>JAHYIQ010000050.1:600000-948973 GCA_030673865.1 Melipona bicolor | reverse complement strand
TCTCTCTCTCTCTCTCTCTCTCTCTCTCTCTCTCTCTCTCTCTCTCTCTCGGCTTCTGGCCGTATCACCTCCATTGGGACTGATCGTTCGTGCATTTTCTTCTAGAATTGATGTGCCCAATGAAAGTACAAACAGAACATCTCATAACTCCTCTGATCTCACAGTTGTCTCTAAATCTCATTAACGGTGGAATATTTCATAAATATATATACCTCTTCATAACAAGAAGTTATCGTATTGTGATATTGCAGACTGGCCTGCATAGATCCTTCAGAACAGAGTCAAGGAGCAGACTCTGCTGAGGTGCGGATATTAATCCAGAAGGTTCTCTGTAGTATCCCCCGGGAGTCTCCCCACTTGCCGAGGAGACGTCGACGACGCCGATGGAGGGGATCCGGATGGAAAGGAGGGAAAAGGGGCGGGGTGCGGGCAGGGAACTGTTGGCGGGTATGCACGGTAGGGGCAGGAGAGGACCTTGGCCTTTTCGCGGGGCAAAAATAAAACCTGTTGACACCGAAGCCCCGCGGACGCAAAGGAACCTCTCTGTCTCCCTTCCTCGACCAGTTTCCAATCTCTCTTAAATATCCGCCTGCTGATTCCCCTCGAGCTGCATGATTTTCGAATTTGTTCGTATAGGTTAGGTTGCTGTTACTTTGGAAATTCCAAGCCAGTCTGAATATGAAAGGAGAGAACAATGATATATACAAATTAAATTAAATTGGAGAGGAACAAGATGCACTCGTATTTCTACGCTTGCAAAGCGTGATCGTTACTGTCGATGCGTGAAATGAACGCCCCCGCGGCTTTGTGCGCCCCCAGAGCCACCAGATTTTATCACGTGTCGCAACTCTGCCTCGCATGAGCATTCTTTTCCATCGTTTTTGTTGCTTTAAACTTTTTGAACTTTTCTTCCGGTATTTCCTCCAAATCTCGTCATCTAACTTTCAATCATCTTTCGTTGTTTCATAATATTGATGTTTCTTCATAATATTCTAAATTTTTTTAATGTTTCAATTTATCGTTTTTATGAAGTATGTATACAACTTTTCAACTTTTCAATTGAAATACATACTTGCATTATTCAAAGGCGATTCCGGTATTATACACGTTACAGCACCGGCCCAATGCATCTGATTTCAAGTGATTCCCCTTCAGTACCAGTTAGGCTGCTGCTACATTTGCTTTCTGCGTGTTGCGCGTGCACGATGCTCGAGCATGCACCTTACCATGACTAGACGAGCCAGAGACGAAGAGAAGCGGCCTCCGGCAATCTAGCTACGGACAAACGCCATCGTCCCTATGTGCACGCTACGCTGCCATGACGCGGAAAAAAGCGATACAGAATGTATCGACCAGGCAACCAACCCGCTATTCTTTCCTTTTTATAACAAAAATTTTATTTAATGAATGATGCAAAAATCCTTCTTTCCTTATCTTGCGTGATTATTCCTCTTGAACTAATTTTCATCTTTGTTTGATAATGTTATTTGGTATTATGGGCCATAGATTTCTACTTACAAACTTCTACAAATTAAAAATAAAATAAATTAATTGTTAAAAATGCATCATGTATCCTATATATATATAGGATACATGATACATATATATATATATATATATATAAATGTATATATTTCATATGTTATATATATATATATATAACATATGAATTGAATGAAAAATACTTGAAAACGAAACTACGTTTGTGCATAAAAGTAAGAGTATGTAGTTGGTACAAAAACGGAAATGCTGTACTATTTCTATAAGAATGCATTCTTTAAACGCAAAAAAATGCGATTCTTTTGCAAACTTGAACGATTCCTGGTAAGAGAAAAGGTCACATACACTTGCGCAACCACAGTGCAGGTGTGTGTACTGCGTGCAACATCGATAGCACATAGCTTTGTGAGCCTCCACCGATGTAGAATAACCCGATGCTCTCCGGCTAGACAGGCCAGAGACAGAAAATGGTATGTCGGCGTATCTCTTCCTCGTAACAGTGCATTTTCCATCAAGCGACATTCTATCTACAAATTTAAAGATGAAATCTAAAAGAAAAATAAAAAGAACGAAAAATTGTAGATAAAAACGGTACAGAACGAGCACAGTAATAGAAACTTAGTTTGCTCGATAACGAGTAGAAAAGTTGTAATGACAAGAGCGACCATACAACGTGACTGCCATCGATGGGGAAACGTAGGTATAGAGAGGGCCGGGCTAACAGGCCATATCGGAAAAATTCTTATTTAGCCTTCAGCCAATGAAAGGCCAGGTGAGTCCTCATGAAAAACTCCCGAAAGGAAAGGGTCACGCCTGTTAATTCCGACAACATCTTAGAAGAGTTGGAAGCCGAACGGAGGGGGACTTCAAGTACATCTGCATCCGGGAAACAAAACGTGCCGTGGTAAACAGTTAAACAAAACTGGAGTTTTGGAACGAAACGGTCTGGTTAACTGCCATTCCAGCTGACTCGGCGACTTTTCATTTTCGATTTTCACATTACCGAAACTTCCTACAATGAAGAACATCGACATTTCATTTGCGATTACACACTCGGACGTTGGTAAACAAAACAACGCGAAGCTATAAGAGGTCACTTGGAAAAATAATAATGACAATAATATCTAGTCGTAATCGTTGATTCGTTCCTGATTACGAGTAGCCTTCCTTCTGCAAAAGTAGTCCAGATAAAGAGAATATCCAAGACAAAAAGCAAGTGGAAAGGAGCACGGAAGAGAGGAAGAAAAGGGAGAAAGAGAACCTTGGCCCACAGGCCTACTGCAGCGTTGCAGCTTGCTTGCAATGTGCCTCCGCTGCTCTGCCATTCATGTGGGAAACACCCTAGTAGCCGTTCACTGTGGGGCTGGGCCAACACAACTGCCGGAAAAATTTCTCTTTCGATGCACACTGCAACAGCCCCGCCCCATACGCCAAGAGAGCATGGGGAAGAAAAGTTCCCGATAGCCAGGGCATTGCAATGTCTGCCGGTTTTCTCGAGATGGAGACTATGAAACATTAAGAATCATCTTCCACGCTTGGTTCATTAAAAAAAAAAAAAGATGGTAAAGTTGAACAAATTCTTAAAGAACTCAACTTTTTCAAGCAGCTTTTTTAAAACTACTTATTGTTAGTTCTGTGCGAAATCACAAAGTGGTCAAAGAAACTAGACGTTGAAGAGAGAACTTGGTTGGAAATAAAATTTTTGATGGATCGCAAAAAATGGCCAGCGCGACAATCGTTAATCTCCACATTAATACAATGTGAAATTCGAATCCTGCAAATAATTCAAGAAGTTACCTTTTAAATATCGTCGTTAATTAAAAAACGAAAAAGAATACAACAAATTTTTTAAAATCACTACCTAACCTCCAAACAATTCTCGTTATTCTCGTTGCGGGAAATCGGTAAAATTGACGATTTCTGTTACTTCTTCAACTAATTTATAATTTCTCAATGTTTATTGCTTATTGTGATTATGCTTGTTAAGACGATGCTTTCTAAGGTCACCGAAGATGCAATGTGTATAATATGTATACGTCTACGAACAGTCGCGTTTATTGACAGTGGAAGTGGCCATGCAACGTCGACCTTCCGATAGTTTGTGATCTCATTAACCTAACCTAGGCCACACGGACTCTTCTTGCTTTTTTAATCTCGCGCGATCGAACAACCCGATAACATTATGCATGCTTGAACTTGCTCGGCATCGCTTCTTCTCGCGTTCAGTCAGTTCGAGAATCGCAAGTAACGACACGAGGATCGACTTTTCGTTGTTTCAATAGACACGTCGATCAATATTTCATACAAAGTGTCTCAGATCGTGCTTGAAATTTAAATAGTCGTCCTTCGATGTTTGTAAAAACCGTTACTTAAGGCACTTATTCGAATCTGGAATATCGATACAAAGCGTGAGATCGATATTTCTTAAAAAGCACTCTCGTTTTTGTTCGAGAGATCTGTTGCGTTCAACCGTGTACAAACACATCGATCTCGAAATTCGAACTCGCTGCACGTCACCAGTATCGATATCGCGACAATAACTGCGATTTTCGAGTAACCAACAAGAACGCAGTCGGCGTTCAAACGACGAAAATTAACGTTAGAAGTCAACGTCGCATCTGATTGCATCGCCGTGTAAGTAAATCGAATTGCATGTCACTTTACGTTCAATTTGTTAACTGCAATCGATCATTCCCGCTTAAAATCAACTCGTCAGATTCGCAAGTAAATATAAAATACTTGATCTTGTTTTCATTTCGATCGGTGGATCGCGAACAACGGTGTCAGGGAGTAAAGCGGTAGCGTGAGGAACAGCGGAAGCGCGAATTCTGATCTTTACCTCGGTTATCCAGAGTGGGAACTATTCAGGAACGTCCGCTGCATCCCGTGAGCCCTCTGATACATGGACCTCTCTCTAACCGTAGAAAATCCAATGACAATAGGAAACAATGGAGAAAGAACGTGGACGACGTGTACATCCTATATCTATCAGACACCGTTCGTTTGTACGTCAGGTCACCGCTCCCTGAGAGATCACTGCCCTCACGCACACCCGGTGCCTTCCTCTCGTTCCTTCGGCTCGCTTAGTCGTCGTCGTGTGTCTCTCTGCCCCAACGACGGGAGGCAGGGACGTACCGTAGAGCCGGCGTGCCCATCGCGAAAAATACCCACATCGAATCCTTCAGACTTGTTTTTTTAAAGAATTTCGTTAATACACTTCTCAATTGCAGATCCGTCATTGAACTTACTGCGAGCACTGTAATCCTAACGCGGCAGGAAAGAAGCATGAAGGTTTGAAGGAAAACAGAATCTCAGTGTTAGCGATGTGATTGACTCCGTTGATCGTCGCGAAAGTAACAGAAAGTCAAGAATATGTATGTCAAATATATTTCCATGTAACAACACTCTCACTCAGGTATACAGGATTCAAATAGCTAACAATTTGTTTATTTATAGAACATCGTTGCTGTTACTCGTCGTGAATGCGTTTTTTCCCCATCACCACCGGTCGCAGATCTCCCTCCTTTCCAAGTCCGAATTTCATGACTGTTGAGTCCGTCTCCGACGTTCCGATGAACAACTTTCGTCGGACGTGTAGCGATCACTCACGGAGTAAGTACTTTACGCAGAAACTCGCATGAATTGAAAAACAGTCTGGAAATCGTTTTCGCGACGGACTTGTCCTCCGACGGAGAATGCACTGGCTGAATTCACATGTTCGAATCGTGTGTCTCGTTCGCGAATTCGCGGCACACAGACGACTGGTGGCCAATTGCAAAAACCCCTTCTTTTGCGGCGGAAAGAACAAGGGATCCAGAAACCCCCCGGGGGCACGTGTGTGTGTGTGTGTGTATGCGGGCTGCATGTCGAGCGCACACCACGGCACACGAACGTATACGTGCACGAAAGGGAAGACTGACGTACACGAGCCGGCAACGAGACGACGATTTCCATTATTTCGCCGGCACGCGTGGCAAGACTTGTTCAACGAGCGCAACGTCGCCATCTGTATCGCGAATTTCGCATCACGATAATCGTGAATTGACCGACGTGGAAAGACGACTCTGCTGAACAGCGTTCTGCGCTTGCGCAGTCGTTGCGATTAGAAAATCGCGGATTCGGATCGTTTCTTGCGCTAATCGGAAAGATTAGGACAGCAACTTTAACGTTTATACATGCAACGAATCTTTTACGACTTAACGATGAAGAATTTTAGATTATTTAAAAATATTATTATATGTCTATTATAGAGGTTCATTTCAGTTTTAAAATACCGATTTTTCCCTGTTTTTGACTCGACCAATAAGGACAGAAAGGATATTTTGATTGGATGATTCAGCATGTACAATTCACTTTAATTTACTATCTTTCATGCTGTAATGGAAAACACGGATCAACCGAAATTGGTAAGAAATTTTATGTATAATTTTAATGTCAATAAATTTGTTTAATTTTCTTTTTTTTTTTAAGAATTTATTTAATGAAGCAATACTTCAAGACCAATTTTTAATTTCCAAAAATCAATAGTTATTACCGATACGATGCCGTAGTTTTTTTTAAAGACGAATCTGATTTAATAGCAAACAATGCGTAAATTTTAAATAACGCTTTTTTCAGAATTTTTAAATTTAAAATTTTTTCTTCTAATCAGTTGGACGTGGTCAATTTATTAACATTAACATCTTTTCTTTTTTTTCTATTTTGTTCTCAATAGAGGAAATCGCAATACAATACAAGAAAAACCATTTCATCCATTCATTTTTTCCCTTAATGTTATATTTTTTATTGGTATGTAATACGTATATAATAATATATATTTATATATTTCTATATATATATATTTATTATATTCGTCAATATATTAATATTTTATCAGTTTTTTGTTTCCATAAATTAAATAAATAGTTCTTGACTGTGTGATATTATTAAACAAAATATTTTACAAAAGTAAATAGCTGTAGATTGCCAGGTATTCAGTGAAGAATGAGGATAGATGTATTTTTTTTTTTTTTTACTATATCGTCTATTCAAAAGTAACTAGACATCCGAAGCGCTTTTTTTTATTCCGTATACGTGATCTTTGGCGAAGTCATGATTTCTTTTCTTCGTTTTTTTTCAAATACCAAATACTTGAAATATTTTACACCAAATATAGCTGTCTGGCAAATCTCGTTCTTCAAACAATCATCATTCGTTTCGTACAAAAAAAAAAAGAATAAACTATACAGAGAAGAATAGGAAGAAACGTGTAAGAAAAAGAGAAGTGATAGATTTGAAAGAGAAGACGATGATTTGAGAATCTTCGTGGGACTTTCTGCTTGTAACTTCAACTTCTGAAAATGTTCGTTCATAGCGTCTTCTTATTACATTCCAGAGAATTATTCACGATTCTTTGTATTTGAATAAACGAACCAAAGCATCTGATTTTTAAAAAAGCCGAAGTAAAATTGATCGGGGCACAATTGATGGAATTACATCTAACCACGAAGAAAAACAGAATTTTGGCTGCACTGGTTATCAGCATGATTATCGCCAAGAGTCACACAATATACACACGATCGATTTTTTATACTCGATAAAGCTTTTATGCTCGTTTTTCATCGTTCAGTGTTTAGTCGCTTTTCAATACCACGCGATAAAGTATAGTTTCATTTATCATTAATTCTTTCTGTTTTCTCCTTTTTTATACTATAAACTTGCTGGACTGAGGTATTGAGAGGCAAGATGGTCGTTTTTTCTTTTCTTTTTTATACTCTAGGCATGGCGTAAGGTTACAAGTGAGAGCTGTGAGGCTGTTGTTCGTAGAACAGTACGTAGGCTTCGTTGGAAACGACCGATCGCGCTGAAACGACGGATACCCGACTATCGTTATACTCATGCCACTCCCCCGAGTATGGATGCTTACAATACGCCGTGTAATGACCCGAATGCGTTGTGCCCGAATGATTCGCAACACCGTACAAATTGTACGTACAACCCGGAACTCTGGGCGCGGCAAAGGCACTGAGATCCAAACCTGTCAATGGAAAATCTACCATCACGTTTAGTTTGCTGCGGAATCGTTCCATCGGTGAGAAACGTTTCAAATCTTTGAACGTTCATTAAGGAAAGTACGAAACTTTAACTTTCAACTAATTTGCAAGAAACTAAATTACTAGCAACAGTTGGCCAGTATTTCTGTTCAGCTTTTACCAAAGTCGGAAAAGGATACGAATAACAAGAATTTTTGGAAACTTCTGTATACTGAAGCTTTTCGTGCACTTCCTCCTCATCTGACACTTGGAACAGGTCGGTTTCTCGTCACCGTCGAGCACCTCTTCTCGCGTGAAGTGTTCCAAACATTGGCTCAACTTTACTGTACCACTTCTGGCCGGTATTGGCAAGCTCAGATCCCAGAAAGGATCCAACGTGACTGACACGTGGTCGCAGGAGGTGCAATGCAACGACGAACGTAATTGACCCACGAACACATCCACTATCATGCTATCCTCGCTGCGCAGATAGCGTTTCCAGCTCTCGACTGCCTTCTGACTATCACTGAACAAAATTCGAAAGATTAATAATGATAATTCACTTCTCCCTTGAGATTTTGTGAATCTACAAAATAGAATTAAAGATCCTCTTACGTGTACATTTCAGGAATATCGGTGTGTATCGGTTGGGGTTTCACCGTCACCCTGTTCACGTCTTCGTGCAGACCCTCCAGCAAATATCTGAGAAACTCTTGAGCATCTTGTTGGCTATACCCCATGAAACGCGGTGCAAATCTTTGTATCTGGGACTTAAGTGCCGTCGTATTAACCACGAGGTCACCGCCCACCTCCCACAGCTCGTGAATCACCTGGCTGAACGCCTTGATTAGGGCCCCTTTCATACTGCTTGTGCTGGTGTTTATATCCGCCAGGTACTGCTCGTTCAGCAGATATTCCAGCAACGGTCTCGTATTGCTCAAACATTGGATCACACTGTTCATGAAACACTGCAAGACAGAAATACTAATAAAACGACCGGTTCTTTCAGAATGGTCATTAACGTCACTTTTATGTGTAAATAGGGCGCAGCATTATGTAGATTTAGTACAAAAAAAATATTGAGAACCGCTTCGTGTACAATTCGGTCAGAAAATTTCGGTTGGAAGAGTAATAGAAATATCTAGTTAAATACATAACACAGCTATAATACTGCGCTTTTAAACTTTACGCTGTACTTTTTCATTCATTCTCTAACATTTGCAATTTTAAAAATAACAAATTCGATCGTCGCAATAGACAACGTCAACGAAGTTTGAATATAGGTTAATGACGCAGCTTAAAGGTTAATGTATTCATAAATGTGGTAAAAAGAAAAGTTCGTCCGTGGCAAAATGGAATTAGGTAAATTTATAGCTAATTAGGTAAATTTACTTTCCTTAATAGGTGATGAATAGAATACAACGCAAGAAAAAAATTTTTTGATCTTGAAATTCAAAGTTAAGATCAATTTTGCGGCAAGTTCTTTACATTTCCATCAAATTCGAAGGTGTAGAATTCATCTATGATAGCCACGGACAAACTTTTCTTTCCACCCTGTACATAGTCAATGTATATATATATATACTCACTGTATTCCCGATATTTCGTAAACCGTTTAATCCACATCGCTCATCGCGATGAGCTTGTAGCCGATTACGTGCCGATTTATTTGTCGGACTTCCTTCCTGCAATGAAAATCAATGTTAGAATTTTAAATCCAAACTTGATCAATTTTCTAGGGATCTACGTCTCTACAAAGAACAGAAACTGTCAAATATTGTTGTTGCGTTCTCTGTTCCAGGCACGACTACTCATACTTCTTTAGTGGTGGCGGTGTCTAGCTTGCGGCACAAAGAGTATATCATGTAAATGTATATATATATATATATATATATATACGCACAAACGCACACACATACCACGAAGTTGATATACCCCTGAGGATACGTGCTATACAAAGAAAAAAACCGGTTAATTGTGTGGATCGATTATGTAGAACAGATTTTTGGATTAGTAAAACAAGCATCATCTGGCATTGAGAGGATAGAAATTCCACATAGTACGTACATTTTTCGGTGCGTTCAACCTCAGCGTATAGATTGTTTCGAACAGAAAGTACGCCCAACACAATATATTTAGAAAAGGGAAGATAGTGTAAATATCTAAAGCGTCGAACAGCCGTGAAAAGGAAACGGTACTCAACGACACGGAAGTCATCGCGTGCCCGACTGAAACTAAGTATCCTTTTCCCAATATTCTTCACGAACACTCACCTTCGTGCGACTGGCTGGAGGCTGTAGAGTAGCACGCGCGGTCACTATGGAATTGTTCGACCGTACTGAGTAAACGCCGCAAGTGACGCGTTTCTCAGACGTCAGAGGAGCTGCGATGCCCAATACGAACGCGTATACAAGCAGCAGAGCGATCACTGCCCACACGCACCACAACCCCCAGCCCAGCAGTTGAGTATAAGCCAGTTTACACGGTTTGATTTTCGAGAATCTCTGGTCCCTCTGCATCAACCAACCCACACTCAATTTCTCCCGTAGTCTCCGTAGACATCATCAGATGAGCACAACGAATAAACAGACATCGTATCATTGCAAATTTTAATGATTCACGAGAATAAGAACTGAAATACGGTATCCGAGTTTAAGCAATCGCATCTATTACTCGAGCCGAAAAAAAGTTTCTTCGCGGTTAACCACGAATCTTTTCGTGTGTATTCAAAGATATCTCATACGAGTGATCTTCCCCCACTACGACGACACATGAAACTGGCACGTTACTCGCTGTCATCGACGAGAGAGATGGCTCGTGTCGCGAAGAGGATCACCAAGGATCACCGATGTTCTCTGCAGAAACAGAGTAGCGGATGCGTATCAGCGATAGGTTGTGCGTATTTTATACGCGTAGCTGTATATCTCGACATAGAGGACACCCGTTGCTACTAGATACCGTTAGGTTATGAGAGATCCGTTGACCGCTGGTTTTCTCTCTCTTTGCTTCACTCGTCCCCCTACTTGAAGAGCTGCGATCTATTAATAAAAGGCAGCTCTCACGACTAACCGTCGCATAGAATGGCGCGTGCTCGACCAAAGAAACATAGGCTAGTTTCGTAACAAACGACTAGACGAGCAATGGAAGCGCATAACCTAATGTTTCGAGTCATGATCCATCTTTTTCTATCTATTACCACTATTCTATGCTATATATATATATGTACCATCAGGGTTCGTTACGAGCCACTGAACTTTCCATAACTCAAAAAAAAAGAAAAAATGGCAGGTCATGAGATATGATTATCCATATCTATTATGGATGCACGTATGAGAGAAGGTAGTTGCGTTTTTGGCCATGTTTAGAACTGCTGCAACACTATGCGCCACTGAATGACAGATATGTTTCTTAATAATAGAACATTAGAATGAAATGAAATGCTACAACGTGTGCTATATGTTAAATGAGAAGAAGGCTCTTGAAACACTTAATACAAAGCAGAACTAGAAAAAAAAATGGACGGAAATGAAGGAAATTTGAGAACATGTACTTTGTTCTCATTTGAAACGAAACTTTTACGATTCTGGTAAGAGTTCTCGTAAAACCAAGCTACGACGTCCTCTCCCGTTGGACGATTAACGGAAATGACTTAAGCACACTCACAAATTGGTCAGCGACCCCGCGGTAGAGACTTTGATGAGCCGTGGACGGTGTAGTGGGCGACGAGGAGGTCAAATTACTGGCAGTGTTCGCGGTCGTCCCCGAGAAGTGACTATCCGGTCTCCTGGAGGTAGAAGGCACGGATGGGTCGTCTCCATAGGTACTAGACGGTCTTCCCGCCACGCCGTTTTGCAAGATGGGCGGCGTGCTGCCGCCAACGAACCCGGTCTGATCGATACCGTACGACGAACTGGACGCGTTTCGTTGCTCCTCACCGTCGTCGAGGCTCTCTGGATCCCCGGTGCGGCCACCACGGAGGAAGGCGATCGCGTCGATGAACGTGACGGTGTCGTCGATGCCGTGTATTACCTCACCGCCGCCTTTCGCAGCTTCGTCCTCGATCTCGACGTCCTCCTCCTCTTCTTCGACACCTTGGATAATCTTCTGAGCGTTGTTGTTAATCAGCAGCTCGCCGTTACTCGGATTAGTGGCTAGGTTAGTGAGCAAGTCGAGCTTAACACCGATCAAACCAGCACCGCCACCGAGCATAGGCGACAAGAGGTTACGCTTAGCTGGTGAAACCTCGTCGGTTCGATGGACAGCACCGCGTTGCTGTTGCTGTTGCCGATGATGCCGGTTGTTCAGCTTGTTGTCTTCGTCGTCCTCGTCGTCATCGTCCTTGTTGTCCTTGTCGTCCTTGTCGTCCTCGTCGTCGTCGTCTTCGTCATCGTCATTGTCTGCGTCGTCGTCGCCGCCGCCATCGTCTTCGTCGTCGTCATTGTCGTCGTCGTCGTCGTCGTCGTGATGGTGGTGGTGGTGGTCGTCGAGTTTGTGGTCGCGTTCGTGACCGTGATCGTTATTGTTTATCCCGTATTGTCCGGGATCACAGGCGTCCTCCGCGCCGCTGCTGTTATTGCCATTACTGCTGTTGTTATTGTGTTGATCGTCGTCGGTGTTATTGTCGTCCTTATCGTCTTTGTCGTCGTCGTCGTCATCGTCGTCCTCGTCTAGGCCGCGGATTGTGCCGCGCTCGTCGATTGTTACCTCGCCAGGCGACGCGGCACTGTCCGCGCGTGCATGCCCGCTGCTGAGCACCGTGCTGCTGGACAGTGGCCTTCTCTTCGACCTAGACCAGAGTGCACCGCCGACGGCGCAGGAAGACGACGAGGAGGACGAGGAAAGCGACGACTCGGGACGATGATCTCTGCCGGTATTGCGTTCGACGGCTGTGTCACGATCGTCGCCACCGAATAACTCCGTCAATGAGGAACCGGCCGAGTGATGCTTCCACTGATGATGATGGAGATGATGATGATGGTGATGATGATGAGCTCCGCTGGTGTTGCCACTGCTGCCGGTGCTGCTCGTTTGACGGATATTCGGTACGTAACCGGACGGCGAGTACCTGATCAGATCTGCCGCTATTTCTAGCCTGGACGAGGACTCCGGCAGCGCTCTGTCCCTGGACGAACTGCTGCCGACAGAGATGCTCGACGAGGACGACGACGTAGACAAGCCGAATCTGATGCTGCTGATGCCGTTTGCCGTCACATTCGTGGTCGTGCCGCCGCCGCCGCCGCCGCCGCCGCCGCTACCGCCGCCGCCGCTGCTGCTGCCCGTGCTGCTGTACGTCGACGACGAAACTGACCTGCAAACGTTCAGCCAATGTGAATATTGCGAACATCCTTTTTCATTCGTCTGGGCCCGCGGCCAAGGGCTGCCCTCTCTTTCTCCGGATTACGCAATCTCCCGATCATACGCGAAACATAATCGTAAACACACGCACGCGCAATCCCATATGTACAGGTAAATGAATAAGCAGTCCGTTTCTGTCTACGTTAGTAATAATTAATAATAAAATTAATCGAAGGCTGCTAGGTTGAATTTTTAATCTTTCTGACTGATCTATTTTGCTTCTTAATTTAAATAATTTCTTTTAACATTTCATTTGAACAAATTTTTAGAACGTCTTTCGTTCCACGTGATCCAGCAGCCCTCTGGACTCCTACATGATCGAACACAAGGGATTAAAACCGTTTCAAAGAAAAAAGAAGAGAAACGAAGCAGGAAAATGTTTAGAGGTATAAGAACAACTCCACTTAATGAACAGAGAAAAAAGGAAGTTGGTACATGAGGCGGTCAAGTCGATGTTACTGGCCTACATGCTGACTAGAGCCTCTTCGGGGTTTGGAGGTTACTAAATCAGATGCGTGACACCGTTCGTAGATTTGGAAACTGCACCGGGAACACGCACTAGATATTTAAAATATACAAGCATTCTTGCGCGCGCACGGAACGCACGTGCGCTAGATATCTCATTGCGGTAAAAGAAGACAGAACACGTCGAGGAGAAAGTAACTGTCCTCTCTCTCTGTCTCGCTATACACCATACCAGAAGACAATTCGAAGCGAGGTCAAGGTCTTCCGCCACGCTTCAATCGATCAATCAGCACGGATGCACGTACACATATTTATACCCACGTGGCTGTTATTTCTCGTACGGATTAAACTTTGCCCTAGCATCATTTATAACGATTGTCACAGTCAGGTAATTCAGTTACGTACTCACTTGAATATTTGTAATACTGTGTAAAGATACAAGATCACCTCTCAAGCAAACACAGCTTAAAAATTATTAATATTTTATGTTCTTCTTTCGATAAAACTTCAATTTCTTTTAGAAATAATATCTAAATAATTCAATTTCTTTTAGAACAATGCTTGTCGAGCTAGAAACAATAGATACAATAAGATGGTCTGAGTACTTCACACAGCACGCTCTCTAACTATTTAAATATAAATATTTCGATTTTACTATTAATTAATTTTAAATAGGTTACGCAATTAAACAATCTCTATATCACTCCACTAGCTATCAAGCAGTTTAATTATATAAATTATTAGTCAACAGGCGAAATTCTGATTACAGATGGTTACGTTCACTTCCATGAATTTCCACTACAAAATCAGTTAATGCAAATGTCAAGGCTACCGAGAGCAACCGTCTCCTTTACCATTTGCATTTCATCCTACTGACACATTATCCAAAAAAATGGCGACCACAACATGATTGACATACCGTCATTACTTTTAATTAATCACGCTCAAATTTGATACCAAGTAAAGAAGGGACCAAATTTTGTCGTCCAATGAGTGGACGAAATATCTACCATCTTCCATCAATGGCAAGCGGGCAGACGGGATTCTTGTGTAACTAGTTCTCAAGCTGCAAGTCTATACGGCCCATTTACCATCGACCTCGACTTTTGCCGTCGCCTCGGCCATGCCATAGAAACGGGGACTTACGGCGTCGCGCCCTCCTAATTGGATCATTGTGACACGAACAAAAAGTAATTGGCGCATTGTAAAAGGTGTTGCCGGGGTACCTGTTGCCGATTGATGTATTTATAACATGCGTCCCGTAGCCGTTTTACTCACGGCCGGCGTCGCGAAACGCAATTGGCACGAGAATGATTCACACCGGCCGACGAAAGAGAGGGAGAGACCGATGATAAGAGAGATACTGCCACGTGGTTTCTCTGGACCACCATGTACCTCTGAGCAATAACGATCAGTACACAAGCATCAACGTTTCATCGACCGTGCAGCTATGATTAGTAGCCTCTGTACCGGATTGCTATTCTTGGCGTTTCAGGAATTCCATTCCGAAAAAGGACGTCGGTTAGTTGTGCGTCAAGCAGTTACGATTATTTAATCGGATGGTGACCGGATGTGGGAGAAAACCAGAAAGATACTGCACAGAATCGGTGGAAACTTATCGTAGGGCCTTGATCTTGCAGCAAGATGCCCTAACTGCTTATATCCTCGTTCGGGGATCGCTCACCTTGCGGGTGAGGTGCGAGACCGGCTGTACTCCGACACGTAACTCCTGCGGATGCTTGCGCCCGACGAGTAGAAACTGTAGAGCCGATCGAGTATCAACCATTTAATTAACCTCTTTTTTTCTTTTTTTTATTTGCAGTGTCAAAGCTCGGGATCGGCAGCACGCTAACAATGAGTTCACTTTCAATACTAAATAATATCAACGTGGATGTAAATGTAATCAACTGCTTGCTCAAGGCCATCTATGTAAAGAAAAACCTAAATAGTCCAAAGGGACAAAGTAATTGACAAGAAGCCGAGAGAAGCAATACATTTGTCTAATCGGTGGAGCATCGATAGTAGTAAAACGTCTCTCCTCTTAATCAACATTCCTGTGTACGGACTTCTTTCGATCAATTTCCAACATTTCAATGCCAATATTCCGATAATGCATGAAAAGGCCAACCTTTTGCAAACGTAAGATATATTTCATATGATTCACATATACAGTATTGCCTTGCTAACTAACCAAATTCAATCAACAGTGCACTACTGTACTTTTAGATAATGTACAAAATCTTAAAAAGAATTTTATTTGCAAAACTTAAAGCAACAGATTAAAGTCGCTTGTTCCTAGGTTCCAAGATTGCGAACTACACGTGGTTGCCGATCCCTAGAATCCCCGTTAACGGAATTCCGATTACGCTAGCGTGGAGGAGGGAGAGATCGTGACGAGAGAAAAAGAGACTCACCTGCCTGACGGGCAATAGGATCGCCTGTACTCGGTCGTATAGTTCGAACGAAAGCCCGAGCTGCCTGATGTCGACGAAGACGAGTAGAAGTTCGTCGGTCGATCTAAGATCGACGAAGAAGCAGTAGATCGGTAGGTGCTGAGCTTGGAGGCGGAGTTGCCGATAGTGGAACTGGTATTGCCGCTGTTACCGCTGGAACATCGTCTGCTAGGAGAATGTGGCGCCATTGGACTGGTGCTGTACGAGACTGCTACGGCGCCCGCCTGGCCCCCACGGTGATACGACATTGCACCCGGGTCACCAGTCTCAGAATCTCTTTCTCTTTCTCTCTCTTTCTTTCTTTTTTCGATTCTCTTCTATAGAAATCCCTTCCTGAATTCCAACACAATTTAGGAGAGATCGATCAGTGCATCAACCGAGACATTTTTTTTTAAAGGAATTTTCTATTATTAAAGTGCTGATTGTTTTTGGAGTATTCCAATGGTGTTCAAGCTTTTCCGGGAAGAATCCAGCCCAGATTAGCCAGATTCTAATTCTGTTATTCCTTTCTTACCGAACGGTAGCGTATCATTGCTCGAAGAAGATGTAAGAAGCGGTTGATAAGTACGAATCCTGTGTAACCGGCGTTCAAGTGCAATTGTAAATCCACGGTGCAAAGGTATTCGCACTACGTAACAAATGACAGTTTTACTTTTTTTTTAATTGACATAAAGATACTCGTGAGATGCTATTTTAATTCTGTTTCTTATTTAAATCGTTTCTAGTAACTTGAATTTGCGAATCGAGTACACCCACGAAAGAGCATCGGCCGTAAATCGAATATCTAAACATTTATTTTTGAAGAACTACAGAAGAATGTATCCTACAAGAGGACAAGTATTGTCAAGATTCAGAATTCACATCACAATTTGAGTATTACAGATGGTCTGCAAACTTGTACCGCACTGTGCTTGTATTGTATATGTCGAAGAACTTGCATACGTCGCAGGGCAGATTCAATTTTGCGAATGGATTTCGACGTTGAAAGCGCAGGTACTGACGTGACCGATCCGCAAAACGTCAACCACTTAAGAACGTTGGGTAAGAAGTGGAAGAAGAAGTTGGGGAAGAGTTGAGCAACGACGAAACATCTATCTCTTAAGAGGCCAGACATAACGAACTCCGGTCGTGTTTCACATACAATCCGTAACAATCTGACCCAGAAAAATCTAACAGCCTTATCTGCCCTATTTTCAGATCTAAAACACCGAAATCTTCGCGTCTAATCTCGAAGGTACACTTGAAGTAAAAGTAAAGCGATATACGCTGTAAAGCATGCCGGATCAAAAATTTCGTGTTAGAAGAGCGAGAGGAGCGCGAATGATTTTCAACTTCGCCGTCGACCTTGCAACGAATTGTGTTCACCTTGTCCTCTTTTTTTTTCCATGGAAGAATCTACCCGGTGCCCGAGAAGAAAATAGCGGAAAATTTCATGCAACGTTGATGGAAGCGGAAACCATATTGCGTTCCATCCGATCAATCAGAGGGATATCGATTTGTTTCGCTTCTCCGTGTGGAATAAATTACAATGGAGAGAAGGAAACTTCACCGTCGATACTCCAGTTGTCAAATTCCACGAAGAAGAATGGGAATACAAAACGAAGAAATGCCAGAGGTTACTGGGTCGTGCTAAAAAAAAAAGGCAGGCCGACCTTGAGCCGGCGAAAAAAAGTATCTACCCGCGCACTGCTTGATACTTGGAACGCGTATTATCGTTTTAATCATACTACATATTGATTAGATCGACTTGATGAAAGATCAACGACTGAGAAACGTAGCAAATAATTTGTTAACGTATACCAAAGCAGTCTGAATTTTTATATTTTTCCATTTTCGTCTACATTTTTTTTCTTTTTTTTTGTCACTTTATATCGCACGATAGGTTTCAATTACGTTTAATTCTTTCCCTTGAAGATTGAACCTTTTCAAAACTCAAAGCAAATTTAAAAAAAAAATTGAAGCGTAAATTTCAAGCAGAGAATACGGACGAAATGTGAAATTACGTATTAAGATATACATCACATAGATAAATAATTAGTGAAGTTAAGCAACAGACGGAAAGATACCGCTGATTCTAAATTCGTAAGCTCGTAAATATATTTTTTATCAAGTGACAGAATAACACATATTTGTTACTCAATAGACAGGATATGATCAGTTCGATAAAACCGCGTCTTATCTCGAAACGAAATGCAAAGATTGAAATTAGGAAACTGCATTACCAACGTAAGTTAAGTAAATTTCATTTGCGTCCCTGAGAATTTTTCGAACGTTCTTACTGCAATAATCAATCGAGCAAATTGCGATTTTGTTTCTGTAGCCAATGATGGCGTAAAAATCGCGCGCCCAACGTCCAAGAAAATCCACCTCTCTGCCAAATACCTAGCGTCAAGAAAGCAACTACCATTTTTCCCTTTGGTTTTGGCAGCCATCCGAGTTTTCACCGGAATACACATCAGACGCGCAAAACCAATATGAGGAACATCTTGAATTTCATCAAAGATCGTGTAACGAGTAAGATTATTCGCTTTTCCTTTAAATATCCCGATCAAATCATTTAGCAGAATATTGTTGAATTTCATTTATTACACATGATAACAAGATGACCAAGCTTAATAGTTTGTAAGTTTCTTTTCTCCGATTTACAGGTCAGACGCCACGAGAAAAAATACATTGCGTGCGTAGAGAAGAGCATCTCGCGGAGAAATTATGATGAAGATTATTACAAGTCATCTCTTATGTGTTTCACAGAGTCAATAATATGGTTACGTAATCGCATAGAGAGCAATTGAAAATTATGTAACTAATCCTATGATATGAACCCGCCAGTAAATTCCTGAACCGTGCGATTTCATTAATTATGTTCAACGAGTGTCTCCTGCAATTTTGTTTTAAATTCTGGAAACAATCAGAGAATCGATGGAAACTAATTTTTTTTTTTACTTAATAATTATTTGTCAACGTTCTGAATAGTCGTTAAAAGAAAATTAATAATATTTTAAATTTTATTCGAAACGCGAACGGCGGAGCGTTATTCGATCAATGGATCGCATCTATTACATCACGAGAATCAGTACACGTGGATCCGTGGCACGGCAGATTATACGTTTACGCAACGAAAACGAGGTGAAACATGTATCCCAAGCATTTTTAGCATTTCAAAACGCTGTCTACAATGATATTATCGTGAATCAGTAAGTGGTATACGACAATAGCTATGTTAATGCCCTTTGTTTCTTTTCTTCTTTTTCATATTAAAATTATAAAATGTGAAAAAAATGGACAAGAAACAGAAATCTCAATTATCAATCTTTTCTTTTTTCCAGTGGTCAAGGCAGAGAATTACAAATGGAAGAGGATATAACCAAAGTAGTAAAAGCAAAGGAACGGTGCGCACAGCAGAAATCGAACTATTCGATTCTTACGAGCTCCACATCGCAAATATACGTAGGTAAAAGGTATGTAACAAGTACGCTCGCACGTGACGATGCTTCTGGTTTGCGTACAACTGCACTTGTAACGCGATTAATAGAGATCGATCGAATTTACTTATGGTCTTTAACTACAACTAGTTTCGTTGTATATGTGCGTATGTAACATGTTGCGTTACATAAGATAACGGCAACTTAGTTAGTCAGAAGACACGCACATTTGGTCCCCTTCAATTTCGAAGCAATATTCTTTCGGCATCGAATTTTCTATCAGTCGGACTTGAGACGCAAAATATATTTTCTAAAGAAATATAGTGAAGTACATTTGTTATACTCGTAGAAAATCATAGACTTAATGTCTTGCATTCTCTTTGGTATTGATAAAGTTAATAATTCTATGAACTAAATATTTATATTTCTTTCAATTGCTTCTGCAATTCAATACATTAATGCGTTATAAAAACCACTTTGATACAAAAAATTGATATGTACTTATATTTTCAGAACTGATTGTATGTATATATGCTGTTTCTTTCTGCATAACGTCCGATTCAAACTGATCATGTGATCAAAGTTTTTCTAAAAACAATAATAAAAAATGGGAGAAAAAACAGGACAAGAGGAAAAAAGAAACAATAAGGAACACCCAAATAAACATTATTTGTTTATTATTTGGATACAAGGGTATAACGTGAAAATCATTATGTATCTTGGATTTACGCGCGAAAGTTGTCTGATTTTTTCCCATCAATTTCTCTTTTAATTTATTGTTAATGTAAAAAAAAGAAAAAACAGGGAAGCGGCATAGATTTATAGGATACATCGCAATTTATTAATCAAAATGCATCGCAAAATTGAGGCTCGTCTACTTTTCGACATTATATATAAATTATATATTTTTTAAATTTCTCTTTATTTTTTTTTCAAAATATCGTTACTCTTATATTAATAACGGATTGTACGAATTTACTATTGAAATGTAAAATAACCAGCTAATTCTGGAAATGACGAATCAAGCCTGGGAGAGCATAATCACCATTTATCCTTCACATTCATCACTTTTAGTATCACGAAGTATATAGCTGAAAATTTGAGAAGCTATCGATTCAATCGATTTCTTTATTGAAAAATTGAAAATTGGCGCTCGTGCGTAATATACGCATGAGGACGATAAAATATTTTCGACTCCATCAACTTAGAACGACGGTAACTTAAACTTTTCTTTACATCAGCAAAAATTCATTTATCCGTACCGCGACACCCTATACAGAGATTAGTCAACAATTTTTTCGACGCCTCGAGGTGAAGTTCTCGACCCAATGATGTGATGAGGGAGGAAAACATTTCTGGATACTTGGAATATTTTTATCGAGCTGTTTCGATTTGTAACCTAACCCCGTGTGCACGAGGCCAGAGTAAGAAAAACGCGAGAAAGAAACGGCGAACTAGGCGAAGCAGAGAAGAGAAAGACAGAGAGCGTGTATATGTGTATGTGTGTGTGCGTATGAGAAAGAGAGGGCGTAGGAGGAACAAAGACGGAGATAGAAAGACGAGATGGCAAAGATAGAGAACGAGAGACGCGTTTTGATTTGAATAAAGCCTTTGGCTATTTTTTCTCTCACATAGTCCCAAAGTTAAAATCCACGTATCCCTACATAGGGCATCTACAACCGTATATTTCCATACATACGAGACATTCATTATAAAATGGAAAATACTCACGGGCTGTGCGAGCCTTATACGAGAGGACCGAGTTTTCACTTGATTAATTCGTCCGGAGGTGTATGGTACGTGTACACGATTTCACTAGAAAACGTCAGTGTTACGTAGCGAAAACGTTCGCGTTATCCGCGAACCATACAATATCGTCGTGCATCGGACAGCGAGAGATCGAGCTTCTGTTCCTTGCGGAAATTTACAGAGAGAAAAAGGGGAGAGGAGGTGATGCGTCGCGATGCTGAAAAGCACGGGCCATCCCTCGGAATTGTAGGTGACGTCACACCGTGACGAATACTCGGAACTTATCGATACGATGTGTCTGAGGTGAGGAAATAGTCGCACAACTGCTACTCGAGAGGCTCAAGACACACGATCGATTTACATACAACACAGTTTATATGTATGTTGATCACGTCATGATCGTCGTTCCACCGGATGAATCTTTGACACGATTTTTTCGGTACGAGTCGCCCACGGGCTACCTGACCCCGAGTTATTTACCTTTCTCTTCGCACTTTCCCTTTCGTAGCTTATCGCACACTCGAGACACCACGAGATTATCACCACCGACTTCGCTAACGCAACGTGTGTGCAAACAATATGGCGATTACAAGGTTGCCGATTTCCGCGTTGACAGTCATCGTTTCCGCGGCTACCGCATTCTGCGCTAGCGCAACGAAAATGCCATTTCGTTCGCCTAGGGTAAAATTTTTCGTTGCCAGTGCTGCCACATGCGACTACCAATCGCACTTACCGCGCCGTAGTTTCAAACTTTAAACTTTGTCCGATCGATCGATGAAACAACTTTTTTTTTCAACTAGTAATTTATGCTATTTCTTATTTTTATACGTTGTCTCAGTGTACTGATAATATATTTTTTCATGTACGTGAAAATGAAGTGGAAATAAATCCCGATGAAACTAAATTTTTTGTAAATTTTATATATAATAATGTTTTCGCTCACAAAATGTCGAGAAATGTGTGACAAAATCTATTTATAATTGAAACTATCAAAAGTCATTTGTTACATTGCTTCTCTACGTATTCTACGGCTTTCTACAGTATCCTACACACTTACAAGGAGAGGTCACAGCTGTTGGGTCGTCGATTTAAATGAAATTTGGTCTGTCGATTCTAAAGCAAAGATAGTTTGACTATGTCCGAGCATTTCCGTCAATACTCATTATTTACAGAGATATGTAATGTTTTAATCTTTCATCCCTGATATACTTCTTTTCTTAAAGTTTCGAGCAGTAACACGGTAGTGAAGCTGGTAGTGGAGTGGATTCATACCTGATGGTTTCTGGGGGGTTCAAATCCTCCCAAGGAAGAATATTTTATCACTGAAAGTGATTTTAGCGGGAGTAACCCAGAAAATCGGCTCTTCAGGTGCAACACTAATGCAACAAAAATTACCGATTGGTTGATTTGGGTCATATGATTCGTGAGGGGGCGTGAGGTAGACCTCGAGTAGGAGGAGTGGCATTGTCTGTTTTGTATTATTCAAATGTTTGCATTTCAATAAAATTTTATGACAAAAAAGTCTTCATTTCCTAATCAGAACAGTTGCTTCTGGGCCTTTCAGTGAGACGAATCGTACTGGGGTACAAGTCGTGCAGTTTTTTGTATTATCTCTATTTTAGTTTTCTTGTTTTTTTATGTAGAATACTATGTTTTACATTTTTATACTATCTCTAATTATTAATTTATTTAAAATATCACAAAAAATTTGAATATAAAATACGTCTATTACTACGTGAGAAAGTCAGAAAATGAGAAGTCAGAATTGCCAGAAATTCGGGATAAATAAAGTTATAAACTAACGATTTGCTTTTGTATTTTGTTTTTATGACGCTCATCCTAGACATTGTGATGTTCTTTTGCAAAATATTAGTTAATAAAAATTGCAATGTTCGACATTGTATTTTGCACTAAAATTGTCTATGATACTTTAAATAAATTAATAATTATAAAAATGTAAAGACATTATAAAAATGTAAAACACAGTATTCTACATAAAAAAAAACAAGAAAACAAAAATAAAGATAATAACAAAAATCTTCTGTGGCAGGGTTCGAAACCCTGAAACGTCCGGGTATGAACCTATTTACTAACAGCTTCACTACTACGTCACTGACTACAACTTTAAGAAAAGAAATATGTATATCTGTGATAAAAGATTAAAACATTAAATATCTTTGTAAATAATGAGTATTGACGGAAATGCTCGGATACAGTCAAATTATTTTTGCTTTGGAATTGACAAACCAAATTTCATTTAAATCGACGACCCAACAGCTGTGGTTAGTTTTCAGACACTAAAGTATTACTTTTCAAACAGGATCTTCATTTCTTTAGATGGTAATATCTGAACAAGAGTTCTCCCCAGGATATGTAAATACATATTATTCTACGAATTAAAAATTAAACTATAGGTAAAAAGATATTTTTATCTTGCTATATCAACGTTATTAAATTTAACTAAGAAATCAACATAAGACCATATGTCAACTCCCTTAGGATAGGAATTTGCGTTGTCCCCTTTATAAACTTGTTTTCTATAATTACAAACCTTACTATTAAATTCAAATTTGTATAATTTACATTATATTTTTCACAATGCTTCTCCACAATTAATCTATATTTCAAAAATCAACTTACAATTTCCAATCATGGTATTGAGTTTTCTCTAATTCCATCTGCCAATCAGCCTCTACATAAACATACGAGTATCTTCAGTAAATCATTAGTCTCCACTGTCTTTTGAAAAATGATTCTAGAATTCCAAACCTAGTTTCTAAATTCAATCACACATTCTGAACGTTTAAGCTTTCATTCTCCTTTCTGAAATTAATTGTTTTTGCCATGCTCTTGTTTTCTTGATTTCTGAAAATGACCATGTACTATCGAATTGTTTGGAGTAGTCAAAACTAATATGTATATATTTACAAATATATTTACAATTTATGTCGCTCAAAGTGATTCAACATCTTTGTTACATTGCTTCTCAACATATTCTACGGCCATTTGCTGAACACGAACGATATCTTCTTCAGTACCATGCCGTTCTTCGAAATTAATGTACTTTTTGAATAGAGTTTTCATTTTTCTAGGCGGTAATGTCTGAACCACAGCTCTCTCTAAAACTTTCCTATAAATATGCGTCATTCTAAGATAAGTACTCCATGAATTGAAAATTAAACTATAATTCAAAAGATATTTTTACCTTGCTATATCAATGTTATCAGATTTAACTAAAGAATCGACATAACAAGACCATATATCCACTCGTTTGGGATAGGAGCTCAAAATTTGTTCGAACAAAGTTTGCGCTCTCTCTTTATCCCCAAGTTTGTTTTCCATGATCGCAAACCTTGCAATTAGATTCACATCTGTAAAATTTACATTATATTAACATTTTATTTCACTCTTTATCTCTATTATACACATACGTTCTGATGCTGGCAAAGATTGTAATGCTCTCTGCATAATGTGTCTCGATTTATCTTTCAAGCCCATCTTTAATAATACTTCTCCACAATTAACCCACACCTCAGGGATCTGCTTAAACTTTCTAACGATAGTATTAATAATTTTCTCTAGTTCCATCTGTCTACCAGCTTCGAGATGAACAGTCAACATATGAGTGTGTATTTTCAATGAATCATTAGTCCTTACTGCCTCTTGAAAAACATCATTCAATGACTCTGGCGTTCCAAACTTAGACTCTAAATTCAACCACGCATTCCAAACGTTTAACTTTTCATTCTCCTCTCTAAAATTAATCGTTTTCGTCGCCCTTTTCGCAACTGCTCTCGCCTTCTCGATTTCAGTTGACTGCAAATGATATGCCATATACTGTAACCATATTATTGAACTGTCTGGACTGGCTAGAACTAATCTATCAAACTGATCCACAGAATTTGGTAATTGATTACTGGCTAATGCTTCCTCTCGTTGCCGAATTTCACGTTCTTTTTGTCTCTCTTGTTCTCGACGCTCAACAGCACTCAATTTCTTCCTCTTTGACTTTGGTTTTTCTTCCACTTCATCTTCGCTACTGCTAGACGATTCTTTGTCCTTAAGAGTTGAATTGCAGTTGTTATCCCAGAAAAATCCACATTCAGATAATCTTGACTTTTCATTGTTATTCTCATTACTAACATCATTAATGTCACTTCTCCGATTTTCTCTGACAGATTTTCTTTTTGTCTTTGCTTGGTCTTTCCTCATGTTCTCTTGACTTTATCTTGTATGATTATATTCACGATTTCAATTACAATTACACTTTCCAGAAGAAAATGTTGCACACGTGGTTGTCATTACAGTTGCAGTCACGTTCGAGGTTACATTAGTAAAACAATCGCACGACGCTACAACCGACTCGAGATACATGATCGATACTGTGACGACTTCCGTCACTGTGGAGCCTAACGCGCGTTCTTTGAATTCAAAATTTAAAATTCCAACGTGTATTATTTATATTTATATTTATATTCACATTACATATATATATTTACATTATATATATTATTTTTCATACTTCTTCCCTCTTGCTGCTTTAGTGAAGATTTAAAGAACAAAATTATTGCTATCGACTGATTGCGTTAATATAACATGTATGACAATACAAATATGATAATTACAAAGTTGCCGATTTCTCTCTGTATTCTGTGCTAGAACACAAGAAAATACCTAGAAAATTTCGATGCCAGTGTTGTCACTTACGGTCATGACAATTACAGCTACTAATTATATTCATCGCGCCATACTATTTCAATTTTAAATTTGCCAATCGATTGGTTAAAACAATTTATTTTGAACCAATAATTTATGTCATTTCTTACTTTTATTCGTGTCAGTATCAATAATATGTTTTTCATACGTGGAGATGAAATGGAATTAAACTTTATTAAAAAACTAAATTTTTTGCAAGTTATGTATAATTATCTTGTATAATTAGGAAACATCACAAAATGCATTTAAAATTGAATTTACAATTTATATCGAAGCTAGACTATATTGTTTCTCTATGTATTCTATTCTATTTTCTGTTTGCTGAACATGAACCACGTCTTCCCAAGTATCTTTGAAATTAATAAACATTTTGAACAAAATCTTTATTTTTCTAAGTGATAATATCTAAGTAACTGCACTCTCCATGATTTTTCTATAAATACATGTTAAAATAATTATTCCATCATTTAAAAAATAAACTGTATTAAACTAAAATGATATTTCTATTTTGTCATATCATTATCATTAGATTTAACTAAGTTTTTATTTCTTTTTGCGGGTATCACGTTTGCTTCATTGTATTTCTTTCGTTTCAAGTTGTTATTATAAGCTGATTTTTCTTGTACGCAGTATTTCTTTTCGAACGCAGATTTTACCATGCAAATAGGCATAATATCAGATTCGTTGGAATTTAATAAGGCGTAACATTTGATTTTAGAATGAACAACATAAGGTGTTAAGTCTGGCTGTATATCATTTATATGACGACGTACAGGCATTGCAACCAAAATTCCTTTACCAATACCATGTAACAATATTAAAACAAACCAATTTGTCACCAACAAAATTCTACCGCGTAACGATTTGCCATCGGGAAAGTGTATTTGCTTGTTTTGTTTTCCATTTATTTTGTGCATAATTGACGGTAATGTAGTCAATTCGACAAATTCGTGCAAGTAATTTTTCCATATAATCGTTCCAGATATTTTATCTCCTACTTTTTTATTTTCAGAATAATGATCCTTAGATACTATGCCCACTAAATTATTCTGCAATTGTATAACCAAACCAGCAGCAGTGATCTTTTTAATCTTCCCTCTAACTCTTTGTCCCAATTTTACAGACGTAATTGGTTTGTTTTCGTAGTATGGATTTCTTGAAAGTTCTAGTAATTTATTAAAATATAAAGTCAGTGTATCTACTGATGTCACCATCCTATTTTTAAGGCTGGATAAACTATCATATATTTTCTTTAACGACAATGTTAATCCTAATTGCTGCTCTTTTTTATTAATAGAAACTATCTTTGCAAATAAAATTTGATTTACGTGCAGCAGATTAAAATTACTAATATTGCTATAAGATATATATCCAAACGATGTACATCCTGTAATTGGTAAAATTGCTCTCACGCCATCCGGTTCCATATCTTTGATTGAACAAGGTATACAATCTCCTACTTTTAGTCTTTCAAAATTCCTATATCTTTCTTGTGGTAGAAATGTCCTAGTTAGAACTAAACTAGGCATTGTAGTAAATACCAGAGCTGAAAGCGTATCGCCAGGAATACATTTTGATGCTAAAAGAGTTGCAGTTTCCATACAAGGTGACATATGACCAGCCGGTAAAAATCCTGTAGTAACTGTCTGTTCATTATTTTTACTGATTCTTAAATATACTCCGTGAGAGGATGATTCTATTATTGTTCCTTCTATTTCTTCGCCAATATCGAATGATATCTTTTCAATTTTTACGTCTTTATCAGCCACACTCAAAGTTATCTTTCTCGAATTTTTGTCCACTGCTTGAATTTTTACCAAAATGGTTTGTCCAATTGAATAGTTCCAATTCATGTCAGATGTTTCAGTATTGAGATTAGTGTGTGGAATCGAACCTTTGACGTCTCCAAAAAATTTTACCAGTATACCATGCTTATGTATTTGAATGATAGTCCCATGGTATTTCGATCCAACTTTCGCGTCTTGTGTATTTGCCAAAATAGGCAAATTACTCGTTATCAAAGACCTTTTTAAAGTGAAATACACTCGTTTCCAACCAGTATTGACAGACAAAACTCTTGCTTCTACTTCTTTGTTGATTTTCAGTTTTTTTAAGGCGCTTAAACCTTCATCAGATATATGCTCTGATGCAATTTGTCCATTAAATTTACCAACTTGTACATTAACGAAACCGGTGTCTTTATCAATGTTTATAATTTTTACGTTCACTATGTCACCTGGTTTGAAATCAAACAGTGAAAAATACTTTTGCCCCAACAGCGAATGCTGCATCGTACAAATATAAATTCCATCTATCCAGCTGTATGATAATACTCTGCATTTGTGTATAGTACCAGGTGCGAATTTTTCAATGATTTTATCATACTCGATGCTCGTCCTCTTCAGGGAAACAAATCCCCGTGTTCCACTTTTAGTTAATTGTAACACTATTCCACCAAATTCTCTAAATAAAGCAGTACTCTCTTCTATAACATCACCAGGCTTAATAGTACTGTCTCTAAATTTACCTATCGTCGAACTGAAGTATGCAAATTTGACGGTTGGTAAAACATACAATAATGTCGCAGTAATTTTCAAACTGTCTGAATATTTGAACAAAAATTTATCTAAATACAGCTGATTTATGAATCCTATATTGTTTTCACCTAATGAGACACATAAACCATTAGACAAAACTTTCTTAATGGAAAGATTATATTTTGTGCCTGGTATCAAGCTGTCCAATGATCTAATTTCAATTTCATGAACAGCGTTAACAAGCTTTTGTTTTGAAGTTAATGTAATTGTTGATATATTCTCATTAGTTTCAACATTTTTAACATAGCATAGAAGTTGTTTACCTGGAACTAAATGAGATTTCTTATTAACAACAATTTACATTTAAATACTGTAAATAAAATTTAGAGTTACTTACACAAACATTTTTCATTGTCACTTTCTTTAGTAGGAATAAACGCTCTCACATTTGCTAAACCAGTATCTGCTATATAACCATGATCTTCTATGCTATTAATGGTGCACACTATTTTTGAACCATTATCTAGATGTACAATATCTAAATTTTGATTTATCAATTTAGGTTCAAGAGATATTCCAATTTGAAATTTCTCTTGTGGTTGTATAATTTTTATATAACATATAACATAATCCCCACAGCTATATAACTCTGGAAGGGATTTAATTTCGCTTGTCTGAGAATCCTCTGACTTGATCAAATTTTGCAACAAATTTGTGTAACATTCACTAATGTCTGTAATTTGTGCACGCCCTATTAATCCACCTGGCAAAGATATCAACAAATCGTACTCTGTTACTTCAAAAATGCATCCTAATACCACTAATCCCTCAGATATCGTTGCATATGATAATCGTTCTGCAGTATTAGGTACAAAATTTGTTTTCTTCTCATCTTGCTCCTTCGTCCTTTGTTTCTCACGTTTGCTTTTACCAACTTTTTCATGTTTACTAAATAGCTATTAACATAAATTTGAAGTTAATAAATGAATGAATAATTATGAGATATTAAAATATAATGAATATTTTTATAATAAATTTACCAAATTTGACGATCTCTTTTTCTGAACTTTTTTCCCGCCTCTTGGAAAATTTGCTAGTGTCATCTATGGAAAGTAATTATGTTATTTATTGTATCATAAGAGGAAGATTAACAAAAACTATTGTATAAAAAAAAATAATTATGAAACTTAAAATTAAAATATCAAAAACGTAATATATATTTAATAATTTATTTCATAAAAATTTTACCTTTTTCACTGCCAAATAATTATATCCTCAAAAAGAAAATGTTTCACACGTAGCACGTGGTTGTTATGACTGTTGCCGTCACGTTTAATTTTTCGAGGTTATGTTAGCAAAATTATATGTGTAGTGCCTAATATGTAGTATCTTACTCTGTTAAAAATAGAAAATAAAATCGCACATGTAATTAATTAAACTTTATTTTATGTTTAATGTAGCGACATATTAATATAGAAAAAGCGTTCCCTAAATATTACATCAGTGTAAAATCATAAATATTATTATTTACTTATTGATCTATCAGCTTTTTTGCTTCAGGATCTTCTATGGATAATCTTCGATAGATAAATTTTTCAGATACTGGAGGAATTAAACCCGCCGCGACATATCTTCCATCATTTGCTAAAAAATTGTATATTCCACAAGCTTGTTGCACTTCGGATATCTCGGATTTAATGTTGTGCTTGCGCAATATTTCTTTTATTTCGCGAATTCTACTATATTCGCACTTAGTTTCAAGGCCTAAAACTAGAATATCCAAAACTGGATATAAAACAGTGAACAAGGATAAAGTTTCTTCATTTATGTCGTTTGCAGAACCAACATTCCAAGAGAAAAATGTTCCATTTAAAACTGCAATGGGGCCTAATAATAACGATGCATCACTTAAAGTAAATCCTATCTAAAAATGTAATTTACAGTTAATGGCATTGTAATTTTATCAGCCATAAAAGCTAAGAGATTATTTTGTACCGGTAGACATGCTTTTATTGAAGTCCTAGGTTTTGTATCACTTAATTCTGGGGTTTTATTAATATTAATGATATCGACAGTTGTTTTACCAGGTCCGTCATATTCTTTGAGGATTCTTGAAGCGTGGAATCGTCTGTAAAAAGAGAATTATGTAAAATCAAGTTAATTGCATATTCTCTCTTTGAAAGAAAGTTGTCTCTTTAAAAGGAAAGACACGAGTTAAAATACATACCTAGTATTTTGTAGTAATCGCTTTACAGTGAATGAAGTTTTGATTAAAAGCATGATAATGTATTAACTAATATTTTCTTTTTAACTATTATTTATTTACTTTGCCAACTATCATCTGAGTTTATTTGTATTTGGAATAACTGCAGCCACTCTATTTTCTTGATAGTCTATGACTGTTACCGATATCGTTTGATTGGTCGATTCAAATAGCATCAAAAAATTTTACCGGTACGAAAATATAGTGTTCAGAATAGTGAATAAAATCTAACTCTAACAATATCCTACCTTAAACTCCATCATGGAGATGTTCGATCGGCCGCAACGTCCTTTTCCGATTTTAGTGTATTTTTAGAAGTATTTTTGGAAGTAGAAAAAAAAATAGGCTGCCAGAGGGAAGTAATTGCCTTATTTTGACACTATGGACAGCAATTTGATGAAAATGAGCAGAGGCTGTTGGAAATTCGACGAGGAGGATCGAGGTGAGGAGTTTTAAAACGCGGCAGGTTACTGAACGTTAAATGTCAAAAGACATAATGAAACAAATAATTACGTTATAATTGTAACATTGCGATTATTTTTCTAACTAATTACTAACTGTACAGCTATATGTTGCGTGCACGTCACATCTTTTTGATATTAAAACTATCGATGACCACAGTAGCAGAGAAATCGAAATGAGTTAATGAATTTGACTATTCTGATAGATCTAGTGTTAAGGAACTTCCCTGGCAAATGAATTAATGTTAGAAATTCCGAATATATTCCAAATATCGTAATTAATCACGATCTCACGCCTTATCAAAAGAATTAGATGAATATTAATTTTGTAGCATTGTACATAGACATTGAAGAAGAAGACACTGAGGAAGATAAAAAAAATAAAGTATACAGCTTTTGGGATCAAACGCCTGATCTACTTCTAGAGGAAATTTTTTCTTACTTAACTATCCGTGAAAGATATTATGCATCTTTGGTATGTAGGTCATGGTATCGCGCTTTTAAATTACCAAGGGTATGGTCTACCTTTACGTTGGAAGATAATACGCTTACTAGAGGCAAATTTAATTATCATAGTGGTTGGCAATATGTCTTAGACCACATGAGAACTTCTACGTGTTTGAATAAAGTTGGCAGGAATATTAGATCTTTGGTTTTCGAACCTATGTTGAATTTCTACAATCTTTATGAATTCATGAATATGATATCTTGGTATACCGAAAGACAAGGATCAGATAATACGTCAGTGGCAGGTGTTGGTACCCACATTCACCGGCTTAAGTTTACCTTTCCCTGTAATATGGCAAATACGGATGACCCTGATAGTATCAGACTTTTCGGTACTGGTGGAAAATTGTTAGAAGCATTAAAAAGGTTGATGCGTAACTTGCGCAATTTGAGATGTTTAGAATTGATAGATCTCATGTTAGATAGCAAAGAAGCTTTACATTTAATGGATGATATCTGTGCCAATTGTACACAAACATTGACAAAATTGGTCCTAATTAATACCACAAGATATTATTGCCCTCTTCTACATGTAGGAGTATTTATTAACTTAAATGTAAGTTGTCTTAGTAGAAAAGCTTGTCACAGTTCACACAGATCTTTTAACTTATATTATTTGTTTTATGCAAAGGTATTAGTTATTAGTCCTCAGAATCTTCATGAAGATGTGATAGATTTAATTGGTTATACTAAATTGGAACATCTTCATATCTTCCAAAATCGCTATAGTCAAAAAGATACCACAGTGAGATTGGTAATAGTTGCATTAGCTTTAATGTAAAATGCATTATTCCAAATACATTTAATTAGATTTGTTTACAATACAACTTAATTAATCTTTAATATAGCCTTCAAGAAAATCGTGGATAAAAATGAGAAAAAATAACCCACACATTAAAGTTCATTTTGAAGTGGAAAGTCACAAACCTACGGATATACTTTTGCCTATTGATTTGTTAGAACATGGGAATATTCCGTGTCACAGTATTGTTTTAGATACCCCAAATACACAGGTCAGTGTTTTTTGTGAAGTGTAATAACCGATTGTGGAATTATGGTACGATGTAAAAATTTAATAACAAAAAGATTAAATATTACATAGATTAAATATTTCAGATTTCGCCTTCAACTATTCTTAATCACGGAACATTTTTCGAATCGACAATAAGAGTATATGCGTTCAAAGGTCTAACCAGATATTTCGCGCCTAGAAATTTTTCACAAAGATTGGACGAAGCAATAGTACAATTTTGCAAAATGTGTCCGAATCTTCATACACTGGTATCACTTTGTGTTTGAACGAATTTCTGATGTATATCTGTGACTTTCTTAACATTTCTATGACTAATAAAAACCTGTGTGATAGCATGCATTTGAATTTTTGTTATACAAAAGGCTTTATCGCTGTTCGTGTAAGTTTTATCTAACTGGCCCATGCATATAATGAAAATTGAAAGAAACACATTGAAAATATGAAAAACATCTTTTACAGCTTCTATGGATCTATTTATGTGCATATGTTGTGTGGCAATATATCAGTGATTTGTCAATAGTACACAAGGCAACAGATTTAAATTCAGATCGATTACTGTCTATCAATGACTTGGAAGCCAATCAGTGGGAGGCAAAGATTTTACCATGACACATTTGATGACTTGCCTGAGAATTTAGTTATTAAACGAATAACATTTCACACAATTGAGTTACCCCACGGATTGGTTTCTCTGATATTCAATTAATACATTTATCAAATAACTGTCTTTCAAATAACTAACTTAAAAAAAAAAAAAGAATTTAAGTTGTTTAAATCCATAATTTAATAAACTTGTACATTTAAATGTTTCTCTGCAGATGATACGAGATAAAATTTCAACTGCCACGATATTGGAAATTGTGTCTACGGCAAAGAACTTGCGTTGCTTATATGTCCGGAGATATTCGGTTCTAAAGAAATGTGATGGGGATTGGTTAAAAATTATGAATTGGTCACCAGCACATTATCAATGGATTAAAAAGAATAGTCGTAGCTATGCAAGTACAGAAAGGGAAGTATCTAAAATATTGAACTATAGGTGGTATATGCTAACTGAGAGAGAATTTAGAGATCAAATGGTGAAATTACATTTATGACGTTTCTATTGAGAAAAGAGAAAAATTCTTACAAAAAATGTTTTATATCAAACAGATTGTGTAATTACGCAATAATTACACATTTATAAAGTAATACGTGTGTAAAAAATATTGCTTGTAATAATATAATTAGATTATATACTTTATATATCTACACTTTCTGACATAATCTACTGTGATGATATAGGTAAGAGATTACTTATTTAAATGATTGACAGGGATTGTTATGTACAGAGATCTGTACGATCATCAAATATGCAATATAATAAAACAACACTAATTACAAGTATTTCTATTTTATTTTATCATATAATATATAACCAAGAATTCCTATGCTATGTTATAACTTATGTAATTATGTACAATGCCAACTTACATATACACACATATATATATATATATATATATATATATATATAGACAAGGTAACTTATTTAAATAGTTACATCTAATACTTATTTAAATAAGTAATTATAATTAGTGTATGATTTTGTATACATTCCAAATTAATTATTTGTAAAAATTAAAATATCGATAATAATTCGAGCATTAGAGTTATAAGCAAATTCTTTTTACAAAATGTATTAACATAGCAATATTCATTAAATTCAATAGAGAAAACCAAATATAATAATCGAGCATTTGTAGTATATACATATTTCAATAAAGTATATACAAAATTTAAATTAAACAACATTGAGTAACAGTAATGGTCTCAGTTACAATCAGGAAAGTTGAAACAAATTTTCTATTTAATCAATTAAAATAGAATATTCAAAGTATAATATTTTCTTTTTTTTTGCTCATCTCTATTTACAATTTAAAATAATCTATCGTGGAAAATAGAACGCAATAAATTTTTTTCAGTACTTACAGAATATATAATAAACGTATATAATAAATAAAAATTTTAATTATGTTTTCTTATTTTAAAAAAATTATCTAGTATATAAAAGCAGAAAGTTGAAGAATTACGGTGCCAAGGCTGCTGATCGTTTGTCTCGGTTTTTATTACGTTGTATCGTACGTGCTTTAAATGCAGCTGCATTCATCAGTGTCTACATAAAATTCACGAAATTAATTATTTCATCTTTTTAAAATTAATTACAATTAATATGTTGGATGTTCACATTGGAAAACCCACCCTTTCCAATTTAGTCGTCTTCTGATTTAGTGATATTGGTAAAACTTTGTTACCAAGATGAAAAATTTCGCGCAGGAGATGATTTTCTGCAAGATGAATATTTATACCTGGACCAAGTAATCTACAACACGCGTTGTACTGAGTTCGTGCACACCATCCTTCCAAATACAGAATTTCTTGACCAAATTTTACATGCATTTCTGGTACGATGTCCTCCTAATAAAAATCACAGATATTATCATTATAATGAAATACATGTTGATTGCATGTATTGATATGTATTTAATATTTGAATATCTATATTACGAAACGCACCTCTATGTAGCGAAGTATATCTCTGAAATTAGCTCTCTGTTGCTTACGATCTTTTTTTGCTCTGTACTTATTCGAATCCGTAGCCAGATCTTTTAATATCTCGATTAAATCCAATGACCAATCTTGCTCGTAGTCGTCAGAAAAGTCGCGACCAAGCTCGAATATTATAGCTAGAGCCTCTCCAGCCGACAACCTTATGTCCAAATGTGGTGATTTCAATAACTCGCGCAATCTATTTAAGGACCTGTGACGGAAACAATTAATTTTAATATTTTGTCCTAATTAATTTTTGAAGATACTTACGGCATGTAGCTATTGGTTCTATCACTCGCAAGTAAATTGTATATATCAGCTGGTGCCATTACTGTTAAAAGAAGCGTCCATGATGAAATGGCAGCAGCGTGTAATGCTGCAACCTCCGAAGAAATAGTAGCTATAGCACCATTCCCTTTTAGATAAGAACCAGAAAAAATACTAGATAGCAATTGCATGATTTCAATAGTAGCGGTCGCGTCGTTACCCGATAAAAATTGATTCATGCTCAGAGCCCAACAACACTGCAAGTAGATAGATAATTTATTATTCATATATAAACTGAATTCATCTTTTTTTCTGCCTCTGTGGTGTCGTACCTCTGAACGTGCTTGTGTAGAAGCTGTGGTGTCGCTGGCGATAAAAGTCAAAGTACTTTTTAAATCTTGACAGACTACTTCTGCACTTTCGAAAGCTCCCAGTTGAACACAAAGCAGAGTACTTAATCTGGCTGCTATAGATTGTTCTTCGCTACGGCCCTTTTTCAAACCTCGCTCTACTGAATCTGTGATGGTCATTTTCCTATCTTCTACAAAGTCTGGTATATACTTGATAGCAAATATTTTCTCCATTCCATTGAAACAAATTGTTCTGCCTTTCGCGCTTTTCTGTGTTAGACCATCGATTGCTTCCTTCAGTTTTTCTTCAAATGCTTCTTGCTGTGTAAATTCATCAACATCGTTGTCGTTCACATCATCTAACATGCTGCGATTATCAGATTGACTGCTGGACACGCTACATGCATCGTTATTGATAGAATCTTCATCAGATGTTAACTCAGCTCTCTTTCCACCATGACCTGTAGAAAAAATAATTTTCTCGTTTTTTCATTGTGTTTTACAAGCAATTTTACAAGCAACAATTAATCAATGAAGAAAGGAATAATTAATATTTGTATTTACTTTGTGCAGATTATATGTATATATAATAGTCAAAAACAACACTTATTAAAAGTATATGTCACATTACATAATGCGAAACCTAGACAGCTGTTAGCTTCTGCTGTCTGAAATAATTGTACCTATATATGTTTAGCTATAGAGAGATCAACTCATACAGAAATTATAACTGCATAAGAATTTCTGCAGAAACACCTATGTAAACATTTTGGCAAACAAGAAAATTACTACATTATGTTGCACATTCATTACAGGTATTTGCAATTCCAATGAATGCAATTTTTCAAGTTTATAATACACGCTGAAAACTACATAAAAAAAAAATCGTTTATGATTTGCATAATCAGAGTAATTGTATTACGTAAAAATTAAATTGTAAGAATTAGCTTGTCATAATTTTTAAATATTTTATATACATGTATAATCAACATTCTTAGTTACCTAATGTTATTAGCAAACTAAGACGCAGAAGTTGTTTATACATCTAAAAATCGCATCGCGGAAATGATAAATTTACCATAATAATTAGTGGATAATAAATAATGCGAGACCGAGTGCTGCTGCGTACGACGATCTAAATTTAGGTGACGGGAAAAATCGGTTGTTTTGGAAAGAATGATTCATCCATCTTCAATCCTTCACGCTGGCTTCTCTCTAACGTACGAAAAGCGGGAAGTACCTCTTCATGAAAATCAAATCAACCGTTGCGCAATTTGAATAAAGAGAAATTCGATCGGTTGAAACAAAGCATCTTCGCATTGTCTCTCACATCTTTTACATGTGATAGGAATGAGTTGATAATTGATATCGTTGGTTGTTGATAAATCAAGCGTAGAAATTCTTCCTATCTCGCACCTAACCCAGACCCATGTGCGAAAAGCATGAAAGTCACATGGGGATAGAGACGGTTGTGTCACGACGTTGCCTCGTTTCGAGCGTGTCCGAAAGAGTTTTCCGTAGATCGATACGATTACTTTTTTCGGCCGTGAAACAATTTCACAGCTTCAATTCATCGTGTCGAGAAAGAAAATCAGGATAATTTACAATGTAATAGGTGACGTAAGACGAAATAAGCAATGTCTTCAATGCTTGATGAGTCATTACGAGGGAACGCCGATAATTTAATAAAGAATTTGGCGCGTGGCGAAACGGAGATCTTTTTCGATCGACGACTGACCTTGACGATATCTCAATATAACAACTTTCATCGGAGAGTGAACAATAGAAACGAAATGTAAAATCGAAATAGACCTCTCTTACCGGATTTTCGTCTCCTGCCTCCTTTGCCTGGCATCGTTCTTCACTTTCCTTATTGCACAATTGATACTAACGAAAATACTTAATCAAGAGGGTAAATGTCTTGCACTATTAATTTTCTTTCGTATACTGAACACGCTGCATGAATTTTTAATTAAAATCTGGTAAAAACTCATTAACATGTTGCGAATCGTTCAAAACATACACGTCGAGACAGCCTACGATGGGCTTTCTCAAAGTGCACTGTCTTTCACGAGCTGCGAACCTGCCCGAACATAGACGAAAGTGCACGAATGTTCTGAGCGCGCATGCGCCGCGTGTTCGCGTAAACGTCACGTGCTCGCCAATAGACGGGTCGATTTAGCGATCCAGGAAGACGCAGCCAATCAGCTTGTACTAATTGAGCTACCGTGCATGCGTCGTGCCCGTTCTCGTCAGTTTCAGTGGAAAATATCCTTGTATCGTTCAAGCGTTTCGCGCGCAATTGCGTTTTGAACGCGCTGCAACGTCTCTTAAAGAATTTTTATACAAACTTTCGAATGGCATTTAGTCGAGTGCATGTGTGCATTTTGTGCAAATGGAAAAGCTTTATTTTATAAAAGTGCCATAGCGCATCGTTAACGTCGATGACATTACACTGATGTATGAAAGTCATTAGGATATCATAAGGTATGAACATTGAATGTCATTGTAATTTTGCCATTGCAAAGAGATCTGTATCATAAAATAACGAAGGTCGTGTATTTTTTTATATTTTCGGATATAAAAACACGTTTTACAATGATACATTTTCATTGCAACAATAACATATGAGTATATACAACGAAGGAATAAATATACATATTTATACATTTAACCTTAAATATCATAAAAAAAAGATACAATATAGCTATACTACAATAAATTAGAGGTACATAAAATAATTACGATTGTGTGTCTTATTATTGCATATAATTCATAGTACTTATATATACAAGTTGGTATGAATTTACTTGATTACATTACTATAGTACAAAATTGAATATATTCCAAGTGTAGCAAAAGTGAAGATAGATCTAGATTCTACTATAGTTGTAATTTATATTTTTGTCTGCATATTCAGATGGACACTTATAAATATGTCAGTCTATTCTGAAGCACCAGAATTGTTAGAATCGTACAAATTTTGTTTGTTTCAATTACATTAGAACTAATGTAGTGAAAATGGTTTTTAAACATAAAAAAATTTTTTTTTTTTATATATATGTATTGGAATGTTACTTTTACTTTCAAAAGTATCACATATTATGCTTCATTAGAAACCTAAGATGGTTTTGAAAAATGAAATTCATATTTGTAGAAAAAAATCTTTACCTTTCAAAATTACGTTTCTTTGTACATAAAATTTATTGGAATTAATTTCATAGGAGTCTTAATGAAAAAAATACTATACTCATAATTAGTAAATTAACCGTTAAGTTAGAAGCAGCAGCATTTTGTACATTTACCAAGTTCTGACATGGTGTTACTCTTCGAATAAAATTGAATATAGAATCTACAATGTTTGCTGGTGTTGGATCTGAACATTTTTCCAATTCCTTTACAACACAAGTCTGAAGTTTTGACATGTCTCTGCAGATATATAAAAAAATGTATTTATACATAGTTTCTATAGGTTTATTTTTATAAGTTTTTTTTTATTGTTCATTTATTATATATATATATATATATATTGATCCTTACGTGCATTCTTTATTTCCAAGAACAAGGAATGGAAGGCTGTCTATTGTTTTTAAAGAATCGCTGTTAGGTTCTAACTGGGGCATATAGTTTCCTAAAGTAGAATTAATACATTGTAGAGTTTCTTGTTGTTTCGATCGTAGACACTCTGGACCATTAGCAGCTATGAAAACTGTAAGCAATTAAAATGCTTTTTAGTAAAAAAGAAAGTTAAAGATTACCTATATTAAATGATCTAGAATGTATACATACGGGCAATACGATCTCCTTCTTTGTAACACACAAAATTTAAGAGAGAATTTGTAATATTTTGAATGATTTCTTTATTTTCTCGTTCCTTTGCTTCCAAGCAAGGCTCCAGTCCTGTAGTGAAGTTTCTGACACATTGCTTCAAAATGGGAGTTTTTTGGCAGTAACGTTTGAACACTATATCCAAATCTCCAGTAGGTTTGTATTGTTCCATTTCTTTCTCCAGTTGTGTGAAATTAACAAATGATGTAAGGCACTGTTCTAATTTGACGGTTGCATTCATAGCATTTTCGTATGCACCCTCTCCTCCATATTTCTCGCATTTCTGTTTGATAACACTGCTAGTTTCCTCAAACATTTGCACCACAGATGTTTTGTTATTCATATCCGAAAGTATATTAGATACATTTAGGCTGTTCAAATCAATGACACCAGAAACTTTGTTTAATACTTCTTCTGCGTTAGGCACATTCTCTTGAGAGATTGTATGTCCAAGAAAGCCTATAATGAAAAATAATTCATCGTTAATATATTAATTTATATAAAAAGAGTAATTTTTTTTCTTCCTTATCTTTTGTAAATAATTTTAGATAATTACAAATTTTTTTTACAAATTGCAGTATTCTATAAGCAGTAAATTTTCAATAATTTTTAGCCCAAACATTCAAGAGTTAACTCAATAAAAACTTTAACTAGATTAAAAAGCATTTGTTATTATTTGCGGACTTAATTTCTCAAAAATTTTAATATTAAACGCTGAAGTCCAAAACGCTTAGTTTCACGCTTATTAGGAATTTTGTAGTATTTCCTATTTGGAAAGGAAATAAACACGTCATCTCGAACGGACTTTGTATTGGTTGTTGCCTCGACTTCTAACTACAAATTGTTTATTTTTTACTTGCATAATCTCCAAGAGTTATTCAATTATTATCTTTTTTTTTCCACTTGATGTTATGCTGATAACAATCAAAACTAGTTTCAATTTGCTTCTTGTTTTACGCGTACACATACATATTTATAGGTTATGATAAAGCAGAATTTCATGTAAAATAGATCTGAATAGTAAGAAATGCATGTAGCGTTTTATTAATAGTAATAGGCATTTTCTTTCTGCATTTCGTGCATGTTCTCTTTGTAAAAAATTGAAGTAGATTCATAGAGTACAAAGTGCATGAGCTGAATCAATGTGCAATCTGTGCGTTCATCGCACGTGTGCTGTAACGATAAGTATTTGTCCAGTACAAAGAGAGAGCAATAGAGTCTAGCTTCACCTTGTATCAATAATTAACTACGATAATCATTATAAGATTTCTATAAATATTTACACGAAGTACTGTATCTATGCTCTTACAAAAAGCATATGTAACGTCGATAAATTCAATATTCGGTATGCAGTAATTGCATTTAATCCTAATGACTATTATCGATTGCGAGATCATGAGTTGTTATCGTTTCTTGATCGTAAAATCGAACGCGAGATTCGAGATCCACTGTTCCCCATGGTCGATACGGAACAATGACCACTGGTGCTTTTGAATAATACACAACGGAGAACCAACTACGTTTTCGATTGGAGCTACCAACTTCAGCGTATTCGTTGATGAAACAACGCTTCATATTAAATGTCATACAAAAAAAAAAAAGTCAATCAATCGTACGCATGAGTTTGTATATACAATCATCTTGCCTATATATCAATTTCTTCCTTCTGTCTCTGTCACGCGAGTCTTTCATTTTTGTAAGATATCACGGGTCATGAATCATCGTTAAAAATTCTGTCAACGGAAAAAAAAATACAGAGGAAGATCCGGAAAACGATCACGAGTCATTTCTCGCTAATAAACAGTTATTAGTATTCCGTGTAACAACTTACCACAGAGGAATATCACAATAATTGGTGTGGTGCAGTACTTGGTCATCTCTATTTTGTTGCTGAAAAATATGTTCGATCAAGGATTGTGTGGAGATGTTTGCCAATGTCGAAAGCCTATCAATTCACCGTGAAAAAGAAGAGTAGAAATACAGGTTCAGTTATGCATCGGTACGGGTGCCACTATAGTAGCTCGTCGGACACATTCGAACTGTTTTGTTTGTTGTGAAAAACGTGCACCGATGTCCGTCAACGTTGCCTCTGGAATATTAGTGAAGCGGAGACGGTCAAGAGAACGAAACAGTAATTCAGAAAGCGGAGGACAGAGATACGCTGTACTGACTCGCAAGACTGATATTCCGATACTGAGCTGTTGGGCGCACGCGCTTCGCTTATATAAACCTTATACTCCCTGCTTCTGCGTTAATTTTAATCCAATTTTACGTATATCGTATAATGTAATTCTAGTTATCTTACATAATTTTTATTGAGACAGAAATAAACAAATAAAATATATCAAACAAATAATTGTGTAATTTAATAGTCAGTAGTTGAATGTTCTACGTAAAAAGTTGCAATATTTCAATTGACTTTTAATATAAAATTTAGGCAATTTTTAAAATAATTCAAAATAATTTTAGAAAACATGAAAAATGTTTCAGGAAAAAAAAATGTTATTTCTTTATTTGATGACGAATTTTTTAAAAAACCTTAGTAGTGGTTATTATCCTCTCTAATCTGGTACTTAAATTTATTTAATCATCGCTTTTGTTAGTTATATTTGTTGCACATTTACATATCATTTTGTAAGTTTATCAGTAAAAGTTTTGTAAAAAAAAAGTATATAGTTAGTAATCCCGTCTGTCACGCGGGAGATCGGGGTTCGATTCTCCGTCCGGGAGATTTCACTTTTATATAATTTTCAAATAGCTTTCGTTTTTGTTCTTTTCTTTTTCCATACGATCATAAAAGATTTTAGTTAAATTTTCAAAGCATATATACTTCTATTAGCCTTTATAATATAACGAGATCTTAAATTAAAGCATCGAATAACGGCGCTGATTGATGCAATGACAATCAGGGTCGCATGCGACAGGCTGTCTTTTTCAATAGGGACTATACCAATGTCCACACAATTTTCAGTTATACTATTAGGTCCTTATCTTCTTGAAGTAGTACAACAAAAAAATCTTAGATTTAAAACCTAACCGATAATGCAAGTCACATTCAGGTATATAAGCTAAAAAGAAAGAAATAAAATTCAGAGTCAATTACGAATCATTAGGATTTATTTAAGGACATGTGTTAGAATGTTTGATTATAAAAAATATCAGAATAATTTATGCACAGTTACGAAATCGTTAAACCTTCGATGCTGTGCTCAAGAGGGCTTCATTTACCCTCAAATATTTGTTTTCTCTCTCTAGACTCTACGATAATAAAAATAAGGCAATTTCAGCATTTCTTGCGGGATTATAGTTGACCAGTCAAATAGAAAAAATTTGATGAACCAAAAAAGCAAATTGGCAGACATTTATGATAATCTTTTTAATGTAGTAAGCAAAAAAAAAAAAACAGAATCAGTGAATGACAGAATAAATTCTTTTTTTGACATCATTTCTAACTATTTATGCAAAGAGAAATTGGTATGTAAGATTTCTAAGTTCCAAAGGTTACGCGTAAACAACATGGACCACTTGAACAACCCTGCTTGAGCTTTATCTTCTCAGGTTTCTGTCCATTTATTCATTGGAGTAACTTGGATATGTGACACTTGATCTGTTTTGTTAGGCGGTATATTTCTATGAAATCTGATACAAATAATAATACAAAAACGAGAGAGATTGTATTCATATATATAATATGGATAAAAAGAAAAATTTAGAGAACAACATATGTATATAATAAATTTATTTTAGTCTATCAATAAAATAAAATTTGTAATTATCCAACTGTCGGTTGTATAGTGATCAATATTCCCAAACAATTATTGGCGATTATAATATCTTCCGTCTTTAATGGAATTGCAAGTATAAGATCAATTATAACATCTAGAGTACTCGTATTGCATACAAAACAGTCGTAAACTCCTCGGTAATATAATGATCGGTATTAACATCCTACAATAAACTGAAACTAACATTCAAGAAACTAAACAATGAAAGATCATCTATTAGATATCGAACATAATCCTAATCCTCTGCTACTATACGATATTATTCAACTACTTAATCTCGACTTATTGTTAGTTCTCTGTAGTGTGGAAAATGGCAAAACTACATATTAAAGAAGAAAAAATAACATCTGATTACAGGTAACCTAGTAACATTAGCAAAATATGGTAGTAATCATAAACGATATAATAAACACTTTTTTGTTCAAAAAACATGATCCCACACACAATTTAGATTTAGACATTCAACGCAACAATATTCTCATCTGTGTATTCTCATATATACGTTGAACAAGAAACACGATTCTTTTGGGGCGATGTTCGTTGACCTTGAAAAAGCCTTCAACATAATCTGGCTGATCGAATTCTTCTACAAAATGATAAAAAAGAATTTCTCAATTTACCTGGTTAAAATAACATGGAATGTAACAAACAATTCTAAGCGAAAGCTAAAACATTTTCAGGTCATGCAAAATTAAAAATGCTTTGCAACCGTCTGTTTAGTGTCTATATCAGTGATCTAAATAGCGACAAGAAAGCACCAATAGCCTTCGCAGATGATCTATTAATATATGCAAAAGACCTTCAAAAATCAAAACACATCTGCAAGAACTATTTAACAAGGTACAGTATTACCTCCATGCGTAGAAATTAAAAATAAATATAAAAAATGTGAAACCATACTATTCAGCCTATACATATCTATCTAACACACGAAAAAATTCCACAATAAAAAAAATGCTAAAAAATTCCACATATATGACAATGATGATTTCAATAACGAAATCCGCAATAAAGAAGTTGTTTGTTATTTAACCATGCATCTAAACTTTAAAGTAAATCACAATCAATACATCAAAGCACAAATAGAAACAGCGCAAAGGCATTCATTACGAGTAAATATATCTTCTATTCAAAAGACCTCGACAATATAAAAATTTTGTGCTACAAACTTTTAATTGACATACAATTGCCATATGAATCAACATCAGTGCTAGCACTATAGAGAAGATGCGCTTATCGAACGAAAAGGCTCCAAAGCCTTAACAGATACAGGACAGTGTCAAATTACACGAAAGGAACCGTCTATATGAAGAAGTTAAATAACTCATATTGAACTAATATGGAATATAGAAGTTATGTATAAAGACTTGAATAAAGAAGTTAAATAACTTATATTGAAACTAATAAAAAATCATTGGGTAAACATACCTAACATCTGCTCCAACAGCCTAATCTACCACTTGATTTATCTCAACCCACAATATTGAAGAAAGATAAGACAGGATACACCCCCAGAATCATTTATATACCTAGATAGCATATCGCTTATCCAGAACAGTAACAACCAATTATTTATCATAACAGGAAAAGCTACAAGACCATATCATATAATGATAACTTATCCTTCAATGACTATGAAATTCGCTTCAAATATTAACAAGTTGTGACACAAAAGATAAACTTAAAAATAACGCCAAAAAATAATAGTAGTTATGATAAAAAAAAAATAGTATTTGAAATACAAATAAGAAACTTGAGGCTGATTATCTAGTCATTCAATAAATTGGTGGCAAATATTGTCCTCTCCTCGATAGTATAGTGGTTAGTATCCCCGCCTGTCACGCGGGAGACCGGGGTTCGATTCCCCGTCGGGGAGTTCTTAATTTTTGTTTTATTATTATATTTTATCTTAAATTTTTGTTTCATTTTATGTTTTATTATTATATTTCATCTTAAATTTTTGTTTTATTTTGTTTTATTATTATATTTCATCTTATTGCGTGCTATTCTTTCTCTTCGCTCTGCAAACTATTTTTGTTTTTAAACAGTCACTTGTTTATTAGCTTTAAATGTTAGATGTTAGTTACTATAAGACTATGTATAGTTTATAAACAAAAATTATCAAATAAAAAGCATTATCTATTTATAAGCTATACATATCCAGATTTCTTTTATTTTCATATAAACACATGTATATGTACGTATACATACTTTAGAACATTAAGCGACAATTCAAAATTAGATTAATATAATTAACAACTAGGATATTCGATTTAGAATAAAGTTACAAAGAAACCATAATAAAACTCCATCAAGTCCTTTTTACGAGGTAGTTCTCTTCAAGAGTTGCCATAATTCATAGCAGTCATGACGTTTCTGAGTACGTTGCTGTATTCATCCTGGCGTAAATAATGATACCCTCGCCATATGCGTCGAAATTAGAGAAGTAAAAACAACTAATAACTAGCTAGTAATTATAATATGTATATGTATATTAATAATACTTAATTATACATTAATTGCAGTTTGATGCGCAATAGAAATATTAATTATATTTAATACAATGTATGATATTTTTATCTATTGTCGCTTTTTTTTCTCTTAGCGGTGAATGACGAAAACCAGATGATCGATTTGAATATTCGCAATATTTTTTTTTTGCATTTACTATTCGCATATACAATTTCCTGTGCCAGGGACATAACGTAACGTAATAAACGTTTTAATGTAATAACGTAATAACGTAATAATGTAATAACATAATAACGTAATAAAATTACTCTATTTTATCCTTGTATAACTACTCTATATTGTGTTCAGTAGTTTTAAAATAAAAGACAAGATATCGTGCAATATTGGTTTATATTAAATTGTACTGTAAATTAAAAATAGGTCATATTACGCCAATTTTTGTAAATATTTCATCATGCTTTACATAGCATCGGTGGTTCAGTGGTAGAATGCTCGCCTGCCACGCGGGCGGCCCGGGTTCGATTCCCGGCCGATGCAAGTTTTTTCTTTTATTTTAATTTTAATTATAATTTTTGTAATATATTATATTTTATTACTATTTCTAATAATTTAAAATAAGATACGCATCACTGATTTCGGAATATGATTTTATTATACATATAGTCATTGTTTGATCTTCCTATTTACAAAAAAAATTAGTCAAACTACACTGTATTATAATACATTGTGGTACACGTAATCGTATTTGTAAGAAAACATTAAGTTAAGAATTTTGGAAGAATTGTCTGGTTTTCGTCACTTGCAGTATAAAGCGACAGTACTTGAGGATACTATAAATTTGCCCTTTTTCATAAAAGACCCAGATCCATAGAAGAACAGATTTGTGATTGTAACGAATGAAATATTTCAATAATCTTGGAGTAGTATCATGTAACTTTACTGAAATATCAATATTGATTAAAAATGTTCTAAAGTAAAAAGTAAATCAGATTCTATTAAAATTTATTTCATAGTAAACCATTAAATAAATAATATTTAATAATATTTCGTATAGCATCGGTGGTTCAGTGGTAGAATGCTCGCCTGCCACGCGGGCGGCCCGGGTTCGATTCCCGGCCGATGCAAAATTTTTTTTTTTAACTATAATTTTATGATACAATATAATTTTAACAATATATATTTTATGCTTTATGAAAATTATTGTAATTTTATTGAATTAACATTAAAATTATCGCAATAACAATCAATAATTTAATTGCCTTAATGATAAAAAGATGGAATAAAACATCACGATCAAAAACTAATAATCTATCAATATTAAAATGGAAAATATTTCTGCGAGAAAAAAGAATCATTCTAATTGAAGTATTTTAAAAGGCACTGGATTAAATGCAAATTATCGTTGGCATAAGAGTGAGTGTCGGAAACCGAAGAAAATCGTGTCGCGTAACTCAGATATTCTTATAAGGATTCTTAATTAAATATTAAGTATTCAATTTTTGTTATATTGTCTTCTACTTTAAAATATATTTCGTTACAGAATTGAAATTGAAAAAAATCATTGATGATTAAAAATTGTATTGCATGAAATTGGATTTTAGGATTTTCGAAAGGTGAAATTGTATTTAAAAGACACATGAAATAACATATATAATTTTACAATATGAGTATACGTGCTTGTTTCATTGTATTGGACCCTGTAACCAAGCTTCTGTGCTATGTACAATGTACAAGCTACATTTCATAGTTGGTCGTGTATACATATAAATAGTCAAGCTGGCGCAGTGATTCTCAAACTGGATCGAACATTTTAATCGAGAAAGATAATCATGTATTTACGGCGTGTACAGAAATACCTCCTCTATTATGAGCACTAATTAACGTTAATTAAATTTATGTACAAGAGTCACGAGAAATATTCTTAGATGCAACAGATATGAGAGAAGAACAGAGAATATATTTTCGTCGAGAAATAAATATTATTTTTCTGGTCTCCTCGTGGACCACCTTTGTGCTCATCGATTAATTTCATTCAGCGAAAATCGACTAGTAAGCGAAGTTAATAATCATCAATTATTACATAAGCCAGATTGCTGTATTCCGTAAACTGTCTAGGGTTTGCGTGTATGAATGTTTTATTGGCTACTACCAGTTGCATGAACACTTCAGAGGTCGATATCGAATGTTTAAAACTGGAGGAACTGCTTGTTACAAGACCGTGTGAGAGTTCAAAGTTTATATGCATTTCTCATCATTAAATCAAAATAAGCATCGTGATCGATACTCGCACTGATGGCGCTATAATAGTTCATAAACTCTTCTTCGGTAACCTGTAATAAGAATTGTGAATGCTGTAATTCGATCAAAGCAGTCTTTTTTTACGTTGCTACGTTACATTGCAGATTTTTATATTGCATTTATGCGAAATTTAAACGTACAAAAATGCTTAATAATTCGCAAGGACTCATAAAAATAGCGTAATGCGCATTAGTAATGCAAAATAAAAATAGTGATGCAAAAACTGTTTGTTTATCATATTATCAATATTTATTAATATTATCAATATTATCTAAAAATTTTCTGATAAAGATAAGAGGATACTCACAATGCCATCTCGGGTATTATTCTGCTCGAAATTCGCCAGGAACTTGTTCAGAATACTTTCTTCGCTCTCTTCACCACTGATGTAACGGGGATGGCACTTGACATTGTAAACTCCTTTCAAATCATCGACCGTGATTATTCCATCGCCAGTTTTATCAAGCTTTTTGAAGGCCTGATTCACCACGTTTTTGCGACTCTGAGACATCGGAGGCTAAAAAAAAAATTTTTTTTTCTTTTAATAAGCTAATGATTTATTCATCGATGCATCTTATTTAGGAAAATACACTCACTCTTATGCCAACGATAAACTCGTCAACGCTGATGTTTCCATCGTTGTCCGTGTCGAATTTGTTGAACATGTCTTGAATATCCTCCTCTGGAACTTCCAGGCCACTCTCCTGGAGGCCTTTCGTGAATTCCTCCAGATTCAACTTTTTGTTTCCATCGTCGTCCATACGACGAAAAATTCTACATAAATTGACTTACGCTATAATATAATAAATTATATTTCTCTGGAATTTTATAGCAATTTTGTTGTTAAGTGTTAATAGGACAACGCTACACTGAATGCTTCCCTTTTATACGTATAAAAAAAAATTAAAATTAAAAAATTATTATTCTGATATAAATTTCGAATTTTAGATTACATGTGTACGATGAAATAAAAGATGCTGTTGTTTACTTACCTGCCCAAGCCAAGGATGCCATTGGCACCTCTGGCCAGGCAGAGCAAACGAAGCTTTTCTATGGAATCCGTGGTGTTGTACAGGGCCCGTTGGGCCTTATTGATCATTTCAGTCTCTTGCCTGGTCGTCGCGCTCTGCGGCCTATTCAAGAACATCCCTGAAAGAGAAATCCACGCTATGACTCATGGCTATGACTCAGGTATCTGAAAAAGAGACAGTAAATGTTCAGCACTTCGATTTTCTGATTATCTTAAAAAAAAAGTGAACTATAACTTCCAACTATAGTCCTTGACTGTTTTAATGATTATTGTTTTATCCATTGAATCGGTTTACACGTTGGTCGCTACGATCAGTCCCTAATCTATTATTTCGATTCGATAAGGACAGAAATAGATGAAAGGTGGGAAACGTAAACTGGCGAAGAAGTGGGAGTTGACATCAATTGCTTACATTACGCTGTTTTCTCTCTTTTTTTTTTTTCCTTACTCCGTATAAAGTTGCAACGCAATGCGTGCATGCTTCGATCGCTTTGTTAGTTGAACGTAATTTAATTTTCTTAAAGGCATCGTGAGGGACCCGCCCTCATTTGCTAATTAATTAAATAATAAGAAAAGAGCGATAACTCGTTGAAAGTCTGGTGAGAAAATATTGGATCAACTTTGCGCTTGAACAATCGATCATCGAGTGATTCTTGTTTTACACAACAGTTTTCCTAACTGTTCTGTCAAAATGCGAAAAGTAGTAAAATTGAGTAATATAATGATCAATCAAAGATATTTGTGCGGAAGTCAGTTAAGTAATTTATCAAAAACAATGGCATTGAAAACAATTCGTCTTTTGGAACAAGTTGCAAAGATGTACATGTATTTTGCTTATATTAATATAAAATCTACACATTGATAGATGATCCAGATTAAAATTTCAATTCTTCCTTTTCTTTTTTTAAATATACAAGTAATTGTATAAGCAATTTCTTTTTAATATATAATCAATTTTTCCTACCTATATATCTTTAAAATTCTCCTTCTTCACATTGGTAATTTTAAGTGATAGCCTCTATCACGATTATTCGGAATTTTGATTATTTATTTAGTTTAATTTCGATTTAACTTACCTTGATATTCAGGATACGAGATCAAAGCTGCATGTATTGTTTTCTAAAATAATTCTGATCAACTATCGATGCGAAAAGAATTTGTAACTCCTTTGTGGAGAACAGGAAGGCAAGTGACAAGGGATTCTCCGGACGCGAATCCACGCCTTCTGTAAGTGGACACTATACATTGGATTGCACACGTGAATAGATAAAACACATTCACGTATGAAAACGAGGTGTGTTTCACGTGTGTATAAACTATGATAGTCTGTAGAACATGTATCCATAACGACCAACTAGTCACAACATGTGTATCAGAAAAAGATTAACGCGTGATCAGTCACCGATACCAATTTCCTGTCAATAATTCTTGCATGGTTGCTGCCATTGAAGTCGTTAATGAATTCTATATTTAACTGTGAAACAACAGAATCGTACTTATCAAAAAGATCTCGATTCTCAAAAATAGAAAATCACCTTTCTCCTTATTTGTCAAAAAAATAAATTCACTTCTATTAATACTTCTTAAGTTAACGTAATTCGAAGTTGCTTCAATGTGTAATTATGTTTGAGTCACGATCATATCCGGTCTTTGTTCTAAAAAATCTATTCTGTTGAACAATGTGTATATATGTAGTTACTATTAAGATGATAAGCAGTACAATATACACGTATATACATATATGTGTCGAAAGTAATTTTGCGTCTGAAATAGTATCAATGATGAGATATCATACTATAATATGTAACGAGATAATATTACTTTGACCTTAAAAGAAACATATATGTTTTAATTATAGATTGATATTTTTCATTATGGATAATTATTAAATTATAATTTTTACTATCAAGTAAGTACGAATAAGGTAAAATTTCAATATGCATTTTTAATACATGTTACAGGTGTAAAAAGAATATAGATCGAGAATTTGAATTGATTTTACCGGCAATTACAATTGTCGGTAAGTTATCAACGTACTCACCTTCTGACGGTAACTACCGATTACACAGGTCATTCTTAATCACATCAAAAATTTCGAACATTTCTTTAAATGTGATCATGTTTTCACATTCAATTATCTTTAATATCGAAGAATGCTGTTTTAGAAGAAAGTTATTTAGTTGGTATTTCATTAAAAAGCAGAGAAATTTCAAGGGAATATTCTAGAATAGCAAGTGCCATGTGTTGCTTTCATCCACCAATCGGAAGAAGACATTTGGACCGAGTTCTAACCGGCTTATGCCCCATTGGTTGATGTGTATTGCGTGGGTCCATTTCATTGGTGGCTTATAGCAGTCTCCTATTACTATATCAAAGCGTCGCGGGCAAGATTATATGACAGTCGGCATAAAACGGTAGATCGTGGTGTTTCGCTTTTTTTTCCACTACCGTTATTTGTGAATCTTTCACGGTAGCAATGAAAAAAGCTCTGTTATTATTGTCGGTCCTGTTTTTTGTAGCAGGTAAGTTTAAAAGCTTTAATCACGAAGAAATAATACTGAAATGTATGCGTTGATCGAGCATGCACTTTTTGTTATTTAGGATTCGTTAAAGCGGAAAATTTGGAGGAGGATGTTGGAACTGTGGAGAACGATTTGGGTGCCAGTCGTGAGGGATCTCGTACTGGTAAGATACTTGTTCTGTTATTTCTGTCGTCGACGCCGGCAATTGCCGATTTATTTGTCGATTAATTTTTTATGATGATTGTAATATAAACCAGATGTACATATGGAATTTTTATCCGATAACATCAAGAGACACACATTGTTTAAGCAATAAAAGTAACTTTTGATTTCAAGTTTTCTTATAAGTTCTGTTTTAATTTCCGCAGATAATGAGGTAGTCCAAAGGGAGGAGGAAGCAATCAAATTAGATGGATTAAATGTTGCTCAAATAAAGGAACTTCGAGAGAAAGCCGAGAAGTTCATGTTCCAAACCGAAGTCAATCGTATTATGAAACTTATCATCAACTCTTTGTATCGCAATAAAGATATCTTCCTGAGGGAGTTGATATCCAATGCATCAGATGCGTTAGACAAGATCAGACTGCTCTCACTTACTGATAAAAATGTCTTGGATACCAATCCAGAGTTGGCAATTTGGATAAAATCCGACAAAGAGAACAAGATATTGAGTATAACTGACTCTGGTATCGGTATGACCAAGAATGAGTTGATCAACAATCTTGGAACCATTGCAAAGTCAGGAACAGCTGAGTTCTTAAGCAAAATGCAAGATACTTCCAACAATCAAGATCTGAATGATATGATCGGCCAATTCGGGGTTGGTTTTTATTCTGCATTCCTGGTTTCCCACACAGTAGTTGTTACTTCGAAACATAATGACGACAAGCAGTATATCTGGGAATCTGATAGTAGCAGCTATAGCATTGTAGAACATCCTAAAGGAGACACATTGAAAAGAGGAACTAGAGTAAGGTAAATAAAAAATAATAATTGTTCCTTTTGTTTACTTTTTTTATGAAATTCGTGATATTAATTTCAATTTTTAATCGTAGCTTGCATTTGAAAGATGAGGCATTGGATTTCCTAGAGGAGGATACCATTAAAAATCTTGTAAAGAAGTACTCGCAATTCATCAATTTCCCTATCTATCTCTGGAGTAGCAAGGTCGTTCAGGTAGATGAAGATGACGTGGATGAGAACGTTCCAGCTTCTAAGGAAGATGAGAGTAAGAAAGAAGAGTCTGAAGACAAGGTAGACGAAGAGGAAGATGCAAAAGTGGAAGATGCAGAGGAAGAGAAAAAGACGAAGAAGGTTGACAAGACCATTTGGGATTGGGAGCTTTTGAATGATTCCAAACCGATATGGACTCTGAAGCCGTCTGACGTCGAGGACAAAGATTACAATGACTTTTACAAGGCTTTGACAAAGGACACTCAGGATCCTCTAGCAAAGATTCACTTCGTAGCAGAGGGTGAAGTCACCTTCAAGTCTCTTCTCTTCATCCCTAAAGTACAACCAAGTGACAGCTTCAATCGTTATGGCACTAAAGCGGACAATATCAAATTGTACGTCAGGAGAGTTTTCATCACAGATAAATTCACAGACATGATGCCCAACTATTTGTCCTTCATTCGTGGTATCGTCGACAGCGACGACTTGCCATTGAACGTCTCTCGTGAGAATCTGCAGCAGCACAAACTCATCAAAGTAATCAAAAAGAAGTTGATTAGAAAGGTGTTGGATATGATCAAGAAGATTCCCAAGGACGATTACGAAAAATTCTGGAAAGAGTACAGTACCAACATCAAACTGGGCGTGATCGAAGATGCACAGAACAGAGCTAGATTATCCAAGCTCCTGTTGTTCCAGTCCTCTATACAAAAAGGTGCTACATCACTGTCAGAGTATGTGTCTCGAATGAAGCCTAATCAACAATACATTTATTACATTGCTGGTTCTTCCGAAGAGGAAGTGAAAAAATCACCATTCGTAGAGAGATTAGACAAGAAAGGATATGAGGTTTTGTATCTTACCGAAGCTGTTGATGAATATGCCATTTCTGCTCTCCCTGAATTTGATGGCAAAAAGTTCCAGAACGTAGCTAAGGAAGGCTTCTCGCTTGACGAGGGGAAGAAGGCCAAGGAGAGGATGGAACAATTGAAAACTACCTTCGAACCACTGGTCAAGTGGTTGAATGATATTCTAAAGGATCAGATCAGCAAGGCTCAAGTATCTGAACGTCTCACGGACTCGCCGTGTGCCCTAGTTGCTAGTATGTTCGGGTGGACAGGTAACATGGAGAGACTGGCCATTTCAAACGCTCATCAGAAGACTGACGACCCTCAGAAAAATTACTACTTAAATCAGAAAAAGACTTTAGAAATCAATCCGAGGCATCCGCTTATTAGGGAACTTTTGCACAGAGTGGAAGTTGACAGCACTGATCAGACAGCTAAGGATATCGCGTTGATGATGTTCAGAACGGCTACCCTTCGATCTGGCTACATGCTCAGAGAAACTGCCAGTTTTGCTGACAGCGTGGAACAGCTGATGAGGAAGACCTTGGGCATTTCTCTAGATGAAGTTCCTGAAGAGGAAGAGCTGCAGGAGGAAGAATCCGGCTCGACGGAGAAACAAGAGTCGGAGAAGGTCGTGGATATAGATGCGAACGAAGATGAGCAAGACGAAGAAAAACACGATGAATTATAATCGAGAATTGTATCACACGTTAGATCATAATTTTCTAGTTGTATGGCTATACAATGTATAGTGGTCATTATCATTGAAGGTGCAACTGTGTTGTTGCGGGCAAGATAAATTATTGTACATACAGAGAGAAAAAAAAAAGAACAGAAAAAGAATAATGATCATATCCTTTGATGATATTTTGCAACACTTTCACACTGTTTTTTGTAACCGTACTATTACAATCGTTCATTAAAGGATATGATAATTATTCAAGGATAAGAAAAAGAGATTTATCGCTGATTAAGTTTTTCATCACGATACAACTGTAGTTTCGTAAGTTTCGTTTTTGGTAAAGATAATTCTTATAATTTATTTTGTTTGATCTTCCATCTTTTTATATAAGTAAAACAAAAGGAATCACCGACTGAACTTATTAAATATACATATAAATATATAGTATGTTTGTGATGCGAATGAATGTATTTGTATAAAGAATATTAAAAAAAAAGAAAAGATTATTCAGATATCGTTAATGCCTACGTTTCTTTAAGAAGAACTGGTGCCAATTGATTTCAAGAAGAGTACAATCATTTGATAAATTTGATCTTTTTATTTTTGTCAATAAGAATGAAAAAACAAAAACGATTTCACGTTTCCTTCAGCGTAGACAACGAAAAAATTTTCGAGAAATTCTTTTACCAAATCTGCAAGACATTAAAATTTGTATTTAATTTAATTTGATTATTTTCTCAATTTTCTTTCACGATTGTATACTCTCATTTCAATTAAAATTCTTGACTATTTTTAGAAATTTCGATCAAGTTTACGTTCGTAAAAAATTCTGTTCGTTACACTTTGAAGAGAGCAGAGCTTTATCGAACTAGTGAAAGAAAAAATCTTACAGACAAGATAATTTGTAGCATACAAAATTTTTCCGATTTTCATAAAATTTCATTAATCTTCGTTTCATTTCAAAAAATCGTGCTCTTTACGAGGTGCTGCATTTGAGAGTCGCATCCCTGGCGAAAATAATATCGGTTTCGTCGCCCGGCGGGCAGAGTTTCGCATTTAAAAACAACGTTATGCTATCCACTTCCGGTAAACGCGATGGATTCCGGTGGACGATCCAATGGGCGAGTTGATTCTCATGGAACCGGGGCAAACAACGTAGATGTCCGAGCGCGGCCGAGCGCTCATTTCCGTTTTCGAATCCGACGTCACCTACTCTCAAAGCCCGTGTGTTTTGTGTTTCTTTGGGGCCACGATGATTATCGCTAATTTAACGTAAGTACTGCCTTGGTTTTGGATTACGATCGACCGTGTAACGTCAACGGGGATTCGCGCGGTGTCGTTCGTATGGGAAGACTAGCCGCGAAACCGCGCGAACTCCTTGCGTAAGTTTTAACAGCGGACGAACGATGCTCGCTCTCGCCATGCCGGTTCTACGGAGAGCCCCTTTTTTTTCGAGGACGTTCAATTAACCGAGAAACCGATGGTGAAAATCACGGCTGGCCATTGTTCGTTCTCGTCAACGATCGTTTTGGAGAAATCGATCGGCTCAACTGGGAAAAGAAAACCGGACAATACGGAATGGCCGCATATAAACAAAATAAATGGCGTCGGCATACTTGTGTCCCCGAACATGACAAATCTCCGGTTTCCGAGCGTTTTCATTGATCGAAGGCCGCGATCTCGATGTTTCTACATCCTGGGTTGAGATGTAGAATCGAACATCCCGCTTCGAAGATTTATCTGTCGTTGTATTACTAGTTGATGTAACCGTCGAGTGTTCTTCGAGTTGTTTCTCGAATTTACATTTCCTTTTTCTTTTTTTTTCTTTTTTTTTTTCGTCAAATAAAATCTCAGCGGACCAAGCATGTGCGCAATCTGTCAAATGAATTTTGCAAATCGCATTCCCGATTGGCTCTTGAACGATTTATTTTTAGCCCGAAGAATAATCATAGAAAGACAGAGACAGAGAATAGAGACATAGAAAAAGAGAGAGAAGAGAGGAGAGGAGTGGAGAGGCACACAAGTAATGGACAATGTTTGTGTTCCAGGTTGAAATTATTGAAACTGAAATTAGATTTCTTCGTATCTTAAAAGTATCCAAAATCTAAAACCAACAGAAACATTTGCTCGTCTAACAAGTGAAAGAAAACGAAGAAAAACATTGTAACATTAACGTGATCAGTCAACCAAACTTAATTAATAACTGTATGTCACTAAAAAAATCTTGAGCAAAATGGGCATTCAAGATTTGCAAGTCTTTTTGGATAGTAATTACGTGCAGAGTGGATCTGTACCTGTGGATCTGTTGAAAATAGCACGTACTATCACACAAAGACAACATAATCGAGTTGGTAAAGCACAACAGTTACATTCGGGGAAACTAAGGCTAGTCCTTGATGGAGAATGCTGCTTAGATAGATTATACGGAGGATACTTCTCAGGTATATATGTATATATTTTTCTGCACAATTGTTATTATATTACGTTATATCAAATTGTTCAATAAAATATAATTTCTTATTTAGATTGGGCTTGTGGAGGACAGTGGAACCGAATGTTGCAGTTTTTAGCTGTTCTCATACAAGCAACAGAAATGTCAGGTTTAGAATTAGCTGTATTCTTTAATGGATGTTTTGAATCTTCTCGACGCGCAGACTGGATTTTAAATCAATTGCAAATGCGAATTAAAGTAAATAACGTAAGTAATAAATTTATTCAAATGTTTGAAGTATATATTGTGACGATATTCATGTGACTGTGCATTTTTCAGGTGTTAAAACATATTTCAACCAAAGGTACTCCACCACCAAAAATTTGGTGGACTCCACCAGTGTGTTTAAGAACCAGTCTACGTATGGCTTTACGGCATTTGAACGTTACGGTACTATGTAGTATGGATGACCATCATCAGGAAGTGATTGCATATTGCCGAGAAAACAATTTTAATGGCTTAATTGCTGATGACGCGGAATATGCTGCGTTCGATCCTCCACGGTATTTTTCGTCTGAACAGTTGAAACTGACATACAAAGGCTCTCTCGACACCAAGGAGTATATTCTTCCAGAACTTTTAAAAGCTTTGAACATCCCTTCCGATAGATTATGCTTGTTAGCTGCGTTACTTGGAAATTATATTTTAACTGAGCATGATTTAGCCGATTTTTATAAGAAATTGAACGTCAATACCAATTTGAACAAAGTGAACGTTGAACATACGATCAAAACGATAGCTAATTTCGTTCGAGACTTACCATCCGTCGAATTGGATGTGGTTTCGCAGAAAGTTTTTGGATCTCTGTCTGATCCGAGGTGTCCGAAATTAAGGCAATCGGTTCAGTATTATATAAACGGAACTAAGGATGGATTTTTGCATTATAAACCAGTAAAGCCAAATAGAGGTAAATTCCTGCTCAAATCATTATTACCTTTATTACTGTATCTTGGTCTTAATGAATCAATTATTTCAGTACACAAATTAGATTCAAAGCAGAGCGTGCAACAGTCGAATTTATCCGAAACACCGTCAACCTCGGAGATCGATTCGAATTTAGAAACATCCAGATTTGCATCCGAAACCGTGGAAAGCGAGCGCGAAAGTTTGAACGCGTACAAGCAGGCTACTGCAAATGCCAAGTCCGCACCGCAAATTGTGATAGATCCACCGGGAATTCAGGGCCACGGTGATGTTGATAATATTAGGACAGAGGAAGAACAAAACAATGGGCATGCCATAAACGGCACACACAATCTTTTAATTAGTTCGTCCAGCTCGAGCAGCAGTTCTTCCGCCACGTCACCGTCTCACGCGACGGCTGATTCGTCGAAGCAAACGGAGAAAATGATGACTATTCCCAGCACGGTGCCAGAAGTGATGCGTACCGCATCCGAACGGCATCAGAAAGGTTTAATGTCTCCTCATATTTATCAGATTCTTATCGCCGGAGAGATCAAACTGCCTGTTCTTCTCGAAGACGAGAATCATCGTGAATTTCCATCGATCCATCTTATTTATAGACCCGTCAGACAAATGGTGTATGCAATACTATTCAATCTTCATCACAGAATGTATTTAGCTGCTAAGAGTAAAGAGAAGGGAGGTGGGTAAATTTAATGTCTTCAGATGTACCTTTAAACGAATCAGAGATACATTATTCTTGATTAATAGATAGTGAAAAAATCGAAGTCCCAGACGTTGTGATAAAAGAATGGGTGTGGTCGAAATCAAATCCATACATAACTCCGGAACCTGTAAAAGCGGAACAGATTGGTTGGGGTGTTCCTACGATTCAGCGTTTGTGGTTTGGGTATGTGTATTATGCTTCAATTGCATTTAACGGAAGATAAAAAGAATTCACAGCGAATTTTCGTTCGCAGCACGGGCATAGATGATAAACGTCGTCGTTTACGAGGATTCTTGACTTGTATGAAGTCAGATACACCTCTTATGTTAAACACTTCCTATGTACCGCAACATCTTTTAGTTATGGCTTGTGTATTAAGGTAATTTGTATGATTCTTTCTCAAATTTAAAAATTATTCATTTAATTATTTATTTTTATTACAGATATATCATGTCATTTTCGGATAAAATAAAGGTTCTACGCCGTTGGGAATTAGATGCTTTCATTGCACAAGCATTTTCACCAGAGCTTATGAACGCTCAGTATTTACAAGATCTCCAGGTAACTGGAATAATTTTTTTATCAAAAGCTTGTGATGGAAATTCTATATTATCTTCTCACAATATTCTATACTATTTTCTTTATGCAGCTTCCTTTAGTAACATCACGCGGAGTACAATTAGCTACTTTATTCATGGCCGGTGTTGAGACTGCTCTCTTAGCTAATGACGCTTGTGGTGCACCGATCCCATGGTTAATGTGCTGTCCGTGGTTGTATTTCGATGGAAAGCTGTTCCATCATACGCTAGCTCGTGCTAGGATCGCGAAAAACCTACTAGAACTCTGTGGTGGCCATATAGATCGTATCGTGAAAGTCGAGCGGATGAAAAAAGCTATATTAGAGGGTACCAACGTTATTTTCGCACGAGCACCACCAGTTGGTCCAGGTTCGTCTCTCAACAGATTCTTTACTTTCTAATATGTCCTAGAGTCTGTTGTGGCTCAGTGACAAAACACATGTCTTATCAAGCAAATGTCTTCTGAGTTAAATCTTCAGTTAGTCATTCTCGATTTTTCCCTTCCAATACTTTAGCATACCATGCGCCTTTTAATGGTATGTTTTCAGAGTGGAAGAAAAGAAATATACAGCTGTAATATTGCTTCGTGGATTTGATGTATAACTATTTGATCTGCGAATCTCAGAGCTGTTACATAAATTTTATTTTATTTTCTTTTGTATTTGTATTTATCAATATAACGTTCAATTGTTTTTACTCAATCGTCTCTTTTTTAGTAGGTATTCGCATGTCAGTACCGCAGAATATTCTGACTGCCGGATGTACCATTAACGATGGTTTAATGCGCGGAAGAGGCAGCGGAACTATGCCTCAACGTGGATTAATGCGTCGCCCAATACCGTCCCGTGGTGGACAACTAGAAATTGCCGGAGTCGTCGTTGGACAATGGGGTCCAAACTATGGACAACCCGGCCGTTTACCTCAACCTTTACAGGGGCATCCTCGCGGGCGGCTTCCGCCACAGGTAAGCGATATCATGCTGCATAATTTACACATTATAAGATGACAGAAAACAATAAGAAAACTTTACTTTTATAATATTGTTTGATATTTAAAAGAAAATTATTAGAAACAATAATCTTGTTGTGTGGTCCTGTTATAAATAAATTGATACAACGTAATATAGACATTGTCTTAAATTTTGTGTTCTTCAAGAAGACAGAAATCACAATGTTGTTAAAGAAAATTAGAGCTATTCAATGTAACCTTTTAAGGTGATTGTTGTAGGTGACTTCAATTGGTGGTCTCAAGTATGGTCTCCCTCGTGGTTTCACTCCCATGGGCCGGCCCACATTTCAAACGCGAGGGAACAACCGTACGCAAATCGCAGGTCGTGGAAAAAAGACACAAATGAAGGTAGACATCTTTACTAACTTGTTTGCTTCGTTCAAAAAAAAAGATAGTGAAAGTGAATTATTGTGACAGGCAACTGGTAAAAAGAAGGCTCCTGTTAAAAAGAATAAAGAATGCGAGAACAAAAAAGACAACCGAGGGCGAGGCAATAATGTCGATGGAATAACTGATTATAAGTAAGTATATATTGTTTGTATCTGTAAATGCGGAAAATAGATACATCTCTGTGAATACGTTTGTTGGTATTGCTAGTGACTCTATTCCAAACATGAACGCAACAAAAGATGCACTGCCAGTACCAGGCCAATTTGAGGATGCTGTGGAAAACGGCAAAGGAATAGAAAAAGGGCAGGGTGACGCATCGTTGGTCGCTCCAGTCGCCGCTGAAAATTAGGTATTTATACATCACGTTTATATCGACTTTTAGACACTCCCGGATGTGACTCAAGACTGCAATCAAAAGAATCTTAGAGAAAACAAGTGTGTGTAAACGAGTAATGATGCGCCAATGACATTTGAAAGTTGCAACGCAATGATTCCACGTAACGCAGTTTATATTCGATCGTGCAGAAAATTGTTTTTATAAATTAAAGGAGGAGAGAAAAAGGATTCGGAGTTCTTTTTCATGTAAGTTCAGTGCTTCGAAAAAAGAAGAAAAGAGATGAGGAGTGGAAGTTCGGTGCTTTGAAAGAAGAAAATATACATAAAATTGCCTTGAATTTTCGCACAATGAAGATGATGAGAGAACTCTTCAAATGTTACGCGCAAAATTACTCAACAATGTCTAAAGCTCTGATGGGGCCAAACTAATTAAACTAATGTAGGAGAAGAAACATCGTTAACGCGATGTCAAGATATTGTAAAACGACAAGACCCATTTCCGACATACACGATACGATGTCCTCACTGCCAAACGTACCATTCACTGTGTAGGATAAGAACAAAAACGAACATGATTTAAGAAAAAAGAAGAAAATATAAAAAAAATACAAGGAAATCGTGCTTGTGCTAACACGAGCGTGTTTTTAAAACTACTGTTACTCCGCTCGGATCACCATAAAGATGAACTCGACTGATTAGTGTATGCGTGCGCTAATTTTACTAAGAACGAGAACAAGTCGTCAGCTGCTATAAGTATTTAATTCTTAAGAAGTGTGATTATTTTTTTTACAATGAAAATATATATTTTCCGGTATTATATGAAATGCTCGCATTGACAGTCTCAGTACTCTGATCTCTAATAACGTAGACATCAGACAGATATCTTATTCTCATTATAGACGGACAAAGTGGACAAAATTTGGACTGGACAGTACATCACAGATGATTTTACTGTGTTTTGTAGATAACGCGAGATAGGATACTGAGATGTTCATTAGCAAATGGAGACTGATGCTTTTCATATAGGTAAAATATATATTTATATATAATTTAGACTAGAAGTTCCCAAGTATATTATATGTAAGTTGTGAGTGTGTGTGCGTGCGTGCGTGTGTGTGTGTGTATGTATGTATGCATGTATGTATGTATGTATGTATGTATGTATGTATGTATGTATGTATGTGTGTGTGCGCGCGCGCGCGCGTGTGTGTGTATGTACGTGTGCAATGGAATGTTGAAGCGTCTGTGAGATTATATGAGTGTTGTGAACGAATACTTGTTTCATTTGTGAGAATTTGCAATGGAAGAAAGAGAGGGAGTGAAAGAAAATACCGTATATGAAAACGACATATAGAGAAACATAAGAAATGTATATAAACGTGGGATGTTAACGCGTGTCGGTTCACGTACACACGCGTACCACATAATAACATAAATAAGATTGAAGGTTGAAAATGTGTTGTACGCGCGTGTACGTGGCCGAATTGATATATTTATTTGCTGTTGTGTCGATGGAGAGAGGAATGAATGACTTTTGAACGAATTACAAATTTCCATGTACGATAAGAGATACGATATGTACTCGTGGGCACAACGGCGGACTAGTTGCGAGAGTAATCGGCTTGAATTTTTAAAAAAAAGGAAAGACGAAGTTCTCTGAAAGAGTTACTCTTGCGGAGGTCTTCCGATGTCGCTTGGAAAATATGCTACACTATGCGTTATTCTAATTGCATTATCTGGTTGATTTATATTTTAATTGATAACAACAACAACAACAACAACAACAACAAAACGATAGTTGCCTCATAGAGAAACACCTTTATTTCGCTTGAAAAATTTTTTTACTTGTGTTTTCTATCGTTTTTATCTTTGTCTCGTCTTTTTTTTTTTTGCATCAAAATTTTAGAAATTCGTGCCTTTTGTAGCATATTTTCGAAAAGATACGATGTGTCCCTTCTTTAATTGTACATAAGAATAGTTTAGAAATGAGAGTGCGAGGTTGGTGTATATAAAAAAGGAGACCGGTAGTTTCGCACTTTTATTGCGTGAAGGACCGGTTCAATGTAGAAGATCATCATGTTAAAAGAAAAGAAAAAAAGAAAAATACTATTTATGTGTAGAATAGTCGAAATGACATTCTACCAAAGATCATTGGAGTTTAAAGGATAAGAGGTGGGTTCTTTTATCAGTAAAGTATACACATATAACAGAGATACAAGACAGCACGACAGAACACGATCATTTATGGGAAAGGAATGCAAATATAAAACAGAAACGATGAAAAGATGAAAATGGCATAGAGCAAGGATATGCGTCTAAAGTGCAGAGGTAATTTAGGTTGAATAAAAGAGCGAACGAGAGAGCGAGAGAGAAAGCGATTGTGAGAGAGAGAGAAAACCATTTATTGAAATAATATAACGAGAGATAAGATAAAAATGTTATATTTTTGTAGATTTGTTATTGCGTAAAAAAATGCATTAAGACAATGAGAAACTTTATATAATTTGAGCGATGGTTGAACTGAGCCTGAAAGAGTTAAAATGGATGACTAAGATCATAGAAAGTGTATTGTACAGAGAATGAAAAAAGAAATTTAAGGGGAGGGGGGAAAACATAGAGGAAAAGATGAAAAAGTGCTTTAGAAGAGACGAATAGTATATTGAACATGTTTGACATCCGTGATTTAATAAGAAAATCTCATTAATTCTTCTGTGTCTCCAAAGCTCTCAAAGTTCTGAGTTGCTTGCGAACAAAGAAAAAAAGTTTAAAAAAACAAGTAAAAACCGAAAAAAAAATAAAACATGAAAATAGGCAGGATATCTTTAAAAAAAGAGAGAGAGAAAATTAAATGTCAGCGTCAATATGAACTATACCAGTGTATGCATATAATAAACAGTTTTTCCTAACGTGATTTGAAAAATACCATAATGTTTACGAAAAATATAACGAAACGAAATAAAAAAATCCCTGGTGAATGGAACTGTGTACACTTAAAAAAAAAAAAAAAAAAAAAAAAAAAATAGAAACAAATATTGCTATCGTTTAACAACTTTCAGTTAATAATACACGTTCATACGCACTGTTATTTTCCGAATGCAGTATATGATATACTATAAAATATGCACCGACGTATATAAAAATGAAAAAAAAGAAGGAGAAAATGGTGGGAAAAATAATCGCCGTACATCTTTGCAATTTAAAATTAAAACGACGCAAATCGCTCACGAACGACTAACCAACATAATAATAATAATAATGATAATATTAATAATAATAATAATAATAAGAGTAATAATGTTACACTAGAGGCAGAGAGACGTTTCAGATCCGACGGATGAATATTTGAGAGTAAAATGCCACTTTACGCTTTTCGTGTAAAGGTAGATTTTCTTTCTGAGAAATCGATCATCCTGATATACGCAAACCGGAGAATACAAAATATGTAATAAAACAAGGTAAAAAAAAAGAATGAAAATGAAATGATAAAAAAGAAAAGACATATATGAAACCGTATGTATAAAAAAACATGATGGTATACAACGATCAGTTGCTGCTGCACTGATATGAGGTAACGCAATAAATATGTATGAAATAATTTAAATATAACTAAATATTGAAGCGAAAGCCAAGCAAAGCCACGAATATGGAATATAAACGAAAAACGAAAAAAATGAAAAAAACGGAAAAGGGGGAAAATAAAGAATGAATAAAAGGAAGCAAAATATACGAAAATCCATATTATTGAAAAAAAAGAAAAAGAAAAACAACACAACAGAGCAGAAGTACCGCAGAAATAATAAAATAAAATGTGCAAAAGAAAGAAGTGGAAACTTGCGTAAAAAAAAAACGGTGAATAAAATGATCGACGTAAAAAGAACAGGTGCGCGCCTGACTCGTGCCTGCTTTTTCGTTGTAATATGTAGTAAAAGAAAAAGAAGAAAAATGAAATAACAAAACATGCAAAATAATAAGGGGCCCACGAAACAACATTAACGAGATAGAGGAAGTATCCGTGCGAGAATGCGAAACAAAATAAGCCAACGTATAAAACGAATTAATCTCTCTTTATGTATTTAGAAGAAAGAAAAAAAAAAGGAAAAATCCCATTTATAAACTCGATTTTCGAACATTGTATGTCATTGTGGTAAAACGGAAAATTAATTGTATTTCGAAGTAAGGCACATCTTTAAACTCTTGCTATGTAACAATGATGATGATGATGATGATGATAATGATGATGATACAATGATAATGATGATGATAATAACGATGATGCTGGAATATTGATGATGATAAATGCTTAATAAGTGAGAAACGGTCGAACGAGAATGTAAATTAAGCGACTATATATATATATATTGTTTCTTTTTTTTTTTCTAATGTGTAGAAGAGCACTTTTATTGTAAATCAAAGCGTCAATTTCCAGCCGGCTGTTTTCTCTTTCGTTTTTTCACTTTCAATCAGTGTTACAGTTGTAGTTTCATTTGAGTAAATTTCGATTTCATTGTCAATGCAGCAAAGTAGATAATACAATTGAAAACAAGGCATGATTTGTCATGTCCTCTATTGTGAAAAAGTCATGGAAAACTTTCGCTTCTTCTCTATCTGTTTAATTTTTTTTTTTTTATATTATGTTCTCTTTTTCATTATTATTACTATTTCGTTCTTCGTTTGATTTGTAATCACATTGTAGTAAAGTCTTAGGTCTTTTTGCGAAAGATCATACATATATATATGTATATGTACATAGGGAAAAAAATATAACGTATAAAAATGGAGCAGATCATTTAATTTCAACGATTTGTTTTAAATGATTGCCACAAAAAAAAAAGGAAAGAAATCGATGAATAATAAGTTTATGTTATTACTTCACTCTGTATCTCCAATAGAAGCACGCAACCGATAGGCATTAAAAAAAAAGAAAAAAATGTCTGAGATTTTCTTCTGATTTCTTTTTTTTACAATGTATGCTATACTTAATAGCTTCGTGCTAGTAGGACATCAGAATTTCCGAATAGCAACGCAATAAAATGAAATTACAGCGTAAAGTGCCCCCGATGGAAGATCAAAAAAAAAAAAAAAAAAAAGAAAAAAAGAAAAAGGAAAAATGAAGATGATATTGAGTTGCTATAACTATGCTACGATATGTAAATTTTAAGTTTCTCTTTTTACCATAGTTTTTCGCTTGCATATCCTATTAACAAGATATATTAAAAGTACGGTAGCAAATACAGTAAATAAAAAAAAAAGTATTAATAAAGTAAAAAACCAAAAAAAGATGAAGTAACGAATTAAACACTTATCAATGTAGCTGCAAATGTATGTGGGCCCCGTCTTTATATATTCTTATTAAATATTACATAACGTATATTCTGCTATTATTTTTCATAGCTAAAGAGAGCAACAAGAACAATGAAAGGAAGAAAAAGATAATACGATTAAAAAAAAATACCAAGTGCGTACACAGAGGGTAATCATTGTATGTTACAATTTATAATCATTGTACGTTTAATATTTTTTTTCTATTTTATTCTCTTTTTGTTTCTCTAATACGTAAAACAAGATAGTTACTGAATCAAGTGTGTAGCGCAATCAAGTGCAATCTTTTGCGCAGACAAAAATATGAAAAGAAGAAAGAAAAAAAGAACAAGTAAAATTGTACATGCGCTATGATTTTTGTCAATGGTCGCGTTATTATTTTCAACCTATATGGGTCGGTAAGTGGTGACTTTTTGGAACAATAGAAAAATAATACATACTTGAAATTATTATTTGTGGCGTGATGCTGTTACAGCATAATTATTGTTGGATCTGTGTAAGAGAGAACCAAACGAGATATTATTTATACATGCATTTTTGCTGTAGAAGTTAACAAACAGAATGGTGCACAAGATTTTTGTATCCAAGAAACAGTATGCTGTATTAGTTGGTAACTTGCAGATGTATTTGGAAGTGCTAGAAGTACCGTCTGGCCGACTCATTTAGTTGTTGCATTTCTCAATAATGCACCGTCACATCAATGTATTCTTGTTGAATTATTCTATCTTGTAACTTACTGTTGTAACATATACCCCATTCATGTCTAGTGTCAAGCAGAGCTGATTCTATGCTTTTGCTAGTTGAAAAACCAGGGCAAATATGTTTTCAAGCGAAGGAAAGGAGAAAAGAAAGAAAGCAGAGCGCGAAAATTTAGTTGATTATTTGTATGCTTGAAAGACAATGGGACAAGTTTCAAAGAATTTTTCATACCATTGATATTGATTTAGAAACAAACAGGCGTGTGGAAAGCAAATAAAACTAAGTAACGAATGGAAGAATCAGTGCTGGCGAAAACACGAGGCAACCGAAAATTATTATAAAGCGAAAAAAAAACGTCACATTTAAGATACTTTTAAAGCGGATACATATTTGGAAAGTAGGAGGTAATCATTGTATAAATGTAGTGGCAACTCTATAATACTACAGAACAAAAAAAAAAAATCAATATATTCAACAATTATTCGAAATACTAAATGCAGAATGCACTTTAATGGATGTTGTAACAATTTAGAGTATTCAAATTGCATCAACATTTTGCTGTAAATCTGTTCTTTGGAATGCAACTGCTCTGCTAGTTGAACGGATATTTTTTTTTTTTTAAGGATACAAAAAAACTAATGAAATCACTTAAAAAAAAAGACAATGATTGCGTATTGGAAAACAAAGAATGCTGTTTTTCTTTATCCCCAACGAGCAGAGAAGTTTCTCCAACGACAGATATTTTAAGTTTGTTTCTTTTGAAAAAAAAAGTATATATATATTTATCTTCGTTTTTCTTGTATAAATGCAATTACACGACACACATGCAAAGTAAAGAGAACGGCAATGGTTCATAGAGATTCTCTGTTGAGTTGAAGAAGAAAATAATGAAAGTTTTGCAGAACACGCTGCACGGTTCGATATAGAGGAAACAAACTTTCTGTGAAGATTTTGTAAAGAAAGTTGTTCATATGAGAGGTTCTCGGAGATGGTTGGCTGACATTTTCGGAAGTTTAATGATTTATTAAAACGTGTTGTCATGTCTTGAATACAATTAAAAGAACTATAAAAAGAAAGAAAATGATAATTTTGTGAATTCATCTTCTATTTTATTTCCTTTTTATCAATGCGCGCTATCTTCTTCAATTTAATAATCTCGCGTTTCCGAAATTACTATTATTTTGTTACTTTATGAAAAACGCAAATTGTAATAAGAATCATTAAAATTATAATTTGATCTCGAGTATTCATTTAATTAAACGAGATAGAACGAATGATTAACAGCACATCACATGTGTTATTTGTTTGTTCCATTTTTCAAAATTTTTTCAAACATGACTATCAATTTCATTAGAAATATTTAGTATCATAAAGCGGTATGATTTACAGGATAAATGTACAGCTGGTTTTTATACTCCTCGATGTTGGTAATGTGAAGCGCGGATTTGTCAAGCTCTGTGGCAGGAACGTAATTCAATGAATATTTTACGTTTCCATATTTTTTTATTTTTGAATTAGCTGCAAAAAAAAAATGAAGAATATTTTAATTCAACAACGCGATATACAGTATGATGCAAAATTGACGCACTTACAATCAGTTGCATTTGCCTCGATATCTTTGTTATTCTCTGTATCCGTATTAGCTGCGGTTCCAATTACTTGTACGCTTAATTTCCTGAAATTACTCCCGTTAAGCGTGTGAGATCTCATCCATTCCCTTAATTCGTCGATCTTTATGTGTTCGATTACATTCAGTTCTTTTTCTATTTTATCAAACATGTAATCGCCACTTATAATTTCTGTCCAGTTCCTATCAACTTCTTCTTTCAAATGTATGTCCGCGCATTGTTTTAATTTTATTACTGCTTCTTTGACACTATCCAAATCGTCCTCTGAGGTTTCTTTCAAGATGTTGTTAAACATCTCCAAAAACGCTTCTATCCTCTGATCCACAAATTCGGTGCTGTATTTGTCTGCTTGAGTGTACACTGTGACAGTATAACCGAGGATACCGAAGGTATCCCTTAGTAAACAGAATACATTGTAACCAAGCTGCTCGAGCGTTCTGAGCTGATTAAAAACAGGCTCTTCCATAATCATCTGGATTCGGGAGATATTTATTACACAATGTGTATAATGCAAATGATACTATTTGAATTTCTACTTACAATTAACAATTCGATAATAACTAACAATCTAATGGATGAAACTCCGGACTGATAGTAATTCATCACAACGGAGTTCACGTCTGTACTGTTGAAATTCTTTACTTTGCAATAATGCGAGCCGATTGGTATTTGCGCCACTCTCATTTGTGGCATAGTATTTGGTAACAACGGGCCACACTTCAGTGCCTTTACACACTCTTGAACGTTTTTGATCACGTCTTCCTTCGTCATGTTCCCTTGTACCAAGCACTGAATATAAATGTGATCACTAAAATGTTTAACAAAATTCTGGAACTCGGAAAACTCTACGTTATGAATGGCAGCGTGTTTGTCCGTGGCCGTCCAATGGACAAGCATTAGGATTGATAATCTCACGTCTCTGAAACATTTTAAGGAAAATATCAGATGTAAGTTACAAGACTCTGTAAGAATTCACTACCTACCGAACTAATCTTTTAGGTTTCACAAAGCTGTTGTAGTATGTTTTAATTTCTTCTTCCTTCATCACTTCGAAGAACTCTTTAGTTATTAGCGTCGGAATATCAGCTATACAGTTTGCAATAGTCATCAACAAAAGCTACAAACGAGAATAAAAAAAAAAAAGAAAACACTAAATCAAATGAATAATTATTTAAAAAAAAAATTATTGTAAGCGTTCTTACTGGTAACTTCTGACTGAATCCATTCACTTTAAGCACAATACCCTTTTCGTTTGTGTAGATATCGTGGTTCAATTCAGCAACTGTAGCTGGGTACAACGTTTCCACTAACAATTGCTTCAATATGGCAACAAACAAATCCATTATAGCTACACTGAAATTTTAACGATCTCTGTCAACAAATTCACACCTTTTTTCGCAAAGATCCCTATATTTACCCTTTCAGCGAACAAACAGCCATCGGTGATATGATACAAAAGTACATATAACATTCGGGCAGGCCAAATTTCGGATCAGGCCGGTACCAAACCTCCGTTATTTCGTCCGAATAAATCTTCGTGGGATACTTCGGAACACCAGGTGGTATCGAAATTAAACTGAAATCGTTCGTGATATACATGTTAGCCAATGGTAAGTGGAATTCGGGAAAAGGTTCGATCGTTCTCCAGCACTCTATCCACTCTCCAGAGATTTCCGTGTCCGTGTATTTAGTTTTAAACCAAGGCTCTATTTTGTCAAACTCTTCGTCATTAAATTTCTTATCAAAAATTATAATGTTTACATCGTCGGGTATTAAGTAATTTAGGCAAGTTTGTATAGCCTCTGTATTGTATTCGAAATACAATTCGCTTCCGGTGATATAATCACGAGGAGGATAATAGTGCATGTTTTCGCACAAGTCTTCCACGTATTCCGCTGGCGGTGACTCGTCTGTAAATCTGCAGAGAAAATCCTTCTCGTTTTTAATGACTCCAATTATTACATTAACTTATTATCGATTACTTTGATTTACCTGAAATTCATTTCCTTGATCTGATGGATCTCATCGTAAATCTCTCTCTGGGGGCCTTCTCTGCGCATTAAATTGATGAACGAAAATACAGCATTCAGCACCTCCGGCAAATGTTTGTGTCCTTGTTCAGTCAGCATCAAAGACAAACTGAACAACGCGTACATCGAACTGTGCTCGAAGCCGCTTTCTTCATTTCCGCAAGTAATACCGAGACACCACATCTTCCTCCTTAAGTAACTGATCAAAGAACCCTTTCCTTCGTATCCCAAAATCCAGGAAACATATTGATGCGGTTTGCTTCTGTACAAATCGTGAAGAGGTGGCATGCACCATGTTAATTCTACCTGCAAACGAAACAGTATCAATCTCCGATCCTTCTACCTTCGTAAAATCACGAAGACGTACCTCACAAACATCTTTTATAGGCTTTATTTTATAAATTCGTCTAAAACTCGGCGTGTTGAACGAATCTACACCCTTGAACAAACTAAAATCGTCAGGTGATAAGCCGTTATTTGGTACATTCGCAAAGCATTGTATTACATATTCTTCTAACACGTCCAGTGGAAGTCTGGCCTGCGAAAATTGAGAAAAAAAGTTTGCAACTTAACATTGCATTTTTGCGTAAAGTAAATTTTGTTTTTGCAAAAAAATGAACTGACTTGTATGGCAAGTTTCATTCGGTGAGCACTGTAGTGACGCTCCCTGAATTTGTGCAACTCCTTGTAGAGTTTCTCGTCCGTTACGTTGTCTCGTAACGTGATTAAATTACCCCAACAGAACTTCGTGGCCGGATGAGTTGGCTGTGCAAAGCTACTGAACAATTGTTCTTTTCTACAAAAATCAGAGGGTAAGGCCATCTGAAACTCTGTACGGATCGTTTAATTTTGATTAATAGCGCTAAACTGATTTAACTTCACTGTGATGAACATATTTGATCACGTACCGCTTTCCACGGATTCACGTTCTCTCGTTATAGCCTCTTCCTTCATCAAAGGTTTAATAAAAAATTGAGCAAACCGATCGAGGGCAGCTAGAAGGTGTTTCTCTTGTATCTCGAAATAAAATGTCGTTAACTCACATTCGGTGGATGCATTGTCCGATCCACCTCTTTTTTTAATGAATGTATCGAAATCATTCTCCTGTTAACACATGCAGAAGTGAGACAAAAATCCACAGGAATTGCAGTATCTCTTTAAGATAAATATACCTCGGTGTATTTCTCTGATCCCATGAAAACCATGTGCTCCAGAAAATGCGCCAAACCCGGGATTTCTGCTGGGTCGCTGAAGCTTCCCACACCTACTGACAATCCACATGCTGCCTGTGTAAAAAACATGCGTAGCAGCACACTGAGAATATATATTCAATAATTCATATATCTCGTATAGGTCGAGCACTGTACGATATGATTCTCAACGAAAGATACCATTTTCTCTTCCCCTTTTGTCGACTTAGGGCACGGACAGGAGTCATCAATGTCCTTGTCGCAGTCTGACTGATCATCCTCCGTATCGCTCTCTTCTCCGCTCTCTTCCTCTTCTTCCTCTTCATCCTCTTCATTCTCAGTTTCCTCGTCATCTTCCTTCTCGCTTTCGTTACTTACTGCATTCTCTGCTCAATACCAAATATTTACACTTTCGTAAATCATCAGATTTCAAGCAAGAATAGAGAAGGAAGTAAGAGAAAAATCTGTACAAAAAGTACAGAGAATGTACAAGAAATACATTCTCTGTCTATAAAGAAGTACATTCTTCATACGCATACGTTTCCTTTACCTTTGTCAGCACATTCATCATCCTCGGTACAGAAGGAATGTAGATCAGCAATTAACAAAGCAGTCAGGCCATTCTCTAACCTGATCACTCTATGAAATTCAAGAAAATGAAAGAAATATATACACATGTATATATATGGATGTACGTTGATCTCTTACCTGTATTCTTTTTTGTCGTTCTCCGCCTTAACAGGCGTTTCCAAATACACGACCTTCTCCCGTGGCTGTCTCGTGTCGCAAACCGAAGTCTCTTGCTTTGAAACGCACACGGACGTTTCTTGCGTTTGATTCTCCGCTTGCACTTTGTCGATGATCATCGTGTCCGTATTGAGGTTATGTTCTACAGAGAGGCTGGAGTTTTGTGCCGAGCTAACGAAACCCTGGTTCGGTTTTAATTTCTTTTCAGGCGGGCTCTGGAGCGATCTCTTTGGCATTATCAACGCGCAGGGCCGTGTTTTAATTGTACATTGGAGAACCCTTGTGAAAAGGCACCTCCGCAACTGTGTCACCATACGCAACAGAACAATCTGTCCCTAACCTTACTGTCCAGCTTTGCTGATCGCATCAACAGTTCAAACGGTTCGATCCATCTTCATCTGTTTTTATTACACGTACATGTGTTGCCTTGTATCCACAAAATATTTTAAAACGTTGATCCTTTTTTTCTTCTTCGAGAACGTACGTCTATTTTGTTAATCAATTCTTTTTTTTTTTTTTGTGACGTTCTTTACAAATGAAAATAATAATCGTCATAGTTTTTACTATTCACGTAATTGGACGTATTATATAAAATTAAGGTGTAATAAAATTTCACTTTTTTTTTTTTATGATTATTGTCTATATATATACATATATATATAATTTTTCGATCTATCAAATGAAATTTGTAAATCTTCACTCGGACATTTTATAGGTTAAACGAAACATAGAAGGATTTAATTGAAAAGGTACGATCGCAAAAATATACTTAATTTGGACTTTTCAAAAATAAAAATATTGTCGATCGCTATAGATTTTTCAACATCCTCCTTGTCTAGCGCGCGTATATGCTGTCCTTGTCGCACGCTACCGTCTAATGATGATAGACAAGGAAAGAAATAGTGTGCGACGAGGATTTTCTACGATCTTTTGAAAAAAAATTCAACTTTTTACACATACAGTTTCTAGGGCAAAACACATATAGACAGAAAGCTGAGAGCCTAATTGTAAAGAGATATATAGAAAAGTTTACAAATCATTCCTCCTAATTAGGTTTTTTTTGTAAATAATGCAACTGTCACATTTTGGACATGGTGGCGCCATCTAGTGGTAACCCGGTGGTACTAATTCATTTTAAAAATGCTCATTTCTGCATTCTGCGATTCAAATGAGATATGGAAAGAAAGCTCAGGGTCTAATTAGGGTAATGCACTCACAAAAGTTCACAATTCATGTTGCTAAATCAGTTGTTTTCGTAAATAAAAATTTCTCTGTTTTACCGGTTGTAGCGACCGTTATCTCCGCAGAATTGAAATCAGCGCCATCTACGTTCTCTCAATCGTTCCGCGATTTGCGGGGGTTCCGCGAAAGGTGCGTTTCCGATAAACCGATGCCAACTTTGTTAAAACTCATAAAAAATAAAAGAAAGAAAATTTATAAATTGATATTTTATTTACTTATTACCATAGAGTTGTTTGATAAATGTATATACAGTTGGCATCAAACAAATTATTTCATTCTTTCGTTATTCGTTATTCGTTATTAGTTATCCGTTACTTTGTTTTCCGATATTTCGTTATCCGTTATTTTATTATTCGTTATTAAATATATTATTTTATAAAAATAATACGGACTCGATTATTTGTAGTACGTTGATTGAATTAATTATAATCATCGTACCTAGGGTTGTAGCAACCGTTACCTCAACTGGGTGAAATCAGCGCACCTACGTTCATTCAATCGGAGTGCGTTTCCGAAAAATCGACAGCGCCAACTTTGTTAGAACTCGTAAATAATGGAAAATTTATAAATTGGTATTTTATTTATTTTGTTGCCATAGAAAGCTTTGGTTGTTGATAATGATGTATATATACATATATATGTATATATATATAGGAATCAGAAAACAAATTGTTAATCATTCATTAATTAATATTCAAAGTTTAACCTATGTTATAAAATTTAATATTTATCTTTCTAATTTATAAAAATATTATAATTTATTTATATTTAATTCGGAGTTATTATTATTATAATTTGTAGTACTTTGAGTGAGTTTATTATCACCCTAGTACCTACAAAATTGGTGACCATAACGTGATTGAAAAAGAATACTCTGACGTGTCCGAAAAGAAAACTCCGACTTGATTGAAAAAGAAAACATAGCCGCGTCCGCTAATTTAAGCTCGTATACCGCCAACTGAAGAAGCTCATATGCCATCAGTCTCAGAAACTCCAACAATTACCTCTATTATTTCACAATATTTTCCACCATTCAATAAGGAGAACCTTAAACTTTGGTTTCTCCAGGTAGAAGCAGCTATGAGGACGAGCAGACTAACTGGTGATTCTTCAAGGTTTGATTATATAATTCAACGTTTACCATCCGACGTTTCTCTCTTGATAGAAAATTTTTTAGAAACACTCTCTGATATAAATAAATATGATACTTTAAACAACAAGCTTTTAGAGTTATTTGGTAAATCAGAAGAGACCAAAGTTCGTCAGCTCCTTAGAACCTGCAGGATGGGCGATGAAAGACCATCGCACTTCTTACAACGTATGAGGTGTATGGTTGATAAAAAAGTTCCAGATACAGTTTTAAAGACTATTTTCTTAGAACAAGTTCCTCAATCTCTTCATGATATTCTGGTGGTTAATCCTGATGCTGATTTATCAACATTGGCGATCGGGTCATGGAGTTTTGGCTATCCCATATTTCGAGCATGGACAGATCAAACATGGCGATTTCCACCTGGCAACCCAGAGCTGATGGTGGTCTTCAAGAAAACAACTATGGCGGTCTCTCATCAATCAAGAAAGGACTATGTGACCATACAACATCAATTGGCCGAAATGACTCGCAGAATTGCAACAATGGAACTAACATTTCTAGGCGAAGACTATTTCAACAACAATCTCAATCCCGCGGCCGACGATCTCCATCACGACAACGTACAACAACAACAGGAAAAAGTTGGCGGACTTTGTTACTATCATTTTAATTTCGGCGTGCGAGCATATCAGTGCAAAAAACCTTGCAAGTGGTCATCTGTTACTGCTACTAAAAAAAGCACGTCCCACAATTTTTGACGACCCTGGGAGACGTACAAAGTAGTCGTCTAGTTATTTTTGATCGTAAAAATAGATTGTCATTCTTAATTAATAGTTCGACGAAAGGAAATGTCACCCTTTCTAATTTTAAGGTATACTCTGTTGATGGACTGCCAATATCGACCTACGGTATCAGAATGTTGACTCTGGACCTTGGTTTGCGGCGCCCATATACCTAGAAGTTCACCGTCGCTCAAGTTCAGCAACCAATTATTGATGCAGATTTTCTTAAATATCACGGTCTTCTGGTAGATCTAAAAGACAGACGAATAACAGACGACTACATTAAATTACAGCAACTTGCTCAGATAAGTACACAACACGGCGCTAGTTTCTTACCCTGTAGGTCTGATGATGATAATTTATCTCAATCAATGTTTACAAATTTAAATAATAACTCCGTATTATTTTTTATAAATTATATTAAATATTAATGTAATAATATATATTAACTAATAACGAATAACTAACAACTAATAACTAATAATTAATAACGAATAACGAATAAGAAATAATATGTTTGACGCCAACTATATATACATTTATCAAACATCTCAATAGTAACAAATAAATGAAATAACAATTTATAAATTTTCTAATGTCTAGAGAATTTAATAAAGTTGCATCGATTTATCGGAAACGCACCTTTCGGCGGAACGATTGAGAGAACGTAGATGGCGCTGATTTCAATTCTGCGGAAATAACGGTCGCTACAACCTGTAAAATAAAGAAATTTTCATTTACGAAAAAAACTGATTTAGCAATATAAATTAATTCCATTGTTTCACCGCTACGCGACGCTACCGTTTTGTAGGTACTATGATGATAATTACTTCAATCATAGTACTACAAATAATTTACTCCGTATTATTTTTATAAAATAATATATTTAATATCAAATGATAAAATAACTTATAACAAAATATTTGATAACCAAAGATTGAAGAATGAGTAATGAATGAAGTACAAAAGAAGAGTTACGAAAGAAGAATGAATTAATATGTTAGATGTCAGCTATATATATAATAGTATAAACATCTCTATAGTGATAAATAAATAAAATATCAATTTACAGATTTTCTATTGTTTGTGAGTTTTAAGAAAGTTGGCATCGGTTTATTGGAAACGAATTTCTCGGCGGAACGATTGAGAAAACGCAGATGGCGTTGATTTTTAATTCTGCTGAGATAACGCTACAGTTTCGATGCTTGTGGCGGCGCGAGTATTTAAAAGAGCGAATTTAACAGCGGCGACGCTGATTTAAAGTGAAGAATGAAGAAAATAAGAAAGCAGAAAATATTTTCTATTCTCAGTTGTTAATAATCAATCAAAGCAAACGATTGATTATAGCATGTAAGACTATGTAGCATATAAGCCAAGCTAATGAATAAAGGTCTAGCATATAGACCGAAAGTTAATGAATAAAAAAAAAGAAACAAATCGATTAAATTTTATTTTAAAGAAGCCAATTGAAAGGATTAGTTTGTAAATTTTTGTAATTGTACAACTTCTCAAAAGTCTTTACCTTCCTTTCTAGATTTCATTTAAGCCTTGAAATGTATAAATGAAGATCTACAAACTCCTCGAAGTATCTGTTAGCTTCTTGCAAACTATACTTGAAATTCGAATCGATTTTGTGTTCACGCAATAAGTTTTGCAAATAGTTTTTAGTACGAATCAGTTACTAATAATTATTACACGTTTCGTTGTTACGCAACTGCAACGCCATAGAATGAATCAATTTATGAATTGGTTTTTATAACGCAAAGCATTGGAATCCAAGAAAGATTATGTTTATTTAATAAAAAGTATAACTCCAAGAAAAATTACTCCAATTGGAACAATTAGGGAAACACGATTATACATTTTGTTAGTGATCACAAGATATTATATAAAATTTATTTTTCAATTTCGTTTCTTTTATTGTGATATCACAATCCAAATTTCGTTACAACATATACATCGAAATAAACATAACGTAACAATAAACATCGAAATAAGCATATACATAACAATAAACGAAGAAATAAATTGAATATAAGCTTTGTACATTTTTATTCATTTGTAATGAATAATTAATATATTTATAATGTATTATTAAATATTAATATATTTATTAACGTTAATTTATATATTAATATAATTGTCAATACATTTACAATTGATATATTTATATATATTACAAGCTAATATATAAAATTCATGCCGATTTTAAAGGAAAATTGAAAATTGAAACGCAGAAGATTTAAATTTTAGTATATATTTATTAAATATTAAATTTAATTTATATTAAATCGGCACGAACTTTCCGGACAACCCAATATATTAATATATCTATTAATGTTAATTTTGTTTACTGATAAAGTAATGAGGAAGGCTTTCTTGGTATTAGATAATTAATTTCTCTTTACTAAAACAGAAGATAAACAATAACTTGCATGAAATAAAAACGCAATTTTTATTCGAAACCAATAAATTGCATATAAGTACGTGTTAAACCTCCAAATCAAGAGGTTCTCAGATTTTCTGCCAGCTAACTGTATACACAGGTTGAGGCGGCGAGGTATTTTCTGTCACTTATTACTCAAGTTTGCATCAAAAAATGAAAGGAGTCACGTCGAAAGACGAGAAACGAGTTACCTTCGATCGAATATTTTATTTTGTTCGACGATAGATTATTAACATTTAAACTTAACCTATAAATGTTTGCCTCTACTTCTAACATAACCTATAAAATTCTGATCGTGACAGAAGAATGGCGAGGGAACCGGATGAAGAGCTAAGGAAGGCTTTCTCGCAGCTGCACGAGAAAATGATCGACACTACACAGAAATTGAAACTAGCGGATCTACAGATAGAGAAGCTGAAACGATCGAAGCAGTTCGCCGAGCTGACAATGAAGGAGATAACTTCCTACCCGAAGGACACGAAAACGTACGAGTCGGTGGGCCGTATGTTCCTCCTAGACGACATGGACAGTATAAAAGCCGGCCTAGACAAACGCATGAAGAACGCCGACGAGAAGGTGAAAACCTTAGAGAACAATAAAACATACTTGCAGCAGAACTTGAAGGAATGCGAGAACAATATCAGAGAAATGATTCAGCAAAGACAGAACAAAGACACGTCTGGCTAGATCTCGTAGTTATTTCCCTATCGAAATTGTCTTCTTTTCTGCGTTTTTTTCATTACAATTCATTGTATTGCCGCGTTCTTAGACTCGCTATACTTAATCCACAATTTCACGAATCCTCAATTTATCAATTGTGAATGAAACGCGATTTCACACAATTTGAAATGTATGAACGCAATGTGTATTGTTTCATTGTATTTAGACAAACTCTACCACGGCATTTTGTAACGATTATTTATTGTCTGCGCGTTGATCAATAAAACTTTTTATTACAACTCTTCGGCCTATTGGAATTGAGTACGCAACTAGTAATCGGGTTTCTAGTTATTAATTTATTCCAGCAGAATTGATACATACAACAAACGATTTTTCTTACTTCTTTAAATTCACCTTGTGTTCATTCATTCCTCTCATTCTTTTCGACACTTTCATCCGGAAAATTCCTTAGCTGAACTCTAAATTACCCTAAAAAACAAAAAAAAAACAAAAGAAAAAAAAGAAAAAACACCTTACACGCCAACACGCAGCAATTTAGCAAATCGTTTACCAGGAAAGTAAAATTCTCTAACGTGTGTCTGAACCTAACCTGGAATAGAAAAAATGAACAAGTATGTTTACTCGGTGTGTTTCTTGCGTTTTACAATTATATTTGTAATCGTCTTTTTTCTTCTTTTTTTTTTCTTTTTTTTTTTTGTTTAACTAATATAATGCATGGGGTGACGTGCCTTCCGACCTTACTTATATTGAAAGTGCTACAATACGTACGTATATATGTGTATATGTATTTTAGCATATGGTGCGGTAGAAAGTAACTCGACAAGTATATACAAAGTATATTTATCAAACAATCACGGCATTATCAAATCCAAATCTAGGTCGTGTTTTTTTATACTCGGTGGCGTTACCTTTCTCGAGTAAAATAATCGGTCCGTACAGGATCGAATTCGTATATCAGAATCGTCTATCACCGTGCGCAGTATAATATTTAAGTATCAAACAAACTTTGTGCCTTCGTTCTCTTCGACGTGGTACTTACACAATGGGACATATTTGTTAAAAAAAAAAAAAAAAGGAAAGAATTCAAACTGAAAGTTCGACTGTTGAAAGTGTCTACGTACGAAGAGTCTCGTCTATTCGTGTGAGAATACCCATGCATTACAATAGCATGTATAATCGTGTAAGAAACGAACTCTCTCGGATACAACGTGTGAATGTCAGTCTTAACTAAAATAATTGCCATTGTTTGTCGTGTGTGGTGCTCTTACGTCTCCGATATTCGGTATCAATTTGGCATGCGATCCGTAAATCGAGACCCTTGTGTATTCACAAGTACACATACCGGGTGGACAGGCTTCAATTAATTAAGTTTTCTCCGGCATCCGTCAGGATAAAACATTGTTGCGGGAAAAAGAATAAATTAAGCCGTACGAGTCAACCGTCCGAATTAATTAGCGCACCTTACGTTTAAACTGCGTTAAATCCGTGTAAATCTATATTGGATCCTTAAATAAGTTGTTACCTTTGTTTCTATTAAGTAAAATGTAGTTATCGTGTTACGATACGATACACACGTCGGTCAATGAAGAAATACAAATCATACTCTTAATTAGCTTAAGAAAATAATTTATGCCGCTTTCTACAAGGACCGTATATGTATAAATAAAAAAAAAAAAAAGAAAACAAGACAATCTTGATGCTAAACGCCGAATATACACATAATAAATACAGGAATAAATGTAATTTAGATGTAACATATTACTTGTATGGGTTTGTCACTTCATTAAATCGCAGCGTCTCTCCTCTTCTAATAAAATTCGGCTAAAAATTGTAATTTACGATCAAAAAAAAAGTAATAATAGTACAACGCACATGATCTTTTTCAGCGTTAACCAGCGCCGTTATAAGTTCTCGATTGAGCCACTGTTTGTCAACCGTTTGCTATTCAAGCTGAAATATAAATGCAATTTTTGCATTGATCATGTCTGAAAGCTGGCAATCTCAATTAAAATATCAGCTTAGTTTAGAAATGTCACTACGAACCTGTGAATCCCTGTGGCGGTTGACCTGGTACTGAGTATTGTGGTCTGAAATTCCCGAAATTGGCTGCACCAGCGAACGTGGCTGGCAACTGTCCACCGGAGAAGCCTGCTGGAAACTGTTGTGCCAGTAGAGCTGCTTGACCGGACTGAGAACTGCTTCCGCCTGGCGCGGTTGCCGCCAGTCGGCTCAATATCGATCTCTCCGACATTTGAAGTCTTTGAGCTACAGGCGGAATACGAGCTAACGTGGCTGGTAAACGGCTCACATCAGACTTCATATCAGACAGCAGTTCTTCCAATTGATTTAGTACCTGTAACGAAACAATAAAATATGAAAGAAAAATGATTATAGACAAACATATCGAAAAAGAGACGATTAGCTTTCATTTCATGGATTATATATATTACTTTATGCAATACAGCGTTCGCTGGTTTGTTCCCAGCAAGACTTTCTTTACTGAGGTGTTGATGTGACTCTGCAAGGCACTCAACTTCGGCAAATCTTGCATTCAGGCTCATCGCAGGATGGTTCGGATCCTGCGTTAAATTCAGGTACGCTGCTCTTCTCAATTGCTCCTCTATCACTAACGCCTGCTCCAACAGTTTAAAACGCCGAGCTAGGAATTTATTTTTTATTTCCAAAAAGTTACCCTTGCCGACGTCCATCTTGAATGGTTCGTTTATTATTGCGAACCTGTGAAACAATATGTATTAATGGCGTACATTTATAATAAACGTATGCTTTTCTGAGAACCATATTTTTATGGTCAAAAATCAATTTTCCCTGCAACGTTTAAGTAGACAATAAATAGAGTCTGCGAAGCTGACGTCAAGACAAATTTAACGACCTATCACGCTTAAATTTATGAAATAATTCTGGCCACGAAAATGCGATCTTTGAATCACTGTACATTGTCAGTTTCTAGTACCTGATGTCATTTTGAATATCCTGCCAACGTCCATAACCATGCGTAACGATACCAGCCAGTAGCCAATAGTCGTGTCTTCGATGCCAAATCTCGTATTCACGACCAGGTACTGCGGCTTTTTCTTCATTTAACCACAGTGTGTGCAATTCAGTGAAACCACCATCGGCTATGTTGAACATGAACTTGCGTTTAGGCTTTATGGTCTCGGAGTCGCAATCTTTTATGTCCTTATCTCTGCTGTCTTTCTCCTGTAATATGAAGTCAAAAATTTTGTCAATCGCGTCGAATAAATTATTCAATTGTTACTGTAAGAGCAGCCGAATTAGCAAGTACCTCTCGTTTTTCAGTTTCTTCCTCGTCGTCTTTAACGATAACAACATCTTCCTCGGAATCTTGCTTCGCTTTGTTTTCGGAATTGTCTATCTTCTCGTCGTGTTTTGCCATTGATTTTTCATCTTTAACATCAGCTTTGTCCTTCTCTTTGTCCAATGTTTCTGTCTCTGTATCCTTCTCTTCCTTCTTCACGTCCTCCTTTTCTTTATCTTTTTCCATATTACTTTCTTCTTCCTCCTTAGAGTCCTTTGGTTCTTCCTTCACGTCCTTCGTATCGACGCTCTGTAAAATAATCTTTCTTTTACTACAAGTTGATTCGAGATTTGCTTAAGTTTTCGTGATTAAATGCACCAACTTCTTTATCTTTTGGTTCCTCCTTGCATTCTTTCACTTCCGTCACGTCTGAATTCGATTTGTTAGAATCAGTATTTGTGTTCCCAGTGACTGCAGTTGGGGTCGGAGTTGCAACAGGACTTGGGCTAGGTGCGTTGGAAGTAGCTGGCGTCGCACTGGTGCTGCTGGTTCCAGTTGCTCCGTCTCCACTGCCATCCACTTTCACGGGTTCCACTGGCTTTCGAATCATCTCAGGCATCGAGTAGTATCCGTTTATGTGTTCGAATTCCTGCACCTTTCAAACAGAATGGGATCATCAAAAAAAAGAAAAAGAAAACGAAAACGATCGATCAACGAAAGATTTTACTTTTTTCCTTATCAAAGACATTACACCAATTCTTGTTAAAACATGCTGTCTGCTAAGACCTTCTCTTGGAACACCATCGGCGAATGTTTCAGCGTTATCCGCGCCTGGTTCGCACAAGTGTCGCATAAACAAGGAAACATAGGCCTTGAAATTCTTTTCCGACTTGCCTCTCAGGTCTCGTACCAGCCTAACGCGATAATACGTTTTACTATTACATTAAATTTGGAATTAAATACATTAAATACCGTGGAATAGATTTTCAGCAGATAACTAACCATTGAGAATTAAACGCGTCCTGTGGTGGCATACCATAACGCATGATCGCATTCAGGAATGCTTTCCTTTGTCTGGCATTGAATCCTAATACCTGAATTGAAAAAAAAATTATATATTAAAGTATATACATATGTTTTTCGTAAATTTTTAAGTATAAAAAGAAAATTATACAAGCGTACTTCAATATTTCCATTAACTCTAGCAAGCAATGGAGGAAGAGGTCGATCCTTTTCGTCTCTTCTCTCTAATCTTCGTCTGCTCCTGCGAGACAACAAATCACCGTCACCCTTTTCATCGAAGTCGTCATCTTCTTTGTCATCGTCGCTAGGAGCACTGAAGTCGCTGTTGTAATCAGAAAGATTCTCTTGCCATGGTTGATCGTCCCTCGTGTTCTGGTCTCCAGTCACTCCTCCATCGTTATAGTTCACTTGCTTACGTATTCGCTTACCTAAGACGATTATTGCTTTTTAGATATATATATACGGAAAAGGAAATCAATTACCTTTTCCAAGCGTTCTGGCAATGTCTTCCTGTTGCTGTTCGTAGTGATGTCTTAGTAGTTTGATCCAATAAGCTGGATCTGTATTCTCAGCTTCCTGTTTGATAATCTCCGTATCGGCTTCCTCTTCTGTTTCGCCTTCCTTTGTTACGTACGACGCCACTTTGAACGAACTCAAATACTCGTTGGCCCAATTTTCTTTCTGCTCGATACCTTCCTTGCTTCTGTCTAGCAGTTCAGCCACAGCCTTGTCATCATAATGGATAGCTTCGTCCTCTTTGCCTTCTTCCTCTTTGAACAACTCCTCAGTACCTAATACAAATTAACATTACAGATACGCTTTTTCTGTAATCTTAAACTCTTCCATGATCGTCAATCCAACATCGTTACCGAATCGCAAGATGTCGTCGAGTTCTTGTTTGCTGAAGTTGGCACCTTTACCACCCATGCCGGGTCTCACGACCAAATGTGTCAGCATCATCTTACGTTTTGCCACTTGCGTGACTCGTTCCTCGACGGAATTGCGGGTCACGAATCTGTAGATCATGACTTTATTAGCTTGGCCAATTCTGTGTGCTCTGCTAAATGCTTGAATGTCGTTATGCGGATTCCAGTCGGAATCGTAGATGATCACAGTGTCGGCGGTGGCCAGGTTTATACCTAAACCGCCGGCTCGAGTAGAAAGTAAAAAAACAAACTGTTGCGCTCCTGATAATAAAAAAATAATTTGTTAGTTTTTTTTTCTCTCTAATAATTAGAAGAACTAGAGGGACTGTACTCACCAGGTGCGTTAAATCTGTCGATAGCTTCCTGTCGCTGAGCGCCAGTGATATTACCGTCTATTCTTTCATATTTGTAACCCTCTCCCTCCAAGTAATCTTCGAGGATATCCAACATTTTTGTCATTTGAGAGAAAATTAAGACCCTGTGTCCGTCATCCCTCAGTTTCTTCAACATCTTGCTCAGTAAGACCAATTTTCCTGCTGCTTTGATCAACGCGGATGTTTCGTAGCTTCCATTCGGCGCGGTTGGCGCCTCTTGGGACGCGGCTGGGAACAAGTATGGATGATTGCAGCATTTTTTAAGGTCCATCATGATATTCAACAGCGAGACTTGTTGACCACCTCCCTTCGGGTTCAACGCCTCGAAATTTCTCGTTAATATGTATTTGTAATATTTCTTTTGCATGGGCGATAGTTCGACGCGAACGATGAACTCTGATTTACTCGGCATGTTCTGTAAACAAAAATGATACGTAATATAATTTGTGTGTCAAATTTCTAAAAAAAGTATATAATAAATACCTTTAGTACGTCGGCCTTTAATCTCCTCAACATGTGTGGTCCGAGTAATTCGTGCAATTTCTTCACCTGTTCTTCTTTTGAAATATCAGCAAATTCATTCTGGAATGCCGCCAGGTCGTTGAATTTATCGCGGCACAGAAAATTCAAAAGGTGAAACAGTTCCTCCAAGTTATTTTGCAAGGGGGTTCCAGTTAACAATAATTTGTAAGCGATATTGTAAGACGCTAGTAGTCTAAAAAATTTCGATTGGTTCGACTTCAGCCTATGCGCTTCGTCTACTACCAATACGGCCCAATCTATCGATCCTAAACACGCAGAATCAATTGAGATCAGTTCGTAACTCGTGAGGAGCACATTGAATTTAATTTGATTTGATCGGATCTTCGATGCTCGGCCACCACGTACAGCACCTTCTTCAAAAGACAATTCGTTCTCACGAATTACAATACGACTATCCTTGTCACCTGAAAACAATATAAAGTATTAATTAACAACGAAAAGCTAATAAATACTGATTTCGATTGATTTCGTACGTACTTACCAACATAAGTAACGCAGTAAAAATCAGGCGCCCAGGTTTCAAACTCACGTTCCCAGTTAATGATAGTTGACAGAGGTACAGATACGAGAAACGGTCCCTTGCAGTGACCTTCTTTGTACAACGAATAGAGGAAAGTGATAGTTTGAATGGTTTTTCCCAAACCCATCTCATCTGCTAAAATAGTGTCTATGCCTTGGCCCCATGAATATCTTAACCAATTCAAGCCCTGATAAAATTGTGGAGTTGTAATGAAGTTCATCGTAAACAAAATATCGCGACGAAATCGAAATACGTACTTCCAACTGATAAGGATGTAATTGCATTCCAGTCTGATCCAAATACTCTGGCTGACGTTCGTACTTTTTCTTTAGATCCGTTGTAGGCTTGTCAGGCGGAGGTGTATACCTCTTTGGCGTTCTTTCTTCGTCGTCGATGAGTTCGCGGGTCTTCGATTTCTTGCCTTTACCTGAGCATAACGTACGTGTTGTTTACGTCGCAGCTCGTAACAACGGTTGCAAAAAAGAAAAAAATAAATTAACCGACTCTTCTCACCCTTCTTGCCCTTGCGGGAGGAACTGCCATCGCAACAGTTTGCAGCTCTGAGATCCAGGTAATATTCGATAGCTTGTTTCAATCCGGGAATATCCTCGTGTTCATCCTCCCAAGTTGCCTGGTCATATCCCAATTCTCTCCATTTAACAAGATAGGTTGCTCTGCCATCTCTCGAAAGCCTATGGTTAATTACACGATGCACCACAAGCCATTCTGGCCGAACTCCGTAACGATAGAATCGTTCTTCCAAGTTATATTCATCTCGATTTGTTGCACCGTCTTGTTCTTTCAAACGTTTCACGCGGGAATCGCTTTCGTCCAACGGTTCCTCCAACTTCGGTGGTTCATCCATGTCATATTTTCGTGAATAATTTCTGAAAGTTATGATAAAATTTAGAAAAAACATAAAAGGAAAAAGACATACAGATATTCATTCAGGCATGACTGATGTCATACCTGAACATAAGAGGATGAAAAACATCAAGCTGTAGTTCTGTGATCCAGTCACAATGCCAATAAGACATGTCTGCCCATTTCACAAAGAATTCACGTATTCTGCGTTGCTTAGGAGCAGCCTTACTCGTTGACGGCTCTTCCGACGGCGTTTCTGGACACTCCTTCCACCTCCATGTTAAAATCTTGGCAACTATCACACGAAAGATCAAATACTTGGTCATATGCATACACGTAATGCATAATTTTCTTAAATTTACGAATTAAATTTACCTTTTCCACGTATCGGTGGACAAGAACATCTGGGACACTTCCAATCACCGTCGGGAATCTCTGAAAGCGGTGGATTTAAACAGTGAGTGTGGTACGCGCTAGTACAGCTATCACAGCACAGCAATTCGCCACCGTCCTTGCATATTCTGCAAAACTCCATGTGCTCGTCGTCGTCCTCAGCGGCACCTAAAAGCAAGATTAATCATCCAGTAAAGCACTATTTGCTCTGAAACAAGCGTACACATTAGTGTGTGTTGGGAAGGATGGAAGGTTCAGGGTTACAAGGGAGCTACCTGCAATACCTTCTCCTTCGCAATGAGGACAACTCCATTTTCCTTCCGGAGTTTCTTCCAGTTCGGGTTCCAAACATACCAAGTGATAAGCTCTAGGGCATGTGTCACAGAGGATAATTTCTCCACCTTGTTGGCACACTTCGCAATAATCTTGATGATCAGTCTGCATAAAAAAAAAATACAAATATACAAAGAAACTGGTATTTAGCACGTATTTAATACGTTGAATGTCGTGGGAGTCACTCGTGATAGATCCATTAAACACGTTTATATGCTTTAACTGATCCGTTGCAGATAATATTTCAACATAATATCTATTGTATAAGAAATTCATCGTGGCGTCCTGGGCCAAACATGCAAAATCAGCATAGCAACGTGTTAATATTAATCAAAGATAATGTAACTATACCTGAAGACCTTCCTCCCCATCTGGGAACTTCGATGTGGTCTTTGTCTTTTTCTTTTTCTTGGTTTTATTTCCGATTTTGGTCTTTGCCTTCCTGCGAACAGGTGGTTCTGCCGGTGGTTCAACACCGCTTTCCTCCGCGTTCCCTTTATTCGTCCCATCTATGCCAGCAGGTTCCTCCGCGTCTGCCAGCATCTGCTCGAATTCCATGTCCGAATCTCTATCGGTACCAACACCACTACCCTCCGCTTCCTCATCTGAACTTCCCCGTTTGCGTTTACCAAGCTTGATTTTGAGCGTCGGTACTTTGGAAGCTTTCTTCCCCTTCTTTGCCCTGGATCCTCGCGATTTCCGCTTTCTATCGCTGTCCTCGTCGTCATCTTCCTCGTCTTCACCTTCCTGAACTGCGCCGCTGCGATTTGCCCTCGCGTTTCTGCTGTCCTCATCCACATTCGCAGAAGATACGTCCGCGTCTGGCTGCGTGTGAGGATTTAATTCGGAAAAATCACGCCATTTAGCAGCCACTAGCATCATAAGCTTCGACATTGGAACCTAAAAATATAATGAGAAATTATAACAAGAAATTGGTGGTGAATAAAATGTTAGACAAATTAGAAAATTATTACTTATATGTTAAAGAATGTTACCTGAATCAAATCAATTACATTAAATGGAATAAAAATTTACTTTTGGATTCTCCTTTGCGAGAAGTGGCCTGACGTGTTGTTGGAACAATTTGTAAGTAGTTAAATTCTGAAAGTCTGCATCGGTATATTCAATTTGTACATCGGTCAATCCAAAAGTGTTACAGACTTCCTCGATCGTGGGCATTCCTGTCGTGGGTTCCTGGCTAGAAGGGGCTGGTGGATTGTGACTAGATGACTTTCTGGAAGAGGATTTCCTACTTTTTCTATTTCCAGCGTAGTCGCTATCATCTCCAGCCACGTCACCAGTTTCTCCAGCTGCTCCGAAATCACTTTCCTGTACAAACAAAATACAAATATTTAATTCACCAGTTATACTTTATTAATTATATTAGTTTAGGAATTAAGATAAAAGCGATTACATCTCCAGAATCAGATTTTTTCTTTTTCTTTTTTTTCTTCCCTTTCTTATCCTCACTACGAGCTTTCCGTTTCTTTCCTTTCTTTTTCTTTCTCTCCTCTGGCTCGTAATCATCATCTTCTTCCTACACAAAAAGAAAGAAAGTACATTTCAAACGATGTTCAAGAGATAAATTTGTACTTAAAATACTGACTAGTCTTTGAGATTCTTCTGCATCGGATGAACCATCCACTTGTTGGTTAACATTCGAAACTTGACCACCAGTTTCATCTATGTCATCTTCCCCTAAAAGTTCATTATATTAAAAAAATTGCGAAGAAATAAAATGAACGAATCAGCGTTGGAATATAATTATCGACAAATATGTAAAATCATTGGCAGCATGAAATAAATATATAATTCTGACGTTTCTAACATTTTCCATTCATGCACGACTGAGCATGTGTTAAGCTACATTTTCACTGGCTGTATCTGTGACTTACATAAAATCAATATCTGTATTCATTACAATGTACGTTCAAAAGAATAATCAATATACACATATATTCCCCCCACCCCTCCGACCAAATTAATATCTCATGTAAATGAATATTTCACAGTCTGTCGGCAAAATGTACGCGTGCATCCTTCTTCTTCTTTCTCTACCAATCCTTTGAAAACTGACTCTTACGTAATCCTACGTGAACATGTTCAAAAAACAATCCTACATCTCGCAAATACGTATAAATGTTTCGGACCGAACCGTCGGAGGAATTATTTTCCATCGCAGCGCCGCGACGACACGGCACCGACAGACACTTTGCCATTCGGTTTCCCCGGAAACCGGGAGAGAACGATCCTCGCGACTTCGGATTCTCCTCGGAAAATATATGTTTTTTTCCAATAAAATTTTAGCGCGCGAGACGCTCTAAAAAAAAGTCGGCGAGGGAGAGACGCGTATAATCGGAGATCGCAAATTGCAATCGAAGAGGTCGTTTGAAACCTGGAAACGGCGAAACGACAGACGGACTGATAATTGCCAAATCGATAGCAACGTTTTACAACAAACCGATCTTTCTTTCTTTCCTTTTTTCCTCTTCATTCCTCCGGCACGACGAAATTAACGCAAGCGGGCGGCTTCTGCGTGGAAAAGCGAGTTTGCGCGCACGCGATCGACTCTCGTTTCAAAAAATGAACGAGCGAGGACCGGGGGGGGGGGGGGGGGGGCGAAACGTACAAATTACATTCGACTAATCTGCGCTCGACGAATGCTTTGTGTATGAGAGTGTGCATGAGATCCGCCATTTTCTTCGAAAGGGCTCACCGCGTTGAATATCTGCGTCTCGTATTTGTAATGTTGCCGCGAATTTTCGTCCTGCTCGTTCACCGATCGTTCAGAGGGGTCCGTGAAGGAGTTTTCAACGACGACGCACAACCGAAATCCTTTATACATTCCGGGAACGAAAGAGAAGTTCTCGGCGAGAAGCTCGCACCGGTCGCATATATATGCATCTACGGCGAACGGTGTGCGTGCATGCAACGAGCACGCACACGCTCGTGCCAGATGGTCGGGAAGACCGAAGCCTGGCATCGCGAAATCATTCGAGGACTCTGCTAGAAACTGGAAATTAGAAATCCCCGTTTCCGACTTCTCTGCAAGAAATTGGATCTTTTGAGAAAGCTCGAGAATTCTCGATATTGTTGAAAGATACGCACGACCAACGACCTTGTCATTCCGCCGTTTCGACCGAATCAACCGATCGCGCTACAAAGTCTCATTAAAAAATCGCTATTAGAAAATAGCTCGAGCCTTTCGGCTCCTTTTTTTTCTTTTTGTTTTTTGCGTTGCAGAACGACGAACGAAACACGTTTCGTTCGCGCGCACGCGAGGAAGTTGATTATACAACTTGAACCTAGAGAGACTTAACCGATGAGCGATCATCGGGCGTTAATTACATAAGGATCGCTACGAAACGTCTCGAGGATGACGATTGAAAATCGTTCAAACGTATGAAATTAACGCGTAGAGTCGTAGTCACGCGCGATTCGAAATCTCGTTGCGAAACGCTCGAATCGAATTACGTCGACGAAATCTCGCACTACGACTACGGTCCAGGATCGCGGGATTTACCATCTGAAACAGAGAAGTCGGCTAAAACCATGTGTCCTCTCTCCGACACTGCGTCGGATGTAAACAATAACCTATATTCCTATATCAGTTAAACACTCGACTGAACTTACTGTACAGATGTCCACGAAATAAACACAAACTATCTGTTAAATCGTCGAATCGGAATATCGTTGAGTACTCGCGAAGAATGATCGACGATTATCGTCGATGATCTTTGGTTGGTTAATTAAGGTTAGCTTCTGGTTCGCGCAGCGAAGCGGGAGAGACTCGTTGTTGAATCGGATGATTTCGGAGCTGGTCGTTTCCTTCTAGTTTGACGCTCGAACCTGGACCGATTGGAGAAATTGCAAGAAACAGAACAGGAGATTCGGAATAAGGAGGATGAGATCGCGCGCATAAAATTCCGTAAAAGGATCACCTTTCCGCCAATTGACATGGCAGCCATCGTGCTGCGCGAAAAGCGCGCGTCCTGCGTACTCGGGGACGTAGTATGACTCGCCGGACAGCGTACGCGACCGAACCGAGTGTCCCTTTCTCGCACTTACCCGCGTAGCTCTCGTCCACCTCCTCGTCGGATGCCATATCCTCCGGTACTCTCCTGACGAACTACCCGACGCCCGAGAGAAACACGCACGCACACGATCGCGAGATCGATCTGAGAGCTCACTCGCGGCCCGATAGAGACGCTCACCGTTGGCAAACAGCACGAAAATACGACATGAAAAAGGCTCGAGGGCTCGATGCTTGCGGCGCGTTGTCGGTTTTCAAGCGTGCCGTCACTTCGTCTCGTACGTGCACCGATGTGCACCTACTGCTCTACGCTTCTTCTTTCACGCGATTCGTCGGTTCTCTTCATTCCTTCCCGACCACTCTCGCGCCGAACTCCCCCCCCTTCTTTCCACTACCGCTCGCGTTTGCATTCCCCTCGTGCCGCTCGCAAAGAGTTGCCCGCGGCTTCCCCTCTCTTTCTTCCTTTCTTTGTCCCTCGTTTGCCCTGTTACATGCGACTGTGTATCGTGTGTACATACGAATACACCGAATCGCCTGCCCCGCGAGTCCACCGTGTTGCATTTATTTCTTTTTACTCCCCTCCTCCTTGCCGTCGTTCAACCACCAATCCTTCCCCTACCTTCGCCGATTCCGCGGAATACACTTTTTTAGCTTTTAGAAAAAGATTTTTCAATAGCAATGCATCCGCGCATACACGATGTGTACGTGTGTGGCCGGGGTCGCTCGCTACCACCGGCTCCCCTGCTCATTTTTTTCTCTTTTTCTTTCTTTTTTTTCCCCGTTCGTTACATTTTCAGATGCTTCTTTCCTTTTTTTTTTTAAATTTTATCGATTCGGATAAAATGCATGTACGCGTCTATTCTCGTTGCGAAACGCATCTTGTTTAAAAAGTATACGCATGTGTGTGTGTGTGTGTACATACTATATATATACACACACATATATACATATATTATATATATATATATACATATATGCTCATTTAGGAAAAATAATATTTCTTAAATTTTTGACGATGATTAGTTCTTTGGAATTCTATAATTTTTAGTTTAGCGTAAATTATACGGTATCACGAATTGCGATAGTATGCGTGTACCGATTTCGTAGTATGATTAATGGCTGGACAGTTACAAACGTATACTATTATACAAATATATATGATATATACAAGTACATGTACATGTATATACATACTCGTGTATCGACCTTTTTGATGGAGACAAGATAACCGAATAATGGCAATCGATGCTATTTTTTCCTTTTCTTTTTCCTCGCACGGTTTTGATTAAAAAAAAAAATATATGTATGACTCGCCACTGAATTTCTACGATCAAATTACTCGTTAATATCAGTACGCAAAGTGATAACAGCGATCTGCCCGCTGCGAGAAAACTTGAATTAGGAAATTGGTTATTATCGTTCGCTATCGTAATACATACAGAAATAAATTGTATCCACGCGATACATGCATGTGTGTCACGAAGCATGTATCCTAACGATTTTTCATCCAATTTCATCGAATTTTCCGTATCTACGTCCAAAAAAGAAAAATGTATATAGTTCAAACCAATTTTATTTATTCAATCTATTTTCATAGTACATTTTATTAGATGAAATGTACAAGATTACTTTCAACGAGAAAAATATACATACACACGTACGTTTGATTTACATCAATAAAAGTTAAAATATGTAATGATTTTTGTTGATAACATTGTAGTTGGTAATGAAGAGAAATTTGAAAATTAGAAGGGAAAATTTCGTAGAGAAAGAATGCAAATGTGGCGCAATCTAGAAATCTTTTGCATCCACTCATTTGAAATACCCTAAATCTCTCAATTGCTTTGTACGAAATTAATCTCTTACAACTATAATTTCTTAGCTGCAGGAATTACTGAATCTTGTCAAAATATTGTCAAAACTTTTTTTTTTTTAAGTATTAACGGTTTATGATTTTCAAATTGCAAATTGCAGGAATTCCCTGTACAGTGACACATTGCTGTATACGTTTACATCTCTTTATTTATAAGTGCTAGAAATACCATATCATATATACCAGCAGAGAAATGTTCCACTGAGCAGATATACGTGTCGTTGTGTAACGTAAATGAAAATTTTATTTATATGTTTTTTCATACGTAACAATCTATTTACAGATGATGAAATACATACACATCATAAAGGCCTTTGTATACAAAACAAAGATGTTGGAAAAAGCGTTTGCAATACTCTTACATACAATAGTCTCGCAATTTCTTCTTTCTAAGAGTTACTACATTATCTATAACACTAATTTTCAAAGAACAAACGTATTTTATGTATATCACTTAAGAAATTACAATTTACAAAAAGATATATAGTAATTCGTTCTTAGGAATGGACAGAAGCAATGCAATACTATATGGAATGAATTAGTACCATTGAATTTCAACAATGATCAACAACCATCAAACTCACAGAGTTATTGTACACATTTGGAATATTTAAATTCATTTGAAATTTACTGCGACTGCTGTTTCTCTCTCTCTCTCTCTCTCTCTCTCTCTCTCTCTCTCTCTCTCTCTCTCTCTCTCTCTCTCTCTCTCTCTCTCTCTCTCTCTCTCTCTCTCTCTCTCTCTTGGTGAATTGAATAACGATAAAATTTTCAAGCTTATGCGACTCGAACAAAATTTCGTGCTAGGTCCATCTTCATTTATATGTTAATGAAATCTAATTCTCTCTCGTTGAAAATATTTCAATCTAGAATATATATAGTACATCTCTATGCGTAACTAGACACATATCTGTCTGTGAACAACAAGAAAATAGACAGTCACCAAAACAGTCCCTCTCGATAAAATACAAATTACTTTGCATTCTGACGAGTGTTGTCTACGCAGTTGTTCACACAAATCGAGATAGATTTGCAAAGATAAAAAGTTATATGCGACGCTATCGTATAATCGTATATAATGATGGAACATTTAACTGGCTCAACCATAGTCGACGCTCAGAGCACTGAGCCCTTTCTTCTTTATGGCCTCTGCCACGGCTCTTTCCAGAAAGTTCTCCTGCTGATCGCTCTCGTCTATCTTATCCAAATCCCAGTCGAACCTGTTGTAATCTTCTTCGCCTTTCGAGTCGTTCAATCTCAACGAACTTGCAGACGTTGTGGCTACGGAACTCTCAAAACTTTCGCTGTTCTGCGTGCGATTAAAGGGATAGGAACACTGCACATCAGTGTACTCACTATTGGTCCAATAGCCCGGAGCTTTGTCACTGTAAAAAGCATTCGATTGAGAAACAAGCCCGGCGGACTGTACCAAGCCGTGATTGCGAATCGCCATTAAAACTGCCGTGTCCTCCATGTCGTTGCCCCTGAACAACTGAAATCTGGACTCTTCCAGAGAATAGCTGGACGACGTTACCATGATGTAGTTTTCTAACACTTTGTTGATGGTATTGTCCACGTATCCCTTGGCCACCTGACAAGCTTGCCACCTCTTTAACTTTTCTCTAGCTTGTCTCTCCGCGTCGTCGTACTCTACGTTCTCCGTTTCTTGTATCGTCTCCTCCTTCCCAACTGAACTCTTCTCCTACGAAACGAACGCATAAATAGTACGTACATTTTGAAAGACCGAAAGACTACCTTTTGCTAATTTTCCTTCAGATGGATAAAACGTACAGTTAACATATATTTATATGTACTCAGAATTAAAATGAATTATTAGGAATATACTCAATTACCGTGTCCCAAATCGTCTCGCTGACTTTCAGCCGCGTGCACTGCCGTTTCGGAGGTGCTGGCCTTTCGTGATCGTCGGTGTCCGATTCTTCGATGTCGGTCGCCATTTTCTCTATTTTACGCAGAACTGTGTCCGTCTCCTCGACTCTGAGCCTCAGCTGAACAAGTCCGACAACGGTACTAATAAACGATTGTCAGACGGCGAGCGGCTTGGCCGACGTTGCAAACATCCTCACCACTTCCATCGATGTCCCTTGACATCGTTCGCCTGGCACGGCGATCAATCTCCGCTCGCGCGCGTTCGATCAATTCGAAATTGTCCCGGCGCGGTCACTGGTCGCACGCTGATCCTCGCGACGCGGGTATCCTCGTTGCGTAAACACCAAGAAACGATCGCGAGCAAATTGGTCGGGACACCGAGGAGGGACGAGTGCCACACATAATCAAACGGAGCGAGGATCGTTTTGACAGCTTCAAAATGGCTACTTTGTCATTTGACTCGGCGTGAAAATTCGCGGAGGTGAACGTTCGAACGTCGCTTACCCGGGACGAGAGATTGGCAAGGGCGAGACAGTTTCCGAGAATGTCACGAGCGAAGTGGTGAAGCGAGGCACGTCCGGTGGCAATTTAAACTGAGGTTGATCTGCCTGTTTTGACTGCGGCACCGCGTTTTCAAAATGGCGTAGAACATGTGTTCGCAGTGCTCAAAGGGACTTTGACGTCTAGCTCTGTCAAGCGTGCCGTTTACCAATTAGCCCGAAGTGATTTCGTTTTGACATTTTCGTTGCAGCGCGTCGTTTGGCATGGCAATCTGCGGGGAGTATATTCGCAGCCAGTTCCCCACGATAGACGACGACCTATACCAATACGTGGAAGGTATGTTTCCGTGAACTAACCTAAAAGTTGCCGAGACATTTGTTATTTTATCTGCAAATGGCATGGGTGTTTCTATGTAACGTGAATATTCGTGTCCGTGAAGGTATTTTGGACAGCTCGAAGGATGATTTCGAGGACGGTGACGAGGTTTACGAAGCGATTGGACAGGTGCTACACGAGGTCGCGGAGAAACCAGAGAATGAGGTTAGGTCTGTAAACGTGTTCACATTTGTCACTTTTCATAGTACTGTCAATTAGCTTTCCATCGACAGCGTTCAGTTCACTTTGTGCCCGGCTTTGCAACCTGCGGCATCAATTTCGATTCGTTGTTCTTTTTGATAGTCGCTTTTTCATATTATTGTGTTCTTATGTAACCGTTTGTTTAGTTTCCCAATTTTGAATTTTTTATGTACAGGCAAATATGCGTGAAACTGTTGGAGATGTTAAAAGGCAATTCAAACGATGGAAACGTTGAAAGGAGAAAAAACGGTGTAAACAAGGTACTGAATGCCCCTGTACACTTGGGTACTATGGCTGCTACTTTAGAGGCTCAAGTCGAGCAAATAAAGAGCATATGGGTTACCACGAGGGACGATGCTATGGTAAGAATTAATTCTTATATTTGAATAGAGATATTATTACCAATATTTAAATCAATATTTGGATATCATTCCGATTGAAAAATGATTCTTTGTCTCATAGAAAGTAGACGCCAAGAAGTTGGAGAAGGCAGAGGCAAAGTTACAACAGAAGCAAGAAAAGAGAAGTAACAGTGAATTAAGCGGACGATTTAACGCCATCACCCAAGGTATAGAATCTGCCAGCGCAAGTCAAATGACGAGTAAAAAGGACAGTAGAATGGAAACGAAAGGCGGTGTAAATAAAGCTCAGGACATTAGGATAGAAAACTTTGATATAGCGTATGGAGATAGAATACTATTGCAAGGAGCTGATTTGACGCTTGCATTCGGTAGACGTTATGGCCTTATCGGTAGAAACGGACTCGGTAAAACTACGTTGTTAAGAATGATATCTAGGTACCAAAATACGTATTAATATAATTCTTTATTCTACTTGTTTTCTTTAATCCATTAAACGTCATTTTATTCCAATCGTTTCAGCAAACAATTAAGAATACCATCCCACATAAGAGTCTTACATGTAGAACAAGAAGTTGCTGGAGATGATACCTCTGCCCTAGAATCTGTATTGGAGTGTGATCAAGAAAGGAGTATATTGCTTAGTAAGGAAGCAGAATTGCAAGCGGCGATCGAGAAGGACGGTGGTAAAACAGGAGATGCATTAGGCGAAGAATTAGCTAGAGTATATGAGGCAATGCAGTTAGCTGAAGTAGATAAAGCGCCTGCCAGAGCCAGCGCAATTTTATCAGGACTCGGATTTTCCGTCGAAAGACAATCGTGGCCAACGAAAGCATTCTCTGGTGGTTGGAGAATGAGATTGGCACTTGCTAGGGCGCTATTCTCTAGACCTGACCTTTTATTGCTTGACGAACCTACGAACATGCTTGATATCAAAGCCATACTTTGGTTGGAGAAATATTTACAGTCTTGGCCAACTACGTTACTCGTGGTTTCTCACGACAGGAATTTCTTAGACACGGTAGAGACTCTACTGCACTTTGAATTATTATTCGTACAATGTAGATCGGTAAATTTAATCTTATGATATACTTGATGATAGGTTCCTACCGACATATTATATTTGCGTGGACAAAAAATCGAAGCGTATCGTGGCAATTATGAACAATTTGCAAAAACTAAGGGAGAACGTGAAAGAAATCAACAAAGAGAATACGAAGCTCAGCAAGCTAAAAGAGCACACGTACAAGAATTCATCGATCGATTCCGGTACAATGCCAATCGTGCTTCTAGTGTACAGAGTAAAATTAAGATGCTAGAGAAATTGTAAGTTCACCAAGTCCAGTATGAACAAAATCTCACAAAGTTTATTACTTATTACAAATTTTATTATTTTTAACAGACCAGAGCTTAAACCAATGGAAAAGGAGGGGGAAGTGACTCTTCGTTTTCCAGATGTTGAACCGTTAAGTCCTCCAATATTGCAACTTAATGAAGTCTCCTTTAGTTATACTGGAGGATCTGATAATTCGTGTATATTTAGTTCCGTGAACCTGACTGCTAGCTTACAATCTCGTATATGTATTGTGGGAGAAAACGGTGCCGGCAAAACTACGCTTTTGAAAATTATAACAGGCGCACTAAGTCCAACACGCGGCACAGTCCATGTCCATAGAAATTTGAAATTTGGATATTTTAGTCAGCATCACGTGGACCAACTTGACATGCGTGTATGTCCGGTTGAATTATTGCAAAATCATTTTCCAGGTGTGAATTAGTCTATAACCTATATATAAATGTCAATGATGTTGAATTTATTTTTTGTAATTTGTTTTGTGTTTGTATCAGGTAAACCAGTCGAGGAGTATAGAAGAATGCTTGGAAGTTTTGGAATAAGCGGTAACTTAGCTCTGCAGACTATCAGCTCTTTGTCCGGAGGACAGAAATCTAGAGTAGCATTTGCGTTAATGTGCGCAGCAATGCCAAACTTTTTGGTACTCGACGAACCTACGAATCATCTAGACATCGAATCCATTGAAGCTTTAGGCAAAGCATTGAATACCTGTCAAGTAAAAAATCGTTCTTAGTTTATTCCCGTTTTATTTTAATTTACGTTGTGGAGATTCTATTTTGTATAATCTTTCAGGCAGGCGTTATATTAGTTTCACACGACGAAAGATTAATTCGCATGGTTTGTACTGAACTCTGGGTGTGCGCAGAAGGATCTGTTCGTTGCATTGAGGGAGGTTTTGACGAATATCGTAGGATTATTGAAAAGGAACTCGAAGTATAAAAATCGCTTTAACTTAATTGTATTATCATTTTCTGCATTGTCCCTAGTTAAGTTACCGATGTGAAAATTTCGATTAATTCGAACAAATACAGAACGAACGTTTTTTCTTATACCGGGACAATGGACATTTTTTAATTTATTTATCGATGATACGTGAATATTATATTGTCTGTTTTAAATGAAATCGTGATTATTACAAGAATCATTGTTTATATTTTATATATATATATATATATATATATATATAATAATATATATATATATTTCATATACTAACGTGAAATTTGCAAAATAGACTGAGTCTTCGACTTACAACAATATAGAATTAGGAAAGTTTCACATCGTTTAACTGCCAGCTACAATAAGCTATATCTAAAGAAATTCTGATATTTAATATTGTACATTAGTTAATAATAAAAAGTCGTTGTTATAAATAAAAGCATATAAGATTTTGTCTTTATAAAACCACTCAGAACATTATACTGACGAACATTATATTATATATAACAGAAATGCAGTTTTTTTTCGAAGTTTATACTGTTTCGTTTCATTAACATGAAAATCTCACACGAAACAGAATATAGAAATTAAAAACATTAAAATCAACATTTTATTTTTAATAAACATAAAATATTCATAATACTCCAAAATACATAATAGTTGTAGTACTTTTATTTTGCTTTCTTTTCCTCGTTCATCTAAATTTTCCATTTCGTTGTAATAATGTTTTGAAAATGATTAAAACTAGTACCGTAACATAATAAATATAACAAATTAGTTGAGAACGTTTCATGTGCCAAAGAAGTTGTCACAGTTAACCTCCGGATGATGTGTTTAATGGTACCATTGTATTAGATATAGAAGACATTTGCATGGGTGGCGCAGGAGCTTGTTGTTTTGCAGCTGGAATTTTCAAATACTTCCATTATTTTTCTCTTGAGGAATCTTGATACAGTTCAATAATCACGCAAACTATTTTAATAAATAGTCAGATCTTGAAGACGTCACATAATGCAAGCAATTAACTCAAACAAGCATTTAGTGCAGCTTAAACAAGCACCTAGTGTTAGTTGCAGTTATAATCTGTGAATTATTTCTAGTTTCTTGATGTATTATAATATACAATAAACAAATGGATTAATCAAAGTTAGTACGTGGTTTATTTCTCATATTTCATATCACTTTATAAATGTACACATGCAAAAAGATAAATTTTCTATTCATCAGAAAGAAAACAAACTAATTGATTTACGGTATTACATTTTCAACATGGTGACTCACTGCTAGTAATAAATTATACAATGATCGATGGATGCTTCCAGGCATGCAAATTTACATAAATAACTCCGCAGTGTAGCGTCTAATGCTATGACTCGGAAAGGAATACGACGGACTTGTATGCATGTCGTTCTTACCATTTCTGCTGCTGTAGACTTTCGTAAATCCCTTAAACTGCTCCGGCGGCGGGAAATTTGCGATAGAATGAAACATATCCGCGAATCGAACTTCCAAGTCTAGAATGCTCATCGTCTGTCCGTTGCGCATGGAAGAACTTCTTGTAGGAGGTGTTGGCGGTGGCGGTGGCGGCGGAGCCAGTCTTTGATGAGTAGGAGCTGGACGATGCGGAAGAGGCGGAGGCGGAGGTGGTATACACGGAGCGCTAACTGTTACTCTAGAAGGAGGTGGTGGTGCCACCCTAGTTGCGGTACTAGGTGTGCTGTTCGATCTAGAAGTAGGTGGAGAAGGAGGTTTCGCAACCGGAGGTTTAAGAATTCGATTCGTAGGCCTCGGTTGAGTCTCGTTCAAGCAATCCTGAGACTGATGAAGGGAAGGTGGCGTTGGAGCGAGTACAGGAGGTGATCTAGACAATCGCATACTTTGTGCTCTTGATACACTTCCTCCAGTTAAGTTCAATTTCTTGGGAGGTGGTGACGGTTTGTGCAATGTAGACGATGACGTGGAAGGTGGTTTGGGTGCAAGTGTAGGCTTTCCAAATCCCTTAGGTGCTTCCATGTTGGAACTGGCAGAATCTGTAGTACTTGGCATTGAGCTTGCCTTCTAAAATATTGCGTGAAAAATCTTAAAATTTATACCATAGCATATATAGCGTTTCGAATATTTTTACCTGAACAAATAATTGTGGTTTCTGCGTGGCTGGTGGTGGCACTGGTGGTGGGCCTCTTTTTATGCTAGGAGCAGTCGATTGACCAAAGTTTGTATTATTTACATTACTATTGCTTTTTTCTGCTGAGGACGTCCGAGATCCTACGGGCTTTAATTTAGGCATACCAGTAGAAAACAATCCACCTAATCCTATGGGTCCTCCATTACTTGCATTGACTCCACTGTTTGCTACATTGGAACTATTTTCTTTGCTGTGCAGAGAAGAATTTCCTGGTTCACCTCTAATTCTACCTGAAATAACAATGGCAATTGCTACGGTTTGACTGTCGTTTGCTTAAAAGAAATCCATGTTGCGACGAACCACTAACTGCCGGTGCACTCTTATCTACAGTTACAGTTTTCTTTAAAGTCTTGCCAGCTCTAATTGACTGTAGAAGCAGATTCCTGTCCTGATCGGCTACACCAGGACCAGATGCGTTGAAGACAGGAGGCGGAGGCGGAGGTGGAGCTGGCATTCTTGTTCAACTTTTATAAAAAATACTTGCCTCCTGTTGAAGTTGTTGCAAAAATGAAACGTATCAATTCAAATAAATCTGAATCGCGTCTCTCATCATTAAATTGAATCATATATCGTCGGCAGAGCGTGCAATGGCTGAAATTCTGCGAGATAAGATTAGACCTCCTACATAGAAAATATGACATTAGGTTAACGCAGAAATAATTTCAATATTTGCCTCGAAATTCTATATTTCCGTTGGTAATTTTTATCGTTAAGAAGAACGCGTGTTACAAGTCTGAAGACAGTGAAACTGCAAACAATTTACCTAGAATTAATAAAACGATCCTACCCCCGGAGCGGGACGGTCTTTGAAACTACCGCACTTTGTTTCCGTTTCTGATTCACTGTGAATGAATAGTATCCACATTCCAAAATTATCCAGGACCAATAACGGCCGGACGCACTGACGTCTTTTTACGCGTGAAAATGAAATATGGGCGGTCGGACGTACAGGTGACTAAATTAATACACATCCCGATAAAAGTCGACCGTTTGTTTATGGGACTGACGAGTCATACTCGATCGGTCATACGTATGTCGAGTACACCTGAATGCACCACACCTGGCAGCTACCGAAGTCATACTACCGAAATGAGAACAGTATCGTTCTCTTGTAGCCGCGTTATCATTGGTTGTCGAGAAGGGATTTACATCTTCGCCTTCCGCTATTGGAACGCACACCCGTTTTCAAACATTCCAATCATAATTCCATTCGTTCGTGCAATTGAACGAATATCTTCAATAATAAAAATGTCGATATTTCCTTTTAATGTATCAAAAAACTGACAAAACGGTTCTCACAGAGAAATTTATTGAATGCAAAATTTACTATGTTGCGTGTAAAAGGTAACACTTTGCGCGTTAAAACGTAAAAAAAAAATTGAAATATATATATATAACTTACAAAAAATGCGATTAACATAATGATAAAGTCAGACACAGGTGATGGAATAAGGTTTCTCTTCTAAGAGAAACATCCGCCACTGTACAAATAAATAAAAGCAATGAAACATCTTACCTTTTAGCTTTTATTCTCTATACGACTTTATCCAAATAATATACGCTTGAAAAGATTAATCAAACGCAAGACGTCGTCCCTATGTACTATAAAAATTGTTCTATTATTAAGGTGAAAAACTGAACATCTCTAAGAGTGATAATATCAAAAACTTGTTTCTTTATAAGTGTAAAATTCATTTTGTGCAAAAGATCTTTCTTCTTTTTTTTTTTTTTACAATTAATATACAGTTATCATACATATTTACATAGAATTCATTTTCAATACAAAAATAGATTATATACTATATATTGAATTATGATAATCCCTGTAAAAAGTTGCCCCTCCTTTTAGCTTTTTCGCTGAAAATAATTACAATTTTTGCAAAGTGTTGTAAACAACGTAACGCTACTTTTAAATCTTTCATCGATCGTCGTTAAACGTAACAATCAACGTTTCAACCAACAGCTTTTTTTATTCCTAAACCTTTCAAGTGAAACATGATTCTTTTTCTTTCTTTTTTTATTCTTTCGCTACATGATTCGTTGGTTCAGGTTTTATCTCGTCCATCTGCTCTGAAATAACGATATCAGACTGCTCTGTGTCTTTATGTAGAGCGATAATAATTTTTTCTTCCGCGGAAGATTGACTGTCGGAAGAACCTTCCTGCGTCGAAGTAGCTGCTTCCTACAATAGAAAGGAAGCTATGAAAAAATAAAAAACGGACCCGTTTGCTTCGCTTTTCCATATTTTCATCTTTCTCGTTAGTCGGATAAATCTCAACTCAAAGTTAAATTACAACTCCTCTTACCGTACTTCGAATCTTCGTGTGCGTTTTTATATGTTTCGTCAAATGGTCTGACCGCATGAATTTTTTAGTACACTCGGGACACTGGAATCTCTTCTCACCGGTGTGGGTTCTACGATGCCTCTGAAGCTCGTCCGACCTAGTGAATTTCTTACCACAAAATATCCAACTACAAACGAACGGTCGTTCTCCAGTGTGCCACCTCAAATGAGCCCGAAGATGGCTCGTCTTCCCGTATACTTTATTACAACCTGCTATGTGGCAAACATGCTGCCGTTTCCTAGTCATGTCTCTGTTCCTGTTCACGTATAAATTTCAATTTACAAAACTTATTGCAAACTTGAATAAACAGCAAATGTTAGCAATCTTACCTATCGCCATCTCCGCAATTGGGACATGTACAAGCGACTCTTCTACGATGTTGTTTGTTAGAGTCCGTTTCGATGTTCGCTGATGTGGCCGTGGTTACTTGATGCTGGTGCGACGTAGGCGTAGGCGTCGTTAATGTGTTGTTTGACTGAAGAGTCTGCAAGATTTGCCATTTGGTCGAGTCGTTCGAGTCTAATTGCACGGTTGGAGCGGCAACAATCGGCGTGGCTGCTGTTGCTGGTAGCGTTTGAACAGTAGCCGGCTGAAGAGCACTTGCTGGTATGACTTGCACATTTCCCAGGCCTGGAATATTTTGCACGGGTATCGACTGAAGAAATCCATTTGTCGCGTTCATTCCACCGGCAGGTTGAAGTTGCATTATGCTGCCGCTACCAACGCCCCTCATCATGTTACCCTGCTGGGTAGTTAGGTTTGCTAACGCGGATGCAGGAATAAGAGTTAACTGTTGCGCTTGAGTTCCTGTAATATATGTTAGAGCATCAATATGACTGTAAGATTAATACAGATAATGCAGATGGAAAAAATGAAAAGTAAAATTGGTCAACGTGCCTGCAATTGTAATAGGCTGGACTGTAGGCTGTGTTGATTGAGCTGCAGGAATATGTATAACCTGGCCGCTAGCTAATTGTCTAGCGTCAATACTGGTTACTTTTATATCACCTTCGACTGTCTCCGGTGGTCTTGTTAAAGCTGATAACGTTTGTACATCGATTTTCTGTCCATCTTTTGTGGTAATTACGTTACTGCTTCCTTGCATTGGTCTCCCAAGTGCACCAATTCCAAGTACCTATAATACATTTAATAACAAATTTAAAAAATAATTAACTTTATGAATATATAAAGTTAAATATATTTTTTTTATGAATCTATGTGTTACATAAAATATTTTAGTATTTCATTAATACCATGATGTGACTCATTATCATTAAATCATTATATAGAGATATTACATATTTGACTTATGAATATATATACATATATTTGGTTTTTTACCTGAACGTTGCTTGGAGTTGTTACTGTTGTACTCCAAGTTGCCACAGTAGACGAGGGAGCAGATGACTGCTGTTGGGCTTGTTGAACTTGCTGTTGTTGTTGCTGTTGCTGCTGTATGACTTGCTGTACAACTTGTTGTACTTGCTGTTGCTGTTGCTGTTGCACTTGAGCCTGTGCCGCCTGTTGTTGTTGTTGTTGCTGCACAGACTGTACAACCTGTGGTTGAGCTTGTTGCTGCACTACCTGTTGTGCTTGTTGTTGAGCAACTTGCTGCGCTACTTGCGTTACCTGCTGATTCTTATATCAAAATTGTTTTAATAAAATCATTATGTTGTATTATGAGATAATAAATTATCTTTCTTATATTTACTTGCAAGCTTTGAAGCTGTGGTAAGTTAGCAATTTGAACCTGTTGAATTTGTCCATTTGGCGTAATTATTTGAGCTACTTGTGGAATTTGCTGCAAGAAAATTTTATTTTAAACAATATATACTAATTCTTTTCACTCCAAAATTTTAATACATATATTTCAACGTACTTGCGTGATCTGCGGTATCATTTGCGTGGCAGGCACATTGAAAACACTGGACAATGCTTGAACTGGAAAATGGACAGTTTGATAAACTGTTTGTCCATTACTAGCAGTAACTGGTACTTGCACAGGCACAGTTTGTTGAACATGTTGCATAGGGAACTGAAGCGGTCTAACTTGTACACTTTGCCCTGTATAATAAAAAATATTAAATGAAATTTTCTTTAACTTTCGCAAAAACAATTAAATAATAGAACACAGACCTGTTGGCAACTGAACAGTTTGTGCAGTGATATTTTGTATGATAGAAGTGGGAAAGACATTGGGTGCTTTTATCAAACTAACTGGCTGTGGTGTAATAATAGTTTGACCATTAGCCAGCTGTACTTGCTGACTAGCAAGTTGAACTTGTTGGCCATTAGCAGTGGCAAATTGCATCGTAGGCTGACTTTGATGATGTCCTCCTGCGGCAGACATAGCAGAGGATGGAATGAAAAGTGCTTCTTGTCCATCGATATTAACAGTTTGCATCTGTGGTATAACACTGTAACTGAGTTGCTGTTGTGGTTGCTGCTGTTGTTGCGCTTGTTGCTGTGTCTGCTGTTGTTGAGTTTGTTGTTGCTGCTGCTGAAGCGTAGCTTGAGCTTGAGTACTGATCAACTGAGCACCCTAAAGTAATTAATACATTTTAAAGGAAGAAAGAATCAATCTATTTATTATCATTTCCAAGGTTGCAATGTTCACCTGTAAGAATTGTTGGGGCAAAGATTGCACAGAAATGGTTTGTGCTCTCTGTTGATCATGTTGCGGTTGTTGAGTCTGTAAAGGCACAAAATTTTGCAATTGTTGCAAAGTAATGACTTGCGGTTGTTGTTGCTGCTGTGCTTGTTGTTGAACATCCTGTTGCTGCTGCAACTGTTGCAAAACATTCGCACTTAAGAAACGAATTTGCGGTTGGGCAGTTTGCTGTTCTATTTGCTGTTGTTGCTGCTCAGTTTCATCCTGTTGCTGCTGCGTTTGCAGGAGATCGTGATCTTCGATCTCCTCCTGTCAAGTAATTACATTGTTCTTTTCACATTTCCGTTACACCGTACTGTTATGAAAAACAAATGTTTCTCAATCGTCTCACCTGACTGATGCTTCTCCCATCAACGCTTCGTTTCATGATGAATATAAGCTCAATATATTCTTAACGTAAACAACGCTGAATTTACGTAGGTTACTCTTATGCTAGGAATCCATCCTTCGCTATGCCAAACAAGACTGACGACTTGGCCCGCGGTACGTGGAAACACTCACTTGGAGAGCTGATCTAGAAAGTTCATTTGCTGATTAGACTCGTTCTATTCAAGTTTTATTCAAGATTGTTCAAAATACGAATCTCCACCGACTTAGCTACGATCGTAACTACCCGGCTACTCGAACGCCGCATCTGGCTCCGTTGCTTCTTTTTCCTTTATCTAGTATCAAAGCGAGCGCGGCACACACCCCCGCGCGTACGATTCAGGATATTCGACGATCGAACGAGAAACCGATCGCTCGATCGTCGAACATGAGCAAGAAACATGAATGACTACTCAAACGATATCGACACGTGCGAAGACCGCTCTCTCCGAAGACAAAGAAGGTCAGAGAGCCTTCTCCTCGAGAACCCAATTGAGGACCGCCTCTCTACGCCCCTGTTCCTGCCGCCCCACCCGCCGCGGCTCGAAATATTGCCCACCGTGGCAAGGACGCGCATAACCGCCGACATAGAGGCGCACCGTGTGTCGTCACACCCGCCCACTCGGTCGCTTGTCGACTGTCCGCCTCACCAACACATTCGCGTACCTGCGATAACGGGGAAGGCAGCCTCGCGATGCAGCCTCCACCCACTTTGCACATGGGACTCCACCTAACTCGCGAACAGCACGTGGCTCCTCTGTAGAAACGTCCGCACTCTGCACTCTCCCGCCACCCGATTTTTCGTCCCCCTCGAGGACCGCGACGATGAACTCGCTCGCTCACGCTTCCTCTTTCATCCGTCTGACCCTGTGACTGTGCCCAAGAGAACGGCCATCATAGAACGCTACGGGCAACGAAACTCAAGTCTGAAAGAAAAAATTGCACGTCGTATGTTACAAAAAAGAGGGAAATGAAGTGGTTGGTTTGCTGATGCAGAGAGAAACAAGGAGATATCACAGTTCATTGTTTCAGAAATGCGTTTACGTGTATACACGGGCATGCATGGTACGCGCGCGCGCGCGCGCGCATTGTTCACAAAGTGATCGGCGGTCGACGATTTACGCTCTCCTTCTTTGGTCGATATACCTCTTTTGGTCTTGTTCGTTGTTCCTTTGAAATCCCTTCTCTTCCCACAGAAACAAAGCGCGAACTCACGTCGAAACGCGGGATTCGAGTCTGCTATTCGTCACTTGTAGCACTGCAGTCAATTCCCTTGGTAACGCCAGAGGAATTGACGCCACGTTCGAAGTTGCCGCCAAAAGTACGCAAATAGGACAAGCCGATATTCCCTCCTTTCACGATCGTGACGACAAACAAGGGAGGAAAAAAATTCTTTGAGGTTAAGGATTTTCGCCTCGAAAGGACGTCTCGTACGCTGGTTTCCTGTCACCGTGGCACGCGATCCGATTTCAACGTGATTTTACATGTGCACGTAGACTCGCAACGTGTTCGTCGGCCGTCCCTCGCGAAAACAGAGCTGCGAATACCGCTATGAGAGGACTACTTTCGCCGTGGGGCGGTACACAAGGTGGCAACGTCGCTGTCCGCCGAGTGATCGGATCAGGGCTCTGATTGGTCGTTGGTTATTCGCGATAGCTGGCACCGCGCGGAGGTTCGTTAGACAGGGGCGTACGCAGGAACCGTCGGACGCCCACCCCGTCGAAGAGGGATAAACGATGCACACCTCCTACTTTCTCTGGCCTTCCTTCCCCTCTTTTTACCAGTACCCCCCCGGTCAGGGCCACGCTTGAGCAGGGTCGCGAACATCGGTATATCGTTGTTATATCCTTTCTCTCCCTTTCTCTCTCTCTCTCTCTCTCTCTCACTGTTGGAAACGTTAACTGATTGCCAGGCGCCGACGTTAATCCAGGAGAACGAGGGAGGAGCTGTTAGTACTCCCTCGCAATGCCGCCGCCCTTCTTTTCATAATCGGTAACAAGTTTCGCGATCTACGAACGCGAGCCTCTCCGTCGCTTTACTTAACCATGTATGGAGCGATTGAGTAGGTTGCATGCGACCTAACGCCAAAGGCCACTTCAATCCGAAGGCTACGAGGTTAATATTTTTTTTCTTGGGGCTCATAGTTGGGCGTATTGATTTTGTTAAAAAGTGGGCATATCCCGGTGTGCATGGCAACAGTAATTTTTCAGTTGTGTCTGAAAATATCGACCAAGTTTGACTCGATGTAAAAAAGGGTTGACGATGCGCGTGCAGAAAGATGTAAAAATATGTTTAAAAATTTATTTGATAGAAAATATACGTGTAATTCTACACCACTGAATGTTATACAAGGGTATACATTCAACTTACCGATATTTCTTTTTTTTTTAGGAGGAGAGGTTGTATTCTTTTGAACATTACAGCTGATTTATTGACTTCGTTGATAGATTCGTTGGGTATTTGATTCATGATAGGAATCACTCAGGGATATCTGGAAATATTGGTGAGGATTAATTGAGATTTGGATGAAAGGAGACTGATAACGTGGAAGACGATATAAAAGATAACTTATCTAGACGGATTGACACATAAGATAAATCCAATATGTCCTTTTATTAGTCAATGATAATGACTAATGACAAATGAAATAAATTAATCTCTAACATCGGTCATATGTCGTGATTGCATGATGTTAGTCGCAATAAATTAAATAAGTAGTTACATTTAAATAATTAAATAACCTATATATGCGATATATAGACTCTTCTCTAATATATATTAGCAATTAACGTAAATTATAAATAAATTCATCCTCGAGAATATTCTAAAAATAAAATCAAGCTTACAATCCAATGGCATGTGTAATTATATCACATGTAAATGTGTATCTAGATGGGGAATTGTTCACAGTATTTGACGATTTTGTTACAATTGTATAGTAACAAACTTACAATAAAATCGTATATTTCATTATATGAAATTGCGCTCTTTAAACTGTTAAGCTAGAGTTCAATTTTCTGTGACATCAATCCTTTGTAACTATGAAATGTATGTCTCATGATTATGATATTTGGCTTGTGACCAATAAGTAATCACAAGACTATTCGACACATTCGTGTATATATGTATATAGTTCTCTGAAAATTGTACCGACTCGGTATACAACAGTATACAGTCATAAATACATTTTTTAATCACATTGGTGCACTTGAGGACCTATATACAAATTAGAACATATTTGTTCTGCCGCTTAATGAAAACTGAAAACGCTGTACACAAAAATATTTACATATTAAAATTGAAATTCTTATTATGGTCGTGTCGTTCTCTTCTTGTTTTTCGAAGTTGAATATACGTTAAATTAGTTAAGACTTGACATAGCCGTAATTAATGTACATTTACGTGCATAAAATGTTTCTTTTCCTTAGCTTCATCTCGTTCGTGTTGAGCTCGCAAGCTAATTGCAACGAAGTTAGAAAATCGTTGTATAAAGTACGAAAAAAGACAAATAGGTCTATAAAATAGTAATCCTAAAATATTTGTACTAGAGTGGGCTACAATTGAAATTCAGAGTGAACAATGATTCTGTCATAATGAATTTACGTAGTGCTATGTTTTGAACATGTGAATTGCGTTTAGAAGTATTTGCGGGAAATTATACAATGCCGCACACAACATGAATCTTTTTTACAGTCCACCGCCTGATCTCTCCACGCTGATCTGTTTCTTCAATATTTCTTTTTCGTGCTGCGCCTCTTCCATCTCTGCCATCCTTGCGAATCGCGAATATGCCACGTGTCCAGATTTGATAGCAGACATCATCTGTGTCAAATTGAAACAGATTAGCTTAAAAATTAAAAACAAGAGAAAACCACGTTTCATAAACTTGAAGATAATCACAGTTTTATAGTTTGGTACAAGAGCAGCATGATACTAAAATACTTTGCAAGGAAAAAGAAAAGCAGAGAGGTCCAAATATTCATAGAAATTATGATCATAACATCAAGACAAAACACATTTTGATTAGTTATCATAATCAATCTGTATGTAATCAGGTCTAAACTATTCGTGCAACGAAAAAGACAATATTAAAAAACTAGTTATGTTAAATTATGAAAAAATAAAGGGACGTAAAAAAATGTTATGGGTAATCTGTCGTTATTCAACAGGTCTCTTTCGCGAATATTTTTTCTATTAGATGTTGAACTGATTCCGAATAATATTAAAAGAATATTTAAATATATGCAAAAAAAAAAAAAAAATGCAACAAAAAGAAACTTGAAAGCAGCAGCAAGACTATACGACAAATCCGTGCGTGCGAGCTTTCACAGACCTGAAGATATTCGTCCAACTCGACCTGACCGTTCATATTAGTGTCGATTTCGCGCAGTATTTCATGAAGCTCTTCACCAGGTACTTCCTTGTCACCAAATAACTGCGAATAATAAAAAAGACATTTCGATTAAACGCATGCACTACGATTTACCTGCAGATAATCTTGTAGCTCCATTTGCCCATTGTAATTGAGATCAATTTCATTGAGCAAAGTGTGCATCTCGTCTTCGTTCAGTTTTATGCCAAGTACCTGTACATTAACAATAAAACATATAATAAAATAAAAAAAAGATAAAAGAATAGACTCGAGTAATTTAAAATCAACACTGTGTATTTGACGCAAACCTTAAGTCCTCGTCTGATATCGTTAATGGAAACGTAGCCTTTGTTGTCTTTGTCGATGATCCCGAAACGTTTAATATACAATTGAATTTCCTCCTTCGTGAGATTAATGGGAATTTTGTCACGGGACGCACGATTAACCATTTGTCCCATTTCATTAGCGAGGAATTCAGAAGCCATCTTATGCTGCCTTTTTTTTTCATCTGGTGTCCAGTGTAACTCCTCCGCCATGATGTCGATGATAGCTGGAAGAGCTTCTTGTGCTGCCTGGACGTTCAAGAAAGCTAATCTCAATCTTCTTGCAATCATGTCAATCGTCGTTCTCGCGTATTCGCGAACTCCATATCGAATCTAAAATTAACAGCGATTACTTATAATGAGAAAAAATGAAAGAGCTAAAATCAATAGCTAAAAATGATAATCAATAGTACTTACCTCGGCGTCGATATACGGAAATTCAGGATGAATCTTTTTACCTATGATCGGCCACCTTTTACCAGTGAGAGAAGCCATTTTTGCTACTGCAAATGCGCGATCTCCATAACTTTTGGCTAGATGTTGCGCAACCTCACACTCCAAGCCAAAATCTTGTACCAATCTGATGTACATTGTCGGACTCCAACCATGAGCTCCCTCGAGGAGAAAACCATTTGTCTGACAGGGTCTTTCAGGTTTTAAATCGCAAGCTTAACGAATAAAATATAAATTAAAGATAAAACTTATGAAATTTTTAACACACGTATCATGTATGTGTATAATGTATAATATACCTTTGATAGCTGCGTCGATGGTTTCCTCAGCCATTGCCCTATACGTCGTCCATTTTCCTCCAGCTATCGTGATAAGTTTTGTGGGACTGACATGCACGATATGATTTCTAGCTAGAGATTGAGTGTTTGGTTTGTTCGGATCGGAGACGAGGGGTCTGATTCCACTCCAAGCAGACAACACGTCTCCCCGACGGACTTCAACATCCGGATTGAGGTAGTTCTTTACTTCGCGTAAAATGAACATGATTTCATCTTCTGTGGGTCGTGGATTATGCGTTACTTGGCAGGGTAAATCAGTCGTTCCTGCGATCGTTTGCTTCTGCCAGGGTAGGAAGAAGATCACTCGGCCATCGCTCGTTGCTGGGTCCAGTAAACCCATTTGATCAGGACTATAAACGAAATTTATAATTATACATAATTAATGTAAATCTTCCCAATGCGTTTTGTAATCCACCTGTGGTTATTCACCTGTAGTAGCCTGGAAGAACAATGTGAACACCCGAAGAAGGACAGCAGATTTCTTTAACATCTTGGTCATCCATCTTCCTGATATGATCGGTGAATGGACCCGTTGCGTTTATTATCGCCTTTGCTTTCACATCCCACTGTTCACCTGTAAGTTCATCTCTCACGCGAGCGCCAGTGAGGACCCGATTGCCGTCCTTCACAAAGAAAAGATAAACAATTTACTGTCTTTCCACAATTTTTATCACGCGTGAATAGTTGGACAATATCAATGCCAATACCTTATCAAGACCTTTCAAGAGATTAACAACCGTAACATGATTTACAACTGTAGCGCCGTGTCGCGAGGCGGTAAGTGCGACTGCCAAATTCATTCTGGCATCATCCTGTTGACCTGTTACACCGAGGGAACATGAAATTACAAAATATGCTTAAAAGAGCTGACAAAGAATAGCACAATGGGAGATACCATCATAGTAGACAATAGCTCCCGTGAGTTTGTCCCCTTTCAACATGGGGAACAATTCCAACGCATCTCTTTTGCTGAGAAAATACGACGACTTTACTGTCTTACTTCCAGCCACAAGGTCGTACATTTTTATACCGAACCAGTAGTAAGGAATTTGCCACCACCTGTTGAAAAAGCAAGTGGATGTTACAAAACGACTTTGAATGTTGATTACGTATAGAACAAGTAAAAGCAATTAAGAGAAAGCAACACACGTGTAAACGGGCAACATGATAGGCAAAGGATGAGCCAAGTGAGGTGCACTGTGTAACATAGACGCTCGTTCGTGCAAAGCTTCCTTGACCATTTTGTACTGTTCCACGTCCAATTGCATTATAGCTTTCTGCAAGTAACGCACTCCACCATGGATGAGTTTTGTACTTCTGGAAGATGTACCAGAGGCAAAGTCATCTCCCTCGATCAACGCTGTTTTCAAGCCTGGAAATTAGGAGTAGCGTAATGTAATTAATTGATAAGTATTGAGTTAAAAAGAGTGAAAAAGAAGTTAACAAATTACCTCGTGTGCAAGCATCCAACGCGCACCCAGCACCCGTTGCACCACCACCAACAATGAGAACATCGTATTCCTCGTTATTCTTTAAGGTCTTCACCTGTTCCTCTCTGGTTGGCAAGGGTCTTTTAGATGGTCGTGGTTTCGATACATCCGCGTGCACCTGTAATGAATGAAAGAACAATAAATCAAACGAATCATAACCAGTTTTGCGTGATACATTGCACGAGAGTAGTATCCTCGCGCGAGCTTTTTGAATACACGCGAATTGGCGCCGTTGCCGATCGATAAAACAGTTGAAAACGCGGCGGATAAGTCGAAATAAAAGAGCATTCCCCGCGTATTTATTAAAGCATATTGAAGGCTATTCTTCAATTGTCGTCACATCGAACCGCAGGGCAATTATCGTGATAAACGACCCTATGCCAGTTGCCGCGTTGAATAATCAACTTTAGTCACCTCACGATAAAATCAATTGCTACGATTCGTATCAATCCGATTTGTCGAGTACGATCAACTTCGACAGATCGGTCTCGTGCCTATACTTTTAGATAATAGATGAATAATTTTACATCGATCTTTTATTTTTATCCTCGTTAATTGACGATACGCTGTTTATTCAGTAAAAAAAAAAAAAAGGTATATTTAGGTGAGCTATAGCTTCGAGGAACGATCGTGTATCAAAATAGACGAGCTTGATGGCTTGTCCTGGGCTGGCACAGACCTTCGCAGTAGTGAAATTTTGGTACTCACGTGACGACGACTAACAGATCACGAAACACTACAACCTTGACAGCCCGCATAGATTATAGATAGCCGCGCTATATGCTTAAGACCGTGATAAACAGTAGAAACATTTATTGCAGTAATGTATTTTAAAACTCTAAAAATTTCTGTTTAATTGCGTTTTGCTGAACATTGTGCGAAACAGATTGTCGTCGAAAGAAAAATAAGAGGAAAAACTGGAATGATAACCAGAGTTCAATGTTCGATTATAAAAAGCAAAAGAAAGAAATTACGAGGAAACTCTTACTGCGATGTAAAAAGAGGTCCAACGCTTCGTTCACGTCGCCACCTTTATACAATTCCCACGACACGTGGACGTTTCAAGTGGAAAGTTCCACAAATCGATCAGATTTTCTAACGAAGAAATAAATAAGGGACGAACAAAGGATGAGATCGCAACACGGAAGAGATGTACGAACTGCATATCTTGTACTGAAATATTTTCGCCATGATACGTATCATAGAATTTCCAAGAGGTTTATTTTCTATTTTCTGGTTGCAATCCGATTCTGTCGCCGTGTTTTCACAGACATGAAAACGGATTTTTGCATAAACAATCGCAATATGAGAACGTACGGATTATACTTACGGTACTATCGGACATTAATAGATAAGAAGTAAGGGCACTAGCGCCAATGGCACTTGCACCCCCCACTAGCAGTTTCAGCGATGATGCCATCTTGCTCGTCGCTTATGGTGGAACGAATCTTTCCGGAAAAATCTGGAAATAAACGGTTCGTTACTTATCGTTGTAACGCAGTTAGAGATTACGTAAGAAAGAATTATCGAAAGATACGACGAGTTAAAGGGAGAAGAGGGTGGTTGTTAAATCGGCAAAATTCCTGTCTGATCTATGTGATAAATAATATTTTTACACGAGCCGATAAGATAAATCGACTGCGGAATGTCGAATATCTAACGATCGATCGGTCATACGCAGTGTCCCTGGTACCTATGAATCAGTGAATCCGTTCAGGTTATTCGGTGATGTATCAACAGGTGCAACGTGCACGAGTTGAACAACTGTTTATTTAGAAAAGATGCAACGAAAGAAAAGTTATTGAAATTATTGATGAAACGTTCGTAGGAAGAGGATCGAGTCAACTGTCTGCGTATCGAAATTTGATCTTCCTAGTTGGCAAGATAATCTAACACGTGTACAGTAATCTTTCAAGTACATATTGACTTATGAAATTCTTATGTAACATATATTGAGTATTAACCACGATATTAAGTATAACGATATTAAGCACGAAAGTACAGGGATGGTTCATTGGCTTCCTCGCGAAGATCGTTAAGTTCTCAAAGCGATGCTTTAAAAATGATCATTGGCAGTCATCCCGGAATATTTTTATCTCAATTAAACGTGACATACCGTTTCACTGTCTCGTGTCATGTGACATACTGATGTGTCATGCGAGATAACATTATGCTTACAATTTTCACACATACAATGATGTAAGAGGGCTCACAATGTAGCGATCGGATCCGCTAAGTGAATTACACGATCGCCGTGTGTGCTAGAATTATTCAACTGGTTCGAAACTTCCTATTATGACCGGGGGAATCCCTGTGCCGATATGTTTGTCGCGTCTGTTTGAATTATCAGTTATGAAAAATGTACGCTCGATTGATAATGATTGCGTTAATCGTAAAACAAAACTTGATGTAACACAAGAGATTAACGAAAACCACTGGCTGTTTGTCAGTGATTTAGTTAAAACTGGAAAATAGGAATGTCCGAGAATATCTTGCTAAGCATGTTACAACGAGTAACTAGATTAATCGATTTTTTAGCAAGTCAAATCAAATCATGACAGCACGTTTCAACGACAAATTATCGCGTTGAATGAAGAATGTCGTTCATCATAGATACATAATACCCTTCGAGCAAAATAAAAAAAAAAACGTGGAAAACACAATTAATGTATAATCATTTCCTATTTTATCGACAAGTGAGTAATTTTTCCCTATTAACGATATTTTTATATTTGTTAAAAATAACTATCTTAATACAACCAATAAAAGTAACTAGATATATTTAATCGAGACATTATATGTAGCAAAGTGCACGCATTATTTCTTTTCACCAGATGTTCGTAATTTGTCGAGAATTATTTTAATTCAAATAAAAATGAAAAATTGAGGAACATGTAATATACACCGTGTGTCTAATCAAGAAGTTACTTTTCGAACTTGCTTTTCGAATGAAATAATATCAGAAAATAATTCGCATTGTGCTGTTCGATACGAGACCTTGACAGTCCCCTAAAACACGTGGAATTACGTAAGCCACGGCTTGTGTTAATCAGCAAAATTCTAATATTTCTTGGCGTCTTTACCGATTGCTTTTCTTTCTTTCTTTTTCTTTTCAAGAATATATAACACGTAACAGGTGGATAACGTGAACGAAATAATTTCACAAAAATTCGAAAATTGATCAGATCTGGTTGCAACTGTGAAAAAAAAAACTAGTCGAGTCCGAAAGGGATAGGTCTCTCTTGAGGTAAATGGGATCTCGTCAATTCTCGCACAATTTTTACGAAATACCTTCAAATACGTGCACATTGTCATCACGCAAAGACAGGAACGATGTCGCAAAACAAGGTTTTAAAATAGCATCCGAACCTCATGCCAAATAGCTCGGAATGTCGCGTGTATTGTAACCGAGCTCATTATACAATGCGAATATGTGTTACAACATTATAAGTGAAAAATGGTAAAAAAATGCTCGCCGATGATGTTCGGTCATCGCAATATAGACGAATAAGCGAAATTTCGTAAACAATCAATGCTCGAATAAGTTGACCACCCTCGATGCACCGCCACCCCCTTTCGACTACAGTTTCAGCGAATGCGAAAGTTAGGTTATAAGAGTTGGGTTCTTCATGGAGAAACTCACAGTTGACACCTTGTTTTTCATCGTCAAGGGAATTATCGTGTAATTTGATACGAAAACGAATGATTCGTACGTATGATAATGATTTACCACAGTAACAGTAATTGACATTTGTTAACGATAATGCTACTCACTGTGAAACGAATTGACAGCAGCACGGGAGTGTTAACGAATTGACACTCGCGCACGGTGGTGAGTGCGATATCCGAAACTAAAAATTAACGACGCACATATTCGACGAGGATGCCGGTACACATTTCACTGACTCGCACGAGCGAATGAACCATAGTAAACGATCAGGCCGCACTTAATAAATATGCAAGTCGACATCGATCTCAGCGACATCTCCCGGGTGTTTTTCTATCTATCGAATACAATGGCGCGCTCGACAAACGTAAATCAGTAAATTGTTCACTTTTTTTTTTGTTTTTTTTATCACTGAAAGTGATTTTAGCGGGGGTAACCCAGAAAATCGGGCCTCTTCAGGTGCAACGCTAATGCAACGAAAATTAGCGATTGATTGATTTGGGTCACGTGATTCGTGAGGGGGGGATCTCGAGTAGGAGTGGCGTTATCTGGTACTGAGCGATCGCGCCTGTAATTTGTTTTGTATCGATTCAAATATTTGCACATCAATAAAATTTTATGGCAAAAAGGTCGTCTTCATTTCCTAGTCGGAACAGTTGCTTCTGGGCCTTTCAATGAAACGTATCCTACTGGGGTACAAGTCGTGCAGTTTTTTATTCTCTGTACGGATAAAGAGATTAAATCCTGAAAAAAATATATTATACACATATATTTATAAAATATATTACACATTAACATACAAATATATTAGAATAACGGGTTTGTTCCATTTAAGACCATAAAGGATTCTCTTCAATCAATTACAATATTGTTGTATTTATATTCACGTTATTTTTGTACAAAATTAACGATCTCCTTTTACAATGTCAAAAAACGGATTAGTCAAAAATACTCGATATCTTATTACTTGTTATTTTGCAAAAGTTCATAAAATAGTGATTCTTTTCTTCTCGGTTACCTTGTAACTTACATATGAATTGTGTATTACTCGTAATACCGAAAGTAAGACAATATTTTGTTATTTTACAGCGAAATCTCCATAAAAGAGAGACAGTCGTTTCTTTTTTCTTGAACGATGGAGTTGAATATACACGAAAGTCTTGTATATTAGACAATAACAATCTGAAATCTTAATGCTAGTAACAGGTGGTTTCACATGTTGACTATGATCTAATAAAATAAGAGATGTAAAACATAGTACAAATGCAGAGGATGTATGATGAACGGATGTACAATAAATAGCAAAAGTCATTGCAAAAAAAAAAAAAAAGATCAAGACACACAACGTAGCTAAGATCTACTATTTACACAAATTGTTATATCAAAATATACGATCATTTTTTATTACACAGTTAATTATGTTTTCCTCCCTTTCGTATCGTTCTCTTGAGCCTGAAATATGAGCTAAAAACTACACCTCGTCGGATGCAAGCATCTCTCTGTCAGTCGGTGAAGATGACTTTTCCTTTCTTTCCTCTTCTTTCATTTGAAGAGCAACGGCGGACTCGAGCACCCGTATCCTACCCTCGTGTTTCACGATTACTGCTTTCAATTTTCGTATTTCTTCCGTAAATTCCTTCAAAAGTTCCTCCTGTGAAGTAAACACCTATTGTTAACAAATATTGCCAAAAGGCTAATTTAAACCAAGTAACGAGTGACGTACGGTAATGCCTGCCGATGCTTGTGCATTCTGTGCAGAATTCGAGGAAGCAACTTTTGCTCCTTTGCTCAATATGTTTGATTTTTTATGTACTTTCAATTCGTTCTTGGCCACCGAGGGTTGATAACCATCTCTCAAAGAGATCGATATGGGATCTGCATCGGTTCCGTTCTCCCATTCTTCGGCAGATATCGCAGCAGTGTCACCGGGAGTATCGGGATACAAATCTTCTTGAAACAATTCTGACTGAAAACGAACAAATAATATTAAAACGATTAGAAAACAAAAATAGGCTTAATTATTCAATATTGAACATATATGTATAATGTATAAATTATACCTTTCTCGGTACAGTCATAGAGATAACCTGGCAAAAGCCCGAGTTGTTGAGCCGGTAAAATCTAGTTATTTCACAGCTATTAACATCACAGCCTCGTTTTGGCATCATTCCTATACCTCTTTGAGGATCAGGAGTTTGAAACGTATTAATGTAATGAACAAAGGGAGGTTCAGGGGTAATTTCGAAATATCGAATTACAGAATCGCCCTTCCCGCATAAATACACTAAATTTGTGTCAGGATCGTACAAGGGAAACATAACACCGTTACTTGTATCCAATTCGACCATAACTATGGGTTCACCTAACATATCTGGAGCGCGCAGGGAATACTGTCTCTCAGACATTTTACTGAAACCTGTGGTAAAGATCAAGCCTCCCCTGAAAACATATTAAACACACATCTTTGTGGATACAAAGTTTTAACATATGTTCATACGTACAAATATAAAAACCCTACAAAAATATACAATTTAATAAGATATATATTTGAATATTACTCTTACATAATTTAATAATCTACTTTTACTGTTTTTTGAATTGTCTCATTCGAGTTAATCATCAAAACTGAATAACATCCACCTTGTTACAACATTTGAAAACTGTATCTTTTGTATCAAATACACACGTGTGAAATAAAACAAATAAAACAAATAAAATGATCATTAAGGAATAGCATTGTTTGCACAATACATCATTATAAGTTATGTATTTGAAATAGAGATCAGTGCACCAGCTGATCACTGAATTTTGTAAGATATATGTACCTGAATCGATTTGTCCATTTCTCGAAACAGATATCGGCATTCAAAAATGCATTAATAACGTTTTAAATATTAGTGTAGTTATTTCACTGTATTCTGAACTTATTTATCGACATGGATGAAATGTTATATTTTAAAATAATATACTTTACTTACTGAAACTTTTATGCAGATACTACACACAGTGGACAACTTGATATTTGCATTTATTAAGCTGGCATCCTCTTGACGAGTTGAATTTTCAATCTTCAAGTTTTCCATTAAAAAATACCAAATCTCGCACTACACAAATTGGAAAGACCATGTGATAATAAAAAATAAATGTATTCTTAATGAACAAATAGAAGTATCAATCACATGTCATTAAAATATATGTCTGCCACAAAAAATAGTTGTTCTAAGATAAATGTCACATTTATTCTAGGTACATTTATTGTGTAAAAAGGCGGATGTATACTGTTTGATGATTATTTAATGTGAAAGATATGATAGTGTTTTGCATAATCAAAGATATTTGCTATTCCTAAATACGCATTTACTTGAAATTTACAGGTAACATTTATTCGAAACTTATCAGTATTCATATGCAAATATATGGTTGTAGAAATATTTGTGATTAAGTACATGTATAATTAAGAATTAAGAGGCTTTATTCGTATTTACAAATACCCACTGAAAAGAAATTTACGTACCTGAGGAAGATTGCACGGGTTGCCTTACTACCTTCATGCGCAATAGCCTCTTCCAATATCTCTCCAGTTCTTGGATCCAGAATTCGGATCTTTTTATCCTTGCAAGTGGTAACTACTCTGGATCCGTCCCAATTCCAGCACGCAGAATAAATCATGTCTGGATGGCAATCTATTCGTACTATGGCTTCTCCTGTGCCTACGTTCCAAATCAATACAAGATTGTCAGACCCAGCTGTGAGCAATACATTTAATGCCGACGGATGCCATAATACAAGGCCGACCCTGCGCTGATGCAGCTGGAGATCTACCACAGATTCCGTTAATGTCCTAGAAATACCACCATCAGGTATTTGCCACACTTTGACTACGCAATCTTCAGAACCTGACGCTATGACATTATCGTTGTGAGGACACCAAGCAATGTCTAACACAGGACCTTTGTGTCCACCAACCAATGGATAATCTGCTGGTATTCGGCCTACCTAAAATACAATGTAAATGACCATGAGAATTATTTGTCAAGTGGTTCAAGGAAATAACAAATGACATACTAGTACAATGCTTAAAATTGAAAAGAAAAGAGATGAACTTGGAACCTAATATAATCAAAAAGTGGAACTTACTTTGTTGTGCGGTAAAACTATGAAGGCTCCACCGCCTGCAGATTCCACGATGATGGCGAGGAATTTTGGGTTCACGGCGCAGAAGGTCGAGTCCCACGAGGACTTCGACACCCTTATATTGTCGTAACATTGTTCACGTTTCAAAGCCGTCCCGTACACGTGGCGGAACTTGCTGCTGCGCACCACACGAAAAGACATGTCTGCACCTACTTTCAGTGACAAGCAAAAAGTCAAAGAAAAAAAAAGAAAGAAGGGAAAAAATGAAAAAAAAAGGAAAGAAGAAAGAAACAAAGAAAACGACGATTAACCTAAAGGACGAGGATGGGCACTTTTGTGGGTCGTGCGCCAGATTATTACAATTATTTTAATAAATTATTGTTACGTGTCCAACGACAACGTGGGCGTCGCGTGGACCATCCCCGTTTTATAAATAGATTCCCCACCCTCGACGTGTCGAAACGAGCGCGACTGAAATAAGAATATTTTTCGAATCCTGGCTGTTTTGCTGTTTATAAGTTTGATGTTCCTCTGCTCTTCCACCATCCAACCCCTCTTCCTCCCTCCCCCTTCCCGCCTAACTCTCCCTAGTCACGACCGAGGTAGATCCGAACCTTCAGGGCTACCAATTATCACGAAAATATATATCGAAGATGCTCGCGAGATAGATCATAATCGATCGAGGCGAAAAAATAGATCCGATCCACCCGAAAATAAACTCTGACCGCTGCTTTTACGCGACGGATGATTCACCGAGCTGATCGTCACCGAGCGTTCCTGAATTTACATTACTTATACTACGCGTCCGGTCCCGTTTAAAGGCGCCGGACCGCCGGCCGAACAATCTGTTATTTCGATTATTTTCGGATTATTCGCGAGCGTCGTCGGTTTTTTGACGTTGCGCCAACCGTTGTGCGGAGGCAATCCGAGCGGGTGAAACCATCGAAAACTTCCACTGCTGCTGGAGAATGAAATTTAGGTCGATCGCGCTCTCCCCCGGTTAGTACATCGATCGAACATCTTTCGTTGAAACGAGAATCAACACGTTAGAAATCGGACGAGCTTCTCCGCGCTAAACGAGAACAGCATGCGGTTAATTAAGCGGAGCGGAATCTCCCAGTTGTCTCACTGATTTTACCTTCGACGATTTAAGAAAGAGCATCTATCATTCCCTGATAGAGCGTGTCGCGTTCCCCTTTACCTCACCCCGGCCACGTTTGATGAAACGAGCGAAAATCTCATCGATCGAGAACGAAAGACTGAACCGAAGATCGATCGTCTCTCGACGAATTGATCGGTGCAGGGAACGGAGGAGCCGAAACAATTCTCAGGATACTCCCTCCGACGTCACGAGATACGATCGTTCCGTAATCGTCAACGGATTGACGCCGACTGCTATCCTCTCGCGCTGACTCTATCTAATCTACCACGTGTTTGTAGACGGCGCATGCACACACGCGCGGCAGCGATATTCGACGACGCAGCTACGACAATACGGCGATTAATGCTGTTACGCTATCGCGTGTTTTACAGATAAGAATGCAGTTACCGCGTTCGACGGACGACTTTTTCCTCCTGGCCTTCGCGATCAACGCTCGCGGGGAACTTCAACGTTCCCGCCGACCGGCAGCGACGTCGCGCCGTAATTCGGCGAACGACCACGCAGCAGCGCTATTGAACACGAAACGGCTGGATCATTTGAGAGCACCTTATTTGGAAGTGCGCACCCTGCTCCTGCGAATACCTACCCCCGGAACTCTACCTCTTCCGTCACATTATCGGTCACGTAGCGCGCGTAACACTCTGCGAGATCCCGTTCCCCACGACTGCGTCTCTACGTTTCAGCTTCGCTCGTCTCTCGCTATTCCGCGGCACTTGTGTACGCGTAAATGTACGAGTAAAAATCGGGTTACGTACGCGCACGAGGCGGTGAAGAACGGCCGATCGATCCGCGAACACGCGGCGAACTTGTCGGTTCGCTCGAAGGAGCTCTCTCTCTCTCTCTCTCTTTCTCTCTTTTTTTTCGTTTGTCTTTCCTCTTTCTTTCTTTCTTAGAGCAGCGCGGAGAACGCGCAGAAAGCGATTCTCACCGAAAGGAATTTTTTTCCGATGACAGCCGATGCACGCTTTTGGAAAAGAACTCTCCCCACCCCTCCCCAAATCTCACGCGCTAATGAGGATGACGGCTGCGCGCGCATCTAAGCTCAACATGGCGCGTCTTGGCGCGCAATATTTGAATTTTCCCCGGGCTGTTTCCCACGGTCGATCGTCGGCCTTAGAGTGTTAGTTAAGATTTAATTAGATTTAATTAGCGTTGATCTAGATTTTTTCTGTAATGGAAGTACCAGGAATTAAGAGATTTAAAATATCTTATCTTCCTTGCGTCGAACGATTGAAACGATTTAGTCCAATCAATCTCAAATGCCGATAATCGCAGTTGAGATTAACTTTAATTCATCGATTACGATTCACTGTTAAACTTTTATTCGATCGTTGACTTATCGTCGCTTGAAATTTCGATCGAAAGTCAACCGATAGTCAACGATCGATATTTTAATTCAGTTAATAACTAACGAATCATCGACCATTACTATCGACCATTCAGTTAATAACTAACGAGTGATCGACAATTACTATCGACGAAATTGAATCGACGATTCATTTTTCTTTCAACGAAAATTTTACTTCCTCGTCGTTGTCGACTTGTCAGTCTGATTTTTGAATATGATCTAGTTAACGTGCTTTGTGAAACGTACCTAAAAGCGAAGTGAATCGACGAAGGAGAGGGAATGGGTGGAGGGGGAAGGGATATGCATTCGATTTGTCGCGAGTGCAACACTTGCTTTCGTATCATTCGTGACGATGTTCTGAAAAGTTGCATGTGGTCGTGTATGCATGTTTTGCTTGCAATCTGACGATGCGCCTCAGATAAGAGAGTGAACACATCGGCACCGTAATATTCGACTGATTGAAATGGGTAATCAAGCGACACGTGCTAGCAATGTATCCGCGAAGAAGGCTGACGCTGTCACGCACACCGGCGACAGTGCAAATAGCGCGAACAACCTCTCGAAGAGTTCCTCGGGGTCCGAGTTGGAGAGCAACACGCACATGCAGTTCCTTCCGATTGAGAATCTGGCGAAGGTAGAGTCAGTTTGCTGCTCACAGCGCGCGTTTCGCGATTACTGCTTTTCGTAAATTGAACGACGACGACGCGCGTTCGATATCTCGTGGAGAAACGTCGATCGTCTTTTGGAAATGTTAATCGTTGGAACATTAACAGTCGTTTAGCGTTTTGTGAATTAGATTGCAAAACGATTTGCAAATTTTTTTTTTTTATCAATTTACTATCTCGCCATTCACTCCTCTTATGACAAATATATGCACGTAATTATAGGTTATAATTTGTACAACCTATAATCATGCAACTGATTTGGCATAATCTTCGTAGATAATATTATTCAGTTCAGGAGAAATCATATTTAGATCGTCTCTGACATTTTTTTCGAATATAAATTATTGTTGTATTTTCTCCTGTCTCGATGGTATATCTGCTTTCTAATTTAAAGATATAATATTTGTTAAAATTAGTTTTAACAAATGATGTGTTGCCAGAAGTCACTAGTTAAACCGTTCATTTTGTATTGTAGATCTTGTCTCATCGAACTCACGATGAGGAACGTATAAATGGAATTACAGCATCTGTGTTTCAACGCTACCTCTTCCCCAATTATCCCGAGTTGGGTGAAAAATTGTTCAATCATCTTCATCACGCTGCCAATGTTAGTACCTCATATTTGAGTGCCAATTGTTTCAAACAACAAGCAGAAAAGTTCCTCTCGGTGATGAATGATCAAGCCGTACTGGAGAATTACGTGAAGATGTACTCAGATATAAAGGGAGATGGAAATATAAATCCAGATGGATTAAAGGCCTTATTGAATATTTCTTACAACATTTTTATGAATAACAGCGGACTTTCTTCTTGTATCTATAAAGGTCAAATAATTGATTCAGCTGTCTCGTCATGTGTCAGTAAATTTAATATTTATCAGCATTTGTTAATCAAGTTCTAATTACATAACGTAAAATTTATATTACAGTTCCATGGCAAAAATGCTTTGTCTGTGAGTTATGTGAGCAATTGGATTTGGCAGAATTGTGCACGTGTAATATATGGCCCTCATCGCTACATAATACACGTGCTAACAACTGCTTATAGAAATGGCAACGCTCTTTTATCTAAAGAACAACCGCAGCCACATTTGTTGATACCAACACCTATACTGGAACAACCAGACTCCCCATGTTTTCCTCAAGTTTTGTTACCAATGAGCTACGTGTGGTTATTATCGAGCACGTTACCCGAATGTTATCTTCAGGTACACTCTCACTTGAAATTTGTTACATTTCATGTTAAATCATAAAACACTAAGATGAATATATGTTTAGGCAGATAATTCACCAAAAGATATTACTCATGCACTCATAGCTAAAAGAATGGGCAATCTGTGCCCTAGACACTGGACATTATTGTATAACAGTTCGGAACATGGCACAGGAGCTAATCGTTTTCTTCACCATGTATTAGGATACAGAGGTCCCACTCTGTTATTTATACGAACTGTTAGTCCAAATGAAGATACTTCACGTCCTATATATTGTATATGTTCAGCGATAGAATGGCGTGAGAGTCACTTATATTGGGGCGATGAAGACACTTTGGGTATTGAACTGTTTCCTTCGTACAGAATTATTGAAAAGGGAGCTAAAGTATTATATTTGAATACTAATATCAGAGGCTATCCTCATGGATTACGATTTGGAAGTAATCCTCGCTCCCCATATATTAATATAGATGAATCATTCCATTCAGTCAGTATTGCAGGTGCACCTTACCCAATTTCTAGCTTAGAAGTTTGGGGTTGTGGCGATGCAAAATTAAGGTGACGTATCTTTTTCTTTTTTTAACGTGTCAAGTTGAGTAAGTTTCAAGAAAAAAATTTGATATGTATTTTGCAGGGAACGTCAATTGGAAATTAAAAAGTGGCAAGTGAAGGAAGCAGAAAAACAAAGAATCGTTAAGTTAAGCGCTAGCGATTGGCAAGATCATCCTGATCGTTATTTACTTGAATTAGCAGGTAGGACATCCTACAATGAATCAAATAAATAGTCTCAGTGTGATATTCTATTATAGCAGAAAATGAATTTAGGATTCTAGTATGTTATTTGTATATATGTATATATTGTCAAGTATATTATTGCTCGAATATGTACTTATGCTGTGTATGTAAGATTGCAAAAACTATATTCGATTTACAAAGTACGAAGTACCATAGCATATAAACTATAGATTATACTATTGAAAGGGAAAGTTTCTTAATTTATTTTTTATGAAACTGTTACTTAAAATCGAAGTACTTACTTCAAAAACCTAATATATAGTATATTTTTAAACAGTACTTTCATGCTCAAATAATATTAGCATAAAGATTACAAAGCTCCTAAGATATTCAGGATAAAAATGTGCTATCTTACATAGTAATGATTAAAAATTTACAGTATAAAAATCAAATAAATGACTTATACTGTAGACTTTTAATAATATTAAATATATACATATATTTGTTGGAAATGTAATAACTACATAGGTGCTATTGCACATTTTTATATGAGTTTTAAATAAATGTGTTTTAGTTATCTGCGTTAAATTTGCGCCGTCTAATTCAGTCAACTCACATTTATGTAACTTTCGGAATTTTGTATCTCTTTGTATTTTTAAGCTGTGACCATTATAGCGTGCCTTATATAAGTATTTAAAGAATATAATGAAGAGCGTCAAATATTAGTATTAGACGCAGTTATGCGAGAAATGAAATAAAAATAGCAAATATGATTTGACGAATCAATTGCGTTCAAAATCTTGTTACTTATTGAAAAGGAATAGTTATTATTCGATAATTTATTTTGAGCAAATAAGTTTTTTTTTTTAAATAAAATTTGTGTTTAAGTAAAGCATAAAAATGGCGAGAAAAGTTTTTTATTTCATCAGTTATAATAATATATGAACAATATTATTTTTTGTTTGAGGAATAAATACGATACTTAACACGTTATAACATGTTTTTGTTTTTTCAAATCCTAGAGTAACGCTCAAGTTTAATATAACTTTTCTTATTTCGTTCCAGTTATATCCTCAATTTCCTGCCTCAGTAACCATAAAAAAAGATCGCAATATTCTTCTTCAAGAATTTATTGCTTAATATAACGATATTTCATGTAATATATATTTCTACAGAGAGACGTGTACAAGATCATTTATCATTCCGAAGACAATTTAAACATATAACACGTATACATAAACCAAAATAATTCCAACAAATTTACTAATAACTATGATAACTTACTTTTTAATGTTACTGAACAGAAGAAGGTAAGGGAAAATAATTTGAATGTAACTTTTACAAGTACCTACATCGATATAAATAGTTCAATGGAAACGTATCTATCATTGATGCGATTTCCAATATTCACTCACACATACTGCAAAAAATTCTATATATCAGGGACCATATAAGACATATTTACAATTATTTAAATAAATATATAAAACTATATTTTTCTAATAGATTTTATATATATTATTTATGCTACTTGGTGATACGGGATGTGCTATGAATGGAAGATAAACAAATTCAACATATTCATCTCTAGAATGAAACGATCTTTTAAAACGTTAAGGTAGTACAAGTATCCTTGGAATGCTGTTAAGCAAAGCGGTAAGTAAAACCGTCTGTATGGAATTGATAACCATCAGACTGAAAGACCGTTTGAAACACTATATTCGGATCAATATCTGTACAGAAAAAAATTTTGATTATATAGTGAATGATAGAGACTCATATCAACAAAAATTCATGATAGATTATACGAACCTTGGAATCCACTATCAACATCGTCAATGTCGTGACCATTATCATAACGCGATCGTTTCTTAGGGTCAGATAAAATTCCATAAGCTTCCCCAACTTCTTTGAATTTCTTTTCTTGTTCTTTCTTTTCCCCTTCCGTTGCATTAGGATGTCGATCTACATGTAATAACATAAAGATAGATCAACATAATTAAAATAAAACAAGTTGAAACGCATTTTCAAACTTACCAGGATGATGTACCATCGCTCGTTTCCTATATGCTTTTTTGATATCATCAGTAGACGCGTTCTTATCAATACCTAAAATCTTATAGTAATCTTTCCTCTTTGATTTTTTCAACGCTAGTTTAGCTTCCATTAACAATCGTTTATTATCTGTCAACGTTTAAACATTCCTCACGTTACTGTAAAACTGTTTGGTATTGTAAAATGTGTTTTTTATTTACCTGAACTTTTATCCATTTTGTAAGCCTTCTCGAGATCGTGAACTGCTTCCTCATATTCTTTAAGCTCCATATAAGCAGCTGCTCTTCTCAAGAGTGCTTTAAGGTAATTTTCATCTAGTTTCAATGCTTCTGTACATTCTGACACTGACTCGTTTAATCGATTTAACTAGTAGAGCAGCGAACAAAATTAGTAATGGTATTTTAAAAATTTTTAATAAAACGTAAAAATGTAATACCTTTGCTGCGACCGTTGCTTTATTATAGTGGAGTTTGGCATTTGTTAGTATATTTTGAGGATCTATAGTTAAAGCTTCCGTATATAATTTATATGCTTTCTCATATTGCTCCTTTTCGTAAGCAGCATTTCCCTCTTCCTTTTTCTTTTTCAAATTCTTAGCTCGTTTATATATTTCTAACGCTTTGGCATGATCCGGAGCCAGTCTAAGTACTTGCTGGAAGTGTGCAAATGCTCTGTCGATATTATCTTGGAAATACAGACACATGGCACGAACATATATAGCATCCGCATTTTGCTTATCAATATGCAAAATATCACTGAAATATTAATAATATAATAAAGAATAATTTTCATTACTTTTAGTTTTTAAAATAAAGTTATTGATATACTTTGCTATCTCCTGCGCTTCTTGGTATCTCCCCAAGAATACCAAACATTCTGCTTTAGTTAATTTAAACCTTGTACACCGAGTACTCACATCGCAACAACGATCCATACAATATACAACCTGTAAGAATTACAATATGTCAAACATTCTTAGCTGTGTTACTAGTATATGCTTAAAAGTTGTTACAAACCTTACGATAATCTTTAGCATTGTACGCAGCATCTGCATCCTTGAGAAATCTTTTCACGTATTCTAAGTCTTTTTTCTCTGTGGTAATGCCCTTATTTTCAGGATCAACTTCTAACAGCTTGGACAGAGTAGTCTCGGCTTGTACTATGTCCCCCAAAATCAGGCAACATTTTACAATTCTTACATATGCCTAAACGTAAACGAATTGAACTAAAAGTATGTTCGTTTCTTCGACTATATCTCTACTATGTATCTTATGTGTGTCTAACGTACTTTGCATACTTTCGCATCCAACTCGATGCATTTCTTTGCGTCCTCCAATGCAGGGGGATATTTATCAAGCATCATGTAACATGCAGCCCTGTTCGCATAATGCAGCGGCGTATTTGGATATAACTCTAGAAATACATCTGTTTTATTGATCCACGAGATCACAAAAAAAAAAAAAAAATCACGAGACTCTTCTTCTTACTGAACGAATATACCTTACCAATAAGTTCGCTGTACTCTTTCAATGCCTCCTTATACTGTTTCCCGACGTAAAGCATCTTGGCAGTCTGCATTTTCGTACGCCTAGAACATCTACTAACCTGTTTAATTCTGCACCGAACTCACCTTGTAATCGTACTATAATCGCACAAAACGAGTACGACACCGTAAAAAATCATCGGAAACACAGAGTCAGCGCAAAGTAGAAACGATTCGGCTGAGATCTTCTTTTTCAGAAGAAGTACCGATCGAATTGTCATTGTTCATTGAAAAGGTAACGTTTAATGAATTAAACGAGGGCTCTTTACTTACTCTTTAAGCTGTTCGGCAGCAGACATTGTAGATTGTTTTGAATTACACTTGTGTACGCCTGGAATACTGGAAGACAGAGCTTATTATTTAATAAACCATTACACAACGTGCATGTATTCATGCGCATAGTTGTTTCACAATTCATCGCTGAGCTTTAAATGTAATACGTACGTATCTATTCGATCGGTTTACTCCTCTTGTGAAAAACAGTCCTACTCCCTTTTACATTACCAACAGAAGGGTCGCGTTTGTAATAATGATTCCAGGAAGTTAGTACACACACGTTCCAAAATGCATCTGGAATTGCACACCGAAAGCTGAAGATAACTCGAAACTAATGTTTATTCGATCATTATTTGACAGCTAATTGATACAATATAGTGTTATATGTAATACTGTTTACGGAATTTCGTTAAAAGGATTATGTTAGCATTAAAACGATATTTTACTATTGGCATATTCATAGCTTAAGTCACTACATTCAATAAAGATGTGAATTTATATACTTATATATATTTAATAAATTTCAATACCAGAAAATTTTCGATATTGATGCAAATATAAGAGAAACGTTGAATAGCACATTTGAAAATCTTTTTTTTTTCAACGTATTTTCGGAACAACTTCGATCCCATGTGCATACGTATCAACCTTGATGTCGTTGTCATCATAACCTGTGATTTTATCCATTGAAGAGGCAAAGTACCGATTAAATCTGTAATACGTAAGTTTACGAATGGATAAGTGAAATTTATATACATATATTAAATATCAATTAAAAATTAAACACACGTTTAATATTGATTAATGTGTCTGAGGATTACCGTACATATGGAATAATTTCCTCAGTTGCATGTGCAATTCATATTGTACCATTGTTACATTGCATTATGAAATTTTACAGATGAACATATGCGATATAGGTATATCTATGTGATAAATGCTCATTCATCAAATATATTAATTTCTCTGTTGCAGTATTTTTCTAAAGATGAGTCGCTTTTTTGCTACTGGATCAGATTCTGAATCTGATAGTGCCTCTGAGGAAGAGCAGGTTCAACGAGCACCAACTACAGCTTTCACTGTAAGTGAACAGCACTATAATCTTTTGTATTCAGTTACAAAGAAATTTCCACTAATGTGATATAAAATATTTTTAGTTCAGCGATGAGGAAGAAGAGACCAAGAGAGTTGTACGATCGACGAAAGAAAAGAGATATGAAGAAATTGCTAATCTCATCAAGCTTATAAGAAATTATAAAAAGATCAAAGACATGAGCAGCATGTTGTCCAGTAAGCTTTTGTAATATTTAATCCTTTGCGCTTTAGAACTGTTTCTATAATGTACTCTCGCAGATTCATCATATCTTATTTCATTATAAACATAATACTTGACATGCATTAATATGCAATCTAACAGATTTACTGCAGTGAAATCGTTATCTAGACAGACTGATCATTACGGACTTAGAACTTTAAAGCATTAACGATATTAAATAAATGTAAATAAAGTAGTTGCTCAGTTAGAATCATTCACATTGTAATCTTAGGTTTTGAGGATTTGATGCGTGCATACCAGAAAGCATTGCCCGTAATAGCGAAAGAGGAAGGTGGTCAGACGCCACGTTTTTATATCAGATGTTTAGTCGAAATGGAAGACTTTATTAACGAAGTGTGGGAAGATCGCGAGGGTCGTAAAAACATGTCGAAAAACAATTCGAAATCGTTGACTTCATTGCGTCAGAAGCTTCGTAAGTACAACAAAGACTTCGAGGAAGATATAGCAAAATTCAGAGAGAATCCAGATCAAGATGATGACGAGGAGGAAGAAAAACGTAAGTATAGTGCTTATTCATGCTTTTCTAAGCGAAAGTTCATCTCATTGTTTAAAATCTTTTAGCCGAGGAAGTTGTCGAATCTGAGGAAGAAGAGGATAGCGCGGTCGCTTTTAAAAAAGCTGGATCAGAAGCAAGTGAACCAGATACTTCCAAATTCAAGGTTTGTTGCGTAAAACAGTAAAATGTTTTGTGACTTTCCTTTTGACATTTTCTCTTTTTTCGTTTTTTTTTTTTTTTATAGAAAAGCATGGCTGATGGAGAAGAAGGTAGTGATAGCGAGTCTGACTGGGGTAGTTCTTCAGATAGCGAGAGTACAAGTAGCGAGGATGAAGGCCAATATCAAAATATACGTGATCGATTTATCAAAAAGTATGTTCAAGTTATTCAAGAAAGTAATATTAATAAATCAATGTAATATTAACATGGCGCGTTTTGAAACAGGGTGACAGATAAAGAGGAAGAAGAGGATAAGGCAAAACGAAAAGAACAGCGGAAAGAGCGGAAAGAGAAGGAACGGAAAAAGAAGAAGGACGAAGATGATGAAGAAGGTGAATGGGAAACGGTGAAAGGCGGAGTAGCCATCCCATCTGAAAAGCCGAAAATGTTCGCGAAGGATGCAGAAATTAACGTGGCCGCTGTCTTAAAGAAACTTTCCGAGATTATTGCGGCTCGCGGTAAAAAACGTACTGATCGAAGAGAACAAATTGAACTTTTACATGAACTGCAATCCATAGCCGATACCCATAATCTCGGGCCAGCAGTAGCTGTTAAAATTAAATTTTCCATTGTATCTTCCATTTTCGATTACAATCCGAAAGTATCTGATGCAATGAAACCCGAATATTGGTCAAAGTTGGTATTATATTTAAAATTTTTTTTTATATAGCATTGCACGGTATATGGGATTTATGAATTAAATTAATTATTGTTTTACAGAATACTAGAACGCATCACGGAAATGCTTGATATGCTTTTGAACACAAAAGATATGGTTATCGCGGAGGTAGTGTCCGAGGATGCAGAAGAATATGAAACGTCTCCATACAAAATACACGGATGTGTATTGACATTAGTAGAACGTTTGGATGAAGAATTCACTAAGTTATTAAAGGAGTGCGATCCACATAGTAATGAATATGTGGAAAGGTATATACATATGTTTGATATAATATGTTTAATATAAATTAATACCTTGAAAACATAGATAAAAATATTTTTACCGTTTTTTCAATTTTAGGTTGAAAGATGAAAAACAAGTATCCACAATAATAGATAAAGTTCAAGAATATTTAGAGAGGCAAGGATCTGTTTCTGAACTTTGTCGCGTGTATCTACGTAAAATTGAACATTTGTATTATAAGTTCGATCCGAATGTTCTCAAACAAAAAGAAGTAAGTATAAAATTGTTAATATTTTGTTGATAAACATCTAAAGGTGACATATGCATCTTCAGGGAGAACTTGGACAGGACGTTGCAACATCTGTCCAAGTTATGGAGAAACTATGTAAATATGTTTATGCTCATGATGGAACAGACAGACTTAGAACACGTGCGATTCTTTCTCATGTTTATCATCACGCCCTTCACGATAATTGGTTCCAAGCGCGCGACCTCATTCTAATGTCTCACTTGCAAGAAACTATTCAACATTCTGATCCAGCCACGCAAGTTTGTTTCTTTTGTAACAAAATCACGCTTTTTTATATTTTTGTAAATCTGTTTCCTTTATTTATTATTTTGTATTCCCTGCTACAGATTTTGTATAACAGAACCATCGCTCATCTGGGTCTGTGTGCATTCCGTCACGCGAATATTAAAGACGCACACAACTGTTTAGTTGATTTAATGGTTACTGGTAAAGTAAAAGAACTCTTGGCGCAAGGTCTTCTTCCTCAGAGGCAACATGAACGGAGCAAAGAACAAGAAAAGATAGAAAAACAAAGGCAGATGCCGTTCCATATGCACATTAACTTGGAGCTTCTAGAGTGTGTTTATTTAGTTTCCGCCATGCTCATTGAAATTCCGTACATGGCTGCACATGAATTTGACGCGAGGAGAAGAATGATCTCCAAGACATTTTATCAACAGTTGAGATCCAGCGAACGTCAGTCTTTGGTTGGGCCTCCAGAATCTATGAGAGAGCACGTTGTTGCGGCGGCGAAAGCGATGCGCAACGGAAATTGGTTGGCATGCAACAATTTTATCATTAATGAAAAGATGAATGCCAAAGTGTGGGATCTCTTTTATCAAGCGGATAAAGTTCGTGATATGCTTACGAGATTGATCAAAGAAGAAGCCTTAAGAACGTATCTGTTTACATATTCCCATGTCTATGATTCGATCTCTATGCCAAAATTGGCGGAAATGTTTCAACTGAAACGACCTGTTGTTCATTCCATCATTAGTAAAATGATCATTAACGAAGAACTCATGGCGTCTTTGGATGATCCAACAGAAACGGTTGTGATGCATCGTAGCGAACCAAGTCGCTTGCAATCGCTGGCATTACAACTTACAGACAAAGTGAACAATTTTGTAGACTCTAACGAACGTATTTTTGAGATGAAACAAGGTGAGTTATGAACGTGTTAAGCAATTTTAGATTGTTTTAAAATTATGAAATATCAATGAACATTTTGTATCGCAGGAAACTTCTTCTCGAGAGGAAATCAAGGAAACTTCCGCGATAGACAGAATTACAATCGACAGGGACAAGATTGGGGCCGTCAGAGACGCGACCGTGATCGAGATCGTAATCGAGAGGAAAATCGAAATTATTAAATCAGAAAATATTGAATATTATTTATATGGGTGTTTAATAGCGGATTTCATCATTATGCCATGTATATACACTCATGTGAATAATATTAAAAATCGCAGTATATAAATAATTATGTAATATTTTGGCGTATATCCGTACTTCCATTATCACTTGCTACTATTTATATATTATCACTTGATATAATATAATTACTTATTACTACATTTGATATTATAGATTTTTAATTATCACTTAAGATATTCATATATCTTGCACCTTCTCCAGTATTTTGTTACCTGTTATTATACTATCCGACGTTAGTATAAGCTGAATGCCAGTCGATTTTTCTATAAACCTGCAAGCGGTTATTTCAGCGTAAGTAATACCGCCAATGACACATATCATTACCATCTTTGGTGATAATGAACCACGTTGGCCACTTATGACGCAGTTTGGTAAATTTGTCAATTCATCAAGAATTTTGGAATCCTTTTCTTGATTCACAACAGTGTTTAATATTTGAGCCTATAAAGATGTGAATTTTAATTAGTTGTAACCAACAGTAAACATTAACGAGTAAATTAACGAGTAAGTTTACTAACGATTAGTGGCACGTAAACGTTACTGAATACGTAACTCGGGCATGAATGATTTTTTTGTTTCGCTTGTCTGAAGTAACTGGGTAACAGCTTCAACTTTTGTGCATTATTGTTCCACTCACTGTTCCAATTCGACAATTTGTGTAAAATATTTTCTGACCTGTATTTCAGTAAACCTATACTTTGCAATTTATAAAACAACGGTATGTGCTTGTACCCGTGAGCGTGAAGATAAAGCTTCTGTATAGAATCTAATTCACTTTGCGTAATTCCGTCGCTTGTGATTGACAATAGGCATAATAAACGCAAAGTTCTCAGTGGGTGATCATCTGAAAAATTAATCATTTTGAAAGTAATATCATTGCCCGATAAAAGAGATTACGTACCAACATATCTCTCGATATAGTTTAAACACTCTTTCCTTTCTTTACACTCGAGCATACATTTCTCTATTTCTTGCAAAGTTTGAAAATCAGAGCTCAATGTGTCTGCTATCAACTGGCAAGCAGAAATATGAAAAGCAAGTTGTTGCGTTAGATCCCTAGTTTTTTGTAACTGTGTTGTTACATACGTTTCCATTTCGGACAACTTCATTGTTTGTATCTTATTCTGTTCCGCTAACATGAACCATTAAAAATACTACTAACTTCTATGAAAAGTAAATTATTATAAGAAATATATGGATACACATATATATACATATAAACGTACATTTTAAAAGTTTTGCCTTTTTATGCAAAAATGGGAAAACTTCGCTGCATGGTGTATCTCTTACTTCTTCATAAATTTTATCTTTGTCTGGATCTAACTTAACTTGAGATTTACCCAAAATACCTGTGCCAACATTTATTTCTATCACTTCGTGTAATAATGCGGCATAAGTTACAGGTGTTAAAAGTGGTGTAACCAAGTCATAATTCCTGTCCATTATAATTAAAGCTCCTATTTCATTTTCTATGTTAGAAGAGCCCAAGCACTGCCTCACGGAATCCATGATTTTAAGTATTTGCTGACTGTGCTTTCCAAGGGTAACTGTCAGTTTAGGTGAACCAAGTATAAGTTGCAATGACCACAGACCACGTCCCAACGCTGGTAACAACGTAGTATCTTTATGATAGTAAAAATCAATGAACATAGAGTTCTCCAAAGACAAGATGTTTCCATCTAATCTTATGAATTCCCAAGACAATGTTTGCAATGTAACCAGTCCTGATAATCCTAAACGAGCATTTGCGTTCTTACTTCAATGGAACTTAAACAACTGTTAATTATTTAACTGAACTGAACAAAAGTAGTCACCTTCTTCTTCAATTATCAAATTAAGAATAGCAGGTACAAATGGAGCAACTAAAATGTGGTGATACGGCTGTACGTGCGGTTTACTATTTGGAGGAATCTCTGATTGTATTTGATCCAGTACCCTCTTGCAAGTGATTAGATCGCTCGAAACCAAAAATATGTGCTGAGAATTCGAAAGTTTCAAGCCTTGCTCCATTTTGTAAATTTTGTCAACGCCATAATGTCTACATATAAAAAATAACATCATTCAATATTCTTTCCGAGAGCAACATGCCTCTCTCTGTTAGTTAAGATAATTACTTAAGTACAGAAACCCCTACAAAACTGTCCAAGATTTTCATAAGCTTCTGTTCTATCACTAGGTCTTTGGTCCCAGGAATCTCTTTCAGTATCTCAACCAGCTTCCGTTGACTTATCTGTTGCAGCACGTTTAGTCTGTCGCCCAATGTGATGTCCATATTTTTTTTTGATATTTGTAAAATTGATTTCGATAATGATAGTGATAGTGAAGCTGTTTAGCTCCTGTGGATTGCAAAAGTGCCGTAAATTTGTCAAATGACATGAAGTGTCATGCAAAGTTAAAGGTTATAATGGAACTCTGATGTTTTTCTTTACTTACCGAAATTCCTTCCAACCTCAGATGATCTTCAAATCACATCTCACAGACAGATTGACCATGGAATTGCTATTTCTTTTAAAAGTTTGATTATAACAAACGACTCGATTGACGCAACTACATAGCAGAGCTTCGTAAGCTGTACTGAACTGTGTTCTCCGATCTTTCTCAATACTCACACATACATCTCAGTATAGGGTTATTTAAAAATGGCGGACGCATCGTCTTCCGATACTACCTCAGACTGTTGCAATGAATGGTTCTCTGATATTACTTCCGAAAAGTCGGAATACGTTATCGTAGGTCAGAAACCATGCCTGTCCCATCGTCGCAGCAAAAAACATTTCTTACAGAAGCTATTTTTAAGAGAGGTAATGTCGCTTAACCTTTAATCTACGTGAGCGTTAATGAAATTGACAGACTCTAGATAGCTGCCAAAATTTCATGGTAGTGTAGAGGAGAGAAAAAAAAAAAGAAAAAGAAATGGGAAAATAAGTAAAATACAATCAGGGAGAAAATTCCGACTGTTCTTCAGCGTTTTATGTTTGATTCTTAATTGATACATTATGCTTAACATTTATGGATGCAAGAAAAAATGTGCTCTTGTTCTTGCCCATATAAGTTTTGGTTTTTTTTTTTCGGTTCTTCTCTGTTACGGTTCAAATGACTTAACGAATGCATGATATTTGTAAGGAATATAAAATGAAATACACGCAGAGGCAAAATTAAGAATTCTTGGAATTTATAAGTTAAAGCAGAACAATATGAATACTGTAAAGAAAGATCATCTGTTACAGATCAGAGGTTGTTTATCAGCGCACAATTATGCGTCAGAAGAAAGACTGTTTGCTACTGTACCTTCTTGGAGACACTTGCCACTGTTACACGTAATCCCAAAGTCGGCACTAGAAGCAGGGTATGTTCACAACACATATAGATTTGTATGACAGGAAAATGTAATAAAATGAAAAAAAAATATTTTTTTTTTGCACTGTTGATCTTGTAATAACAATAATTATTATTATTGAAGACATATTGTAATGGGATTGACACAGTGTGGTCAGTTTTTACTTACATACACATATACCATGGATGTGAGTGGCACTACCTCTTTGTACAAATACTTGTTACATTGGTGGGCCTTTACTCCAAACCATGTTGCACGTAAAGTTGCAGAGGTCACGCTTTTCGGTAATTATACTATCTACAGAGAACTTAGTATTGTTATCTCGCAATGGCCAATGGAAAGGAATAAGCTGGTGATACATGGTCTTTGGTAAGATCTTATTTACAATTATATTTCTCATTTATAAGCCTTTATTAAGCCTTTGATTTTACAAAGCGATTAATAAATATAAATCTTTAGTACAAATTGGCTGCATCTTCAACCAACAGATAGAGCATACTTAACAATAACTACAGTGCCATCTCTTGAAAATTGTAAGGACTGTTTAAAGGTAGCAGCATCCTACGAGGAAGAAGGTGAAGGTAATGTGACATTGCGCAAATAGAAAATACAATTGTAGCAAGTTAAAAAAGAAAAAAAAATTTGTTTTTACTTGTAGAGCTCGCAGCAAATTGGGATGGTTGTGTAAGGTGTAATTGTCTTCAGCATGGACTCACTGTCCACACCACCTACGAAGTAATTTCTCCATATCCTAGGTTCCGTGCTACTGTCTGTTTGAATTACTGGAATCATGTGGTAGTTAATACAGGCAACTTTTTACATGTGCTCAGGGTGGACTTGGACATTCCAAAATCGAAAAACCAGAAGTCTAGCGATAAACAAGACACTGTGATTCCCGATACTGTGCCGTTAGATATGAGTGACGTTGAGGAACTGGACTACACTAAGACGGTAGAACGTTACGAGAGTTCCGACGAGAAAGTAGGCACGCCCGAGTGTGCAGTCGATCAATCGCCGCGTTGCGAGTCGAGTATAGAACATGATTTTTTAGAAGAACCAATTAAATTAGATGATAAGTTAGGCCATGATTCGTTAAATACCTCAAGTAGCAATCAAAGCGACTGTGCCTGTGATATAAATAAGTCTGCCGACGTCGTATGTGTTAAGCTGTGCGACTGTACTGACAGCAACGAGTGTAAATGCCAAAATGGTAGCCCGATCTCGCGAACCGAACAGCAAGCGATCTCGGTCAGAGATAAAATCTTGCAGGACTTCTGCGAGGACATGTCCCAGGAGCTCAACATCGGTAGTGATCTAATTACGCTAGTGAAACATCCCTCGTGTTCACCAAGGTCTACGCCTCAAAGACTTCCTTCTGATCTCAAAACAATGATATGGTCTTCGCCAATTCTCACGCCGCCCTCGGACATCTTAAGAACCCGAAATTCAGAGTCTAGTCATAAGAATACGCGCGGTCAACGTTCGAATTCCCCTCAACCTGGTGCTTCGAAAGACAGCAATATCGGCCCCGTTAATTCTCCTCTTCACTCAGTCTCTATAAGTCCATCCTCTTCGTGTTCTTCACGGCTGATGTCACCGCCCGTGTCACGATCTTTTCGTCATCCAAGTCCACGTAAGAGATCCAATTTACATTCACCTCCTCCCATCGTGAATTCAACGCAGTCGAGGGCAAGGGCTACGCATAAGCTTATTCTCGAGGCTGAGAAAGCGTACGAGTTCACGGATGAAGCGCAGGAGACTTGCGAGAAGCTTAGCTCATTCCGGAAAAGAAGGCTCGCTGACAAAAAGTACGAATTCTGCGACGAAACTGAAGACGCCGAAAATATAGTTCCTTTCAAGCATATACGGGATCAATTTAAACACCGTGGCTGTTCCATACATCAGATATCATCCTCTCCCACAATGTCACCCGCACTACCAAATGGTAAGAAGCATTGGGTCGATTCCGATCAAAGTGAAACCGATGATTACAACGTAACTCAGGATACTGGTGTCTCTAACGATTTAACCACTGATTCAGGTAAACTGAATTGTCTGTATTAAGATCATTTTTAGATAAAGTTGTTGTTAATGTTATTTTAATTCGTCAGGCGAGAAAAATGTCTTACGTCCATTAAATCAGAATCAACTGTCCAACGGAGGCATAAACAGGGATCGTTCTAATAAGCATTCTGTGAATTCTTCGCCACTAGTTCCAAAAATAAATTTACAGTATCCTAATATAAAATGTACGACTCATTTCAAAAGAAGTTATATAGAACTCGACGATGAAATGATATCGGTTATTACGGACGTTGAAGGTACGTTGTACTTCTGATTATTTTTCTTTTTTTTTTCTATAATTAGAATAAATAAAATAGGCATAAGCATATGTATGTAAATACATTTTACAGACGAGGAAACAGGAGGGTATGTAAGTTATCAATGTGTGCTTCCTATGCATGTCCACGGATCTGGATATGTCCAAATGCAAATGATCAGTAATAGCAAAGCTGAAAAATTGGTATTTTGTTTTAAAATTCGAATGATTTTATTCAATAATCGATAGAATAAGGCTTAAGCAATTATTGCGCTTCTAGATAGTACCATGTGTCTCAATAAATCAATTAAGTTTTGACATCGAAACGTTCTCTCATCATATTGCCGACTGGATTTGTACGAGATTTAAAAAGAGATATTGGCACTGTAGTGATTATGACATAGAAATAATAGATGTGTGCGCATTAAGTGGTGACATTATCTGTCTATTAATCATGAAGATACAAGCTAGTGAAATTAGTAGTCAAACACAATGGTTCGTACTAGTTTATGTTCAAGAATTTTCGTTATACTATTATACTTATTTTGGTGAAATGTAGCTCTCAAGAGAGAACACAATACGAAGTGGGGTGCAAATTCACATGGAATATTGATACAAGTCAATATAGGATAACTGATATATTACCACTGGAAGAAGTGAAACCCGAATCATGGAAGCCGAATTGCATGAATGTTCCAAATTTTCGGAGTCCGTTGTGGAATCCGACCAGACGTTTAGCGCCGAAATTAAGGGAAAAGATACAGCAACCTTATGCGCACACAGTACGATTTTTACATAACGAAATGACTTTGGCAGGTGAGTGTTGGAAATGAAGTGAAACATTATTTTAAAAAATAAAGAAAATACGCAATATATATTTTTTAGGTGAATCTATAACTAGACTTTACGATTTGGATAATCTGGTGGAGTTTTACATAACGCCGATGCCAAATTATTCTTCAATTGAGTAAATCGTTATCCAATAGACGATATGTTGCAAACAATAATTTATTTATTGTTACAAATCTAAGAGTTTCATCATTGATAAGATAGCGTATGCAATGTAACGAATGTATTGGAAACACCATAGACCTACGATACTATTTCAGAAAAATCATTAATTCCAGGCGTAAATAGCAACAGATGTAACACGTTGTATAGATTCTTACAGTGCTTTTTTCACGAAACTACCTAAATAAGTTGATCGTTAAGTGCTATAATGGATTGTCCAAAACATAATAACATAGATTAAGAATACTGAATAACGATACAACGAACGTTACAAGCGATTGCTTGGACTTTGTAAATTATGTTCTAGCGCTATATTATACATTGATCATCTATATATTATCCATGAACTTTGGTAATTATTGGATATAAATAACTAAGAACTGATTGTCAATGAATGTATTGTATGTGGTTTCAAAGAAAAAGAACAAATAGTGACAAATTATTTAGTAATTGGTCCCAAAATTAATTAGTGAAAGAAAAAATGTATCACGACATAGCTCTTAATTGAGTTTTTATGGTGAAATTTATCCTAGTTAGATTTGTAGAATTAGATACATTTATTTACGTTTTCGCGTTAACTTCGCGTATCCGTGTTGTATTATAAAGCCATTTTATCATAAACTTTTTTATATTTGAAAAACCGATATATATATATATATAACCGATGAATATATACATATATATATATATACATACATATGAACGTGCAACATGCGCGACTAATCAATGCATTGTAATGTATATAAGTACCGATTATACTTTCTACAAAAAACATTTAAGATTTGAGAGACAAAGTTATTTAATTTGCTGAAGCAACGACGACGAAACTGATAAAGTCAGTTTCTAAAATGCAATAAAATATTTGTCATTGCAGACAAATTGTGGCTTCAAGTCTTTTTACCTTTTTAAATGCATAAGATTATTACTGTGTATTATTATTTGTGTGTGTGTGTGTGTGTGTTCAAAAATGAAAAACGGAATTCAAACGGGAATTTTAATAGGTGGCCCTACACTAACTTCAGATCCTATCCCATCCAATTTCAAACCAGTGAGAATTTCTTCCCACGCATTCATACACTGTTGATAATGTCGAATCTGTCGGTCCGCCATTGAAATTAATATATTTTTCAAATCCATTTGTTTCTCTATATTCCACCTTTGTAAATCACTTCGAAGATTTTCGTTTGCACATTCCACGCAATCTTGCAGTAATTCCGCTTGCTTTGCCAATCGTGGAATAATCTGTCCGAGTCTTTCTAATTTTTCATCACGAGATTCCGCCTTCCAAAGTGATCCACCCCAATTTTGAGTCGAGGTGCTACCGCTCGTAAGACCCATTAACTATTGTTTAAACAATCATTGTCATAAAATATAAATTTTTGATATCAATTTTGAAAACAAAATTTAAAACATACCTGATCCTTCTCCAATCTTTTCTTGGCCAGTTCTTCGACAGTCATTTCGTACTCAATCTGCATCGAATCGCGTCGAGATAAAGCACTTTTAACTGCATCTACGTATGAAATGTATTCTCGTTCCTCATTTGTTACATTTTCCAAGAGTTTTTGATGAGCCACTGTATTGCATTCTATCGCTTTAGCAATAGCTAGCAGAAAAGGAGCTAATTCTGGTTCAGAGGTTGCCCACAAGGTGAAAATTGGATGTAATTGATGTAATTCCAGCAAGTAATCTAATAAGACAGATGTAAATTAGTAAAAATTACAATAAAAAGCAATTAACGCAGTGAGAGAACTGATTTTCTGCCGTACCTTGTCTTTCCTTATGTATACGATGATTTATTTTATCCACTGTTGCTAATTTTTCGCTAAGAGATGTACAATAATCTCGTATTTGGTCAAATTCGAAGTGACGTTGTTTTATGGTAGACGTACTTGCGATATTTTGCAAAGAATCAGTCATCTTGACAAGAACATTTCCACGATTTTTCCGATGTATAAGGAACTCCTGAGAAAGTTAGAACTACAATATTTAAAAGTACAACGAACCAAAATATACCAAAGACGAAGATATTTTTACCGCAGGTTTAGTTGTCAGAAAGATGTATAGATTTTTATCACAACTGAGAATTGGATGATTTACAACTCTGTTGAGAAACACATGTAACAACTTCATACGTGCTATAATAAACTCTTTGGAGTAACGATCTAACTGAGCAAGCAGAGTATGTTTCCCAGGCATAGGCTGTAATAACAACATTTTCATAAGTTGTACATTGTTCTCGAAACAAAGAAATAAACATAAAGCAAATATGCTTCAGAAAAAAGTCAAAGCTCACTGGTATGATACGCGTAGGATACGAATCCACTAATTTCTCTCGCAACCAAATGAAGTCATTATAACGCCTTCTGACAACGTATTCCTCTTCCTCGAATTCCGGTCTTGTAGACTAAAATGACACAGGAATCCCATCGTTGTATTGACATCTATCTCTGTCAGTACTTGGAACAAAACTTACTTTTGTTGTTATACGAAAAGTAATATAAGTTTCAAGCGTTTCGAGATGCTTTTGAGGGTTGTCCACTTTCACCTGCAAGTCTCTAGAATCTGTCTGAAAATCCGACATCTCTTGCTCTGGCAGAGTAGAGAAACTATCAATGGAGGGAGAGGCTATCTGAAAATAAAATTCCCATTACATTACATCACACCATATTAAACGTTACTAATCTATGTAATCTACAAAAATATATATATATATATATTTTTGTAACTTTTATTCTCATATTCATATACAGGCAATTGTCAAATGCTTTACAGGTTATGTCCTCACCACAGAACCTTCGACGGACGTGCTGCAGTTGGACAGAAAATCAACGTCGCGGTTCTCCTGTTTAATAACGCCACCAACTGCCATCGTGCTCACTTCCAAGATCGCGGAGTCCTCCGCGTTCTTTTCGCTCAGGTTTTCCACCTCGATTTCCGAAGAAGTCATCATCTTCGAACTGTCAAGTGACGGAACTTGAACAGCATTGCGTCGTCGCGACGCGTAGCGTCAGACGAATCACGAGCACGATACGCAAATCGACCATGTTTCAAAACATGATCAAACTTTCGATAATTTATATTACAACGATAAAACTGGTCGATGGGAACATAAACATGTTTCAATTTATCGCGAGTATCACTATTTATCAACCTACAGCGTTTTTTCTCTGGCTGGATACTTTTTTTGAGAGATACCTCGTTCGTTGTTCCTCTTTGTAATTGAAAAGCTATAATTCGACTGTCGGTTGTCGCAAAACGCAGTTGAACAAACTTAACGACATCCAGCAACGAAGGAGCAAATAATTCACGCCCGTGGATACCGTATCTCGGGATACAGCCGACTTCTCCTTCTCCTCTCGCGATTAATTACCTCAGAACTTTCGCGTTATACGCCGCGAAGGTATGGAGTGGCAGGAAGAGGACGGGTACAATGCCGTTGTCCCCAAGAGATACATAATGGTGGCGGAGGGATCCCCGTCGTTACCGATTATTTATTACCGATCTCAAAATTTCCTATCGAGTAAGTTGCTGTGTTATTTTCTAAAACTTGCCTCAACTTGGAGGTTAAATACGCGTATATCGCACGACAAGAGTTTTTTACACGTATGTTTGAAAAGCGTCTTGTAACACTCCTGGAAAAAAAATTTGATCCAAGTTATTCATTTTACTATTGTCGCAATAATGACAATTACGGATAAATCGTTAACTATATAGTCGGTTATTTCTGATTTTTCACCGCGACGAATGATTTCGAATAACGCGCTGCGTGAGCGGCACCATGCGTCGTTACGATCGATCGATTCGAACGAAAATTGACGAGACGATGCGACGAATCGGCGAATCGCTTTGATACATCGCATGGAGTGAAAAATCGGCGACTGATCCGAATAATCGTTTATTCGGAGCGAGATAAATGTCACGATGTAGTTGGGTTACTGTGTATCACAGGCTGCGCATTCTCGCGCGACTGCGCATGCGTGCGTCAACCGCCATGCAACGCAACTTCCATTTATAATTTGCGTTTGCCGCTTTTCCGAGGAGCGACCGCCCGTGGAAAAAATACACTCGCGAGTTTTGAATCTTATCTGCAACAAGCGTTATATGGATTTCGGTGATTCAATCCGACTGTTGGTGTAGGAAGAAGGGCACGCGCGGCACTCTTCATACATGTATCAATAACTCCGCAGACCCGGTTCAAAGTTCATCTTCATCGATACTCTATCATTCGACTTCGATCGATTACCACTCGAATGTAATTCTCAAGATCGAAATACGGGAGTAACCTCAATCATCCAATGCGTGCAAAATTTGCCAAGTCGGTTAATTTAATTCGTCAATCTATTGAACCTTGGACCATCTAAATTTGAAATGTAATAAAAAAAAAGAGACACAAGCACAATTAAAAAACGAGTAACGTTTCACTTGCTTCAAAAAAACGCATTTGCATGTTACGTGTTTGATGACGTACGTAAAGAGAAGTAATTCATATACTAATATTTAGAAAAAATGAGGAGTCCAATCAAAATTTGAAAGAAAAAAAAAACAAAATTAAATATATAAGCATATGTATATTTATATATTTAATAATGCTTTTTTTTCTTTCAAATTTACATGTAAATTTATATGTAAATAAAGAAGCAATGTTAGATATATAAATATACGTATATTAGTGGTTAGGGTGATTGTAGCGCTCTAGGCAGCGAATGGCTAGATACGTCACTGGTTGTGACGCGGGCAGTGATGCCGTAGTCAAGGCGACCGCAGCAGCAGACAACCAACACTCCGACCAGCCGTCGACAACAAAATACGCAGGTTTGTCGGAGTGTGCTGCTCCGCTTTTCCACTTCTACGGTGCCTTGACTGTCCGCGTGGTTTCCTGGGTGACAAGCACGGCGGTTCCTTGAACCGGGGAGAAGCCCCGGTTGATATACGTGAGGGGACACGTTCGGTCGCGCAAGTGCGCCCGGGCGTCGTGTTGAAAGTACACGCCATTCATGAAGACAGGTGAGTAAAAAAGAAACGTAGAATTCGCGCTTTTTTTTTTTTCGTCTACTGTTTCTAACTGCGATCATCGTCGCAGGTGATTTGCAATTCTAATCATTTTTTTTCTCCGACGGCCACGGGCGAACATGATGCTCCATGGCGTTCGGACGTGCAGCTTTACTGGCGCCTTATCAGGCCTCTCGCGTTAATTTTATCACCCTCGATGCGTACTCGCACGACGACAGTTGACGTCGTTTGATCGTCGATGATTACAAGTCGGTTACTATTCGAGCAACCGCGAAGTCGTCCAGCGCGAGGATCTTGTTTTTTCGTTTTTCGCAATTGTATTCCTTGACGTAGAGTCATCACGCTGCGGTCATTCGTACATCGCCATTCAACACTTTTATGTGAAGATTTGTTGAAAATGTTCACGTTACGTTGAAAACGTTTAGTTATTTTGATAACCGAGCGCGATTATATTCGTCTCCACAGATTTGAAAATTCCATTCATTTCAGAGAATGTATTTTTTTTTTTTTTTTTTAATGGGTATATCGTTCGATTGTGAGTGTTCTTTGTAGCAGAAAGAGATTAATTAATAAAATCTCTCTCGTAGGGAAGAACCATCGCAGATTTCTTGCTTTATGTATTCCCCTATTGCATTACGGTTTGATGATTTTATTGTGCACCCTGCTTGGGGGATATCTAATATTTGGAACCCTATGTAGCATTTAATTAAAATAGGCTTATCAATTCCGTCAATGTACTTCTTGGAGCATAAAAGAAAAGGCACAGCTGAAAACCTGCCTACCTTCGATCATCTAATTATTAAAATTAAAAATAATGCTACAATAAATTACAAATTCCAATTTTTGTTCAATTCAATTGTTTCTGTTCGATATTGCAGATATTATATTTGTAAGATGTAATATGCAGGTTTTATTTTGGAATGTACTTGTAATATTAATATTCCGAAATATATGAATATGAGAATGCGTAGAGAACGTGTAATGTAAAGCAACTGATAAGGTGTGTAGAACACTTTCAAGCATCAGTCATGCATAACAGAGGCCAGGTGCATACGCAGCGTGCTTTCTAATGTAATCACCATTTTCTAGAATAACGTAATATCGAATATTAAGTAACATATTCGTAACGCGTATCTTTCTCAAATTAATCATTAAATTAATAAGTTTTACATCGATACTGTATTTACAGAAAAAGAAATGTTTTTTTTTTTCTCGCGATGTAATATGTAACAAAATTTCTATCCTACTTTTTTTCTTTTTGTATAACGTCGAAAGTTTTTCACGAACACTCGGGCTAATTATAAAATTGATTGCCATTGATCCAAGGAAGTTTTAATACTCTCTAATTGCACCTATGATCCGACCTTTCCTATCGATACCTTCAACCCCCTTGACAAGAGTTCTATGCCCATCCACGCGTATACTGCATTTAGTCACCACCCTTCGCCCTTTCGTTTTCTTCCCTTTGAAACATTGTTTGGTACCTGCCACCCTACAGGTACAGGATGTACCAGCATATCATGTTGTAGATACGTCGAAACGACAATAGCGCGTTTCATTCGTATTGGAAGCTCTTTGGGGCTTCTCTTTGATCTGTAGGTTATTAAATGCTGCACACCTGCGTGAAATTACGTAGGCGATCCTTCTTATATGTAGGTTAGGGTGTCTGTTAATCTATCGCTATAACAGCCGACTCGCTGTTAACAGGCATCGCTGTTCGATCATGCTTCGACATATACAACGTGTACTCTGAAATTTATCAAAATAAAAAAATAATCAACGCTATTATATTTTTATTCTTTCGATTCTTGCATGATTATATTTGTTATAACATAGAAAGCAATTAATACAAGCTTATACATTGTACAATATACTTACACTAAAAATATGTACAAGATGTTCATTTGCAAAGTATTTGTCTTTTTTACTTATATATCTGAAGACTTTTGAAAAAAAGTATTACTAAATGTATTCTTACTTAGTACTTACTAAATGTGATAGTTTAAAATCAGTTTATAGATTCAATGGTATCAATGGCTTCTTCCACTAATCAGTCAATGATGTTCCTTTAGTGATCGCATTCTGCAGGATGCTTGTAGAAAGAACTTGTAGGAGGTACCTTGCGTTGCTAGTCTGTTGGAAAGTATTATTGATATTTATTACATCTGTATGTGTGTATGTCTACAGATTCTTCCCTTCACAAACGGGGAGGTAGCAGTGGTGGTGATACAGTGGGAGTAGAGAGAGGTGAAGGAGTGATTACCATGACTACGACAGGAGCCCAGTATGCCCTCGCAGCATCCACCAGAGCTAATAACAGTGGGGGTAGCTCTACAACAGTGGGGGTGGAACCTAAACCAAGTGTTGTTGTCGTGACTACTTCCAGCTCCAGTGGCAGTGGTAACGCAGCACAGAGTCAGTCTACAAGAGGACAGCAACTTATCACTGTTGTTACCAGTCCTGATCCTTCCAGTCCAAACAATCTGCAACCTATACAGGTTTGTTCAGTTATGTTACATAATTTAGTTAAATCCTCTATTAGCAAGAAGATTTCTTTCCTTTTTTAAATTTAATAATTCCTTTACTAGGAAGGAGATCTTTCTAATTAGAAGATTTTACTATATACTAAATATATAAAATCTTTTATTCATTAATTATATATGTATATATATATATATATATATAATTAATACTACTAGAAAGTTTATATGTATACATATAATTAATATTACTAGAAATAAAGGAAATTATTTTAAATATTTATATTATTATATAGAAACTTGCCGTTGATCATGAGAACATGCATACTATAAATAATAATTTAGTTATTGGTTCAGGATCCGCTTGAAACAGCTGCAGATTCTTCCAACGGCTCAACAGGTACTCCAGCGCATGTTACAGCACAAGTTGTAGTGAATACCACCCATTCTGGTCAGCATACTCTCGTTGATTCCGACGCTGCATCTACGTCTGCCGGTACCATTGTCAGTGGATCTCCGCACTTTATTACGGTAACAGGTGCGTTTTAAACCAAAGATAATTTCAACACGTTCTCACTTCATTCAGCTGTTAGTCACAAAATTTCCGATTGCGTAATTGCAAAACGTTCAAATTTGAGAAATTGGTTCTTAACAAACATCAAATACGTATAAAAAGAAATTGCGATAAGTTGTCGAGAGACTTCTTATAAGTATATGTTAAGGGTGAGTATCAGGATCAGTTTGAAAAAAAATTATAGTGTTTGAGTAGAGATTTGGCCCTTTCCATGCTGCTGAAAAACATGCACCTCTGTTCTTCTACTCTGACCACACTAGGCACCAGTGACTCACCATCCTACGCGTCCCTCACAACGGCAGTAGGTGAGGGCAGAATATAATCAGCATGTATTATTTTTTTTTCATTACTAATGTACAACATATTTGTAAAATAGCTGTGTATCATTTCTATGCATCGATTAATTTTGCATGATCTAGTATATTATTTTATTTGTATGAATAATAAAGAAACATGTAAATAAGTAAAAATACCGTGTAGATATCAAATTTTGTTTTAAGAGTGCAAGCGCTTATTTAGATGCACTCTGTTTTGTTCTAATAATTAGCAAGATATAATTCTGTAACTCTAAACATTATATGTATTTTTCAAAGAAAGTATTAACTGTGTAAACAAATTGAAATATCGCCTCTGTTTCAGTGTCTGGAGAACCAGAGGCAGTGGGGTCCGAGTCGGTTTCTCATCCTACTTATGTTCAATATGTTGAGGGGGATGGTTCCACGTATATACCGACAAATGGCCAGATGTAAGTAGATATATTTCAATTGGGTAATTGTTTACAAAGCGGACAACCTTAACAACGTGATTTTTAGACACGAGTAACTTTTCTTTGTTTCACTAAGTCTTATAATTTGACTTTTACAGGACATATCCCGTATATGCTGTTGGAGAAGCAGGAGCAATGTACACTCCTGCTTCCAGTCAGTATTACACACCAGCAACTACGCCAGTAACATATGCTCAGGTAATTTATAAAATATCTTATTTTCAGTTAATAGATCTAACGGCAACGTGTGTCTTGTAGTATTATCATGAATAATATTTTATTGCATTTAGGTTACTGGTCAAGGTTCAAATTCTACAACCGGACAATTGTTATCTCAGGGCAATGGCACGTATCTTATTCAACAGAGTGTTGTAGATGGAGATCCCACGGCACACGCATTAATATCTGCAGCCGCTGCACGTGCTAGTCCACAGACAGAAAGTGCGGTAAGATAGCAATGCATGTTTATGGTTCTCATTGCTTTTACCTTCTTTGTTATTTTATAAATTTTGCAGATACATTTTTGATACAATATAAATTTGCGTTATATTAGTGGATGAAGATTTTATAATAAAGCTACCTTTTTTTTAAAAGTTGGGATTTAATGTGGTATTGGTATGTTGGGTTGTTTGATAGGAAACTGTGGTTAGCGGGGGTGGAGGGGCGTACTTGATCAGCGGTAATTCAGGAGGTACTGCTGTCACTGTGGAAGACGCTGCAGCAGCAGCTGCAAACATGACGCATGCCACTAGAGTTTCCCAAGCAACAGTAAGCTGATACATAATTTTGATTTGTAAGCTTAGCTAATTGTAGCATGTAAAACTGCTTCTTTAGACATGCTTTTTTTCATGTAAGACTTCTCAAGACTTACTTTAGTTCAGTAACAATGCAAGATTTTCTCTAACATAAATATTACTAGTAGGTGTGGGTTTTATGTGTCGTTTTAATTGGCATTTTATCTTCTGATCTTTTTACATGTGGATAGTGTTATATCTGATGTTTATTGGTAATGTAATGTTGAAATTTATAATGATTTGTATGTAATCAGGTTCATTGGTTGCTCGAAAATTATGAAACAGCAGATGGTGTCTCTCTTCCAAGATCGACTCTTTACAATCATTATCTACGTCACTGCTCTGAAAATAAGTTAGATCCTGTAAATGCCGCAAGTTTTGGGAAACTAATACGTTCTGTTTTTTTGGGTTTAAGAACTAGACGACTGGGCACAAGGTAAATAACTTTATTCCTAAATATACTTTACATTATTTTTCAATCACTGCCACTTTTCGCAGAGGAAATTCAAAATATCATTACTATGGAATTCGCGTTAAGCCCAGTTCTCCTTTAGTCATGTTAAACGAAGATGGAACACCTCGTCAGCAGCAAGGTACAAATTCGCAAACGAAACGATTCAAATTTGTGAATCAAAAGCAGGACACTACGTACGAAAATAATACGCATTCGAATACAAATATTTCTTCGAATAATTCGCCGCCTCAGTATCATCAGTATCTTGGCGAAGCGAATGGTGCTATTCCAGAATTTCCGGAAATAATAGTCGGGCACGGTTCGTCCCTTCCAGAAGATTGCACGTTAGAAGACATTGACACGTTCCGTAGTATATACAGAGAACACTGTGAAGCCTTTTTAGATGCTGTTCTCAACTTTGAGTTTGCTACTGTAGAAAGCCTTTGGAGAGAATTTTGGCGTAGTCAGGACAATAATAATGGCGATGAGTGTGAGGAAGAAAAATATTTATCGAAGTAAGATTTCTACGTTCGGCTTTTTTAAATAATTTATGAATTTTTATGACATTTTATGCTATTTGTAGGACTAAGCTATATCAAATGTGCAAATGCTCAGAAGTTCAAGACTTCATAAGGAAAGTTGACTATACGTTTTATCAAAATTTGGTAGAAGTACTAATGCCTAACGTGTTGCGACCCATACCGAGTGAGTTACATTGATTACGCCATTTATATTACCATTATATAGTACTAATTAACGTATAATCTTCAGGTTCATTAACACAGTCTATTCGAAATTTTGCAAAAGGACTAGAGTCGTGGTTAACGTCAGCAATGGCTGATTGTCCCGAAGAAATGACTCAAATAAAGGTAGTATTAAACATAACGATAAAATATGTCTTTTATTAACAGAGATATTATTTTAGTTGACTGCTGTGTCTGCGTTTGCCCAGACGCTAAGACGTTATACATCGTTGAATCATCTTGCTCAAGCTGCGCGTGCAGTGCTTCAGAATTCTAGTCAAATAAATCAAATGCTAGCTGATCTGAATCGTGTTGATTTTCATAATGTGCAAGAACAGGTATCTATGCTAATTAATTTAATGTAACGGCTTTTTTAACATAAAACAACACACGTATGTATATTTTATAGGCTTCGTGGGTATGTCAATGCGACTATGCAATGGTACAACGTTTGGAAGCAGATTTTAAGGTAACGTTACAACAGCAGAATTCATTGGAAGATTGGGCAATTTGGTTAAAGAGCGTTGTGACCCAAGTTCTTAAACCGTTCGAGGAAAAGCCAACATTTGCAAAAGCTGCTCGACAATTTTTGCTCAAATGGTCCTTTTATAGGTAATTATTTTAAATACATGAAAAATGACGATTCATTTCTTGTGTTTTTGATCATCTTTTTACTATTCATTCAATAGTTCCATGGTCATTCGTGACCTTACCTTAAGAAGCGCAGCTAGTTTTGGATCATTTCATCTGATTCGATTATTATATGATGAGTACATGTTTTACTTGATCGAGCATCAAGTAGCTGTTGCTACAGGGACAACTCCAATAGCAGTAATGGGAGATGTGTGTATTCTTGTCAAACGATGTAATATATATTTTGAATGATTACTAGATTATTGGTTGGTTTTATTTTCTTTCAGAAAAGTCAAAATTGCTCTTTAGTTAGCGCATTTGGCGCCACTTCTAACGGAGGTGAGTAATTGAATTTGTTGTTTAATATTTTTCACGAGTTTTATCCATTTGCATCAAATATTTTTAAAATAAAAATATTATTTCTTTCAGATGCATCAAACACGAGTCAACCAAAGCGTATGAAACTAAGCTAACTGCGTGCCTACGTCTTTTAGTTTTGGAAGTAAGCCAGTAGCACCTGAGAATGAAACGTTAGCACAAGAGCATGCAGGCCTACTAACACACTAGTCCCATAAATTATAATTTTATATAAGATGAGACCTTATTGTATTATGACTTTAACAAAGAAGATTTTTGCATAACAAACGCCCAGGATATATACAATCTAAGTAAGTTTGTGTGATATAATATGTAGGAATATGTAATGCAGTCTTGTATCATACTAGTATATGGTACAAGTATAAGGTATCGCTGGCACGATGTTTAGTACATTAATGTATCATCTAGTCGAAACATCTTTGAAATGTGTATGGGACCATGAATTAATCATGCCCTTATAGTATTCATTATTGAAAGCTTACTCGACTACAAGTTTCATTTCTTTCAAAGCTTTCGTACATACATAAAATTCAAATAACTTATTTTAATTAAAGATGACGATTATTTGAAGATTTATTAATTAGCCTGCTTATAACTTGAGTTTTATATCACTTAATATACTATATTTTTTATTAGCATATTGAAAATCAAGTCGAGTGAGCTTAAAATCAATTTGTGCAAAAAAAAAAAAAAAAAAAAAAAAGAAGTCGGAGAGACAGCATTTTTAACGGGGAAATCTTTTTCCTCTAATTCATATCGACGGATTCTATTTTGCACAAATAATCGAATAACATTTTACAAGATCCGCCCTGCCGACGGTATTGTCAAAAGAAAAAGAAAGAAAAGTAATTATTCCTACTGGAGCAGATGCAAATTAGATTACTATAATGGTATAATCGAGTTTTAAAAATTTCCAACATTCATATTTTTTAATGCGATTTATTAATTATACATCGAGCTGCGTAAAAATGTTCTGTTATGAGCCGTCTGTGTGTTATAATCTATATATATTCTTTCAGTACTTTTAAACGAATAGTACAAAACAGCGATGAGAAAAGTCGTGAATGTAATGGTATAATATAATCGTTTTGATTTACTGATAGAATATACACTATGGTTCTTACATTAAATGTATATATATTTGAATGGTATGACAGACAATTGCACAGTTGTTGAAATTTAATAAAAGAGAAAAAAAGAACATGAAATTGTAAGCAGTAAAATCTTTGAGTGTCTTCAAACATACTTCGCATTTATTACATAATTTACGTATTTATATATAAAAGAATGAAGATGATTTGTATTTGTAGACACTCAAGTAACTCATTCAAGTAGTAAAAAATAACAAAATTTTAAGTGTATATTATGAATTTAATGTTATATTTTTTTGTTATATATGTATTATTTTATGGAAATATGTCGAAATATGTAATCTGTTACAAAAGTTGAAGCATACATATTTTTTTATACATGGTATTTAATTTAATTATATATGTCATAACCACTTCTTAAATGTGGAAACTAGCTAAATTAATGCTGATATATTATAATTATTTATGATATGATACCAAAAGACTTATCTTCTAATTTAATATGTTCATTTCTAAGCATTTTAGTAAATTCATTGAGAAAATGAGCGAGAAAAAGAAAGAGAGAAAATGAAAAAGAGAGCGAGTGTAATTTATTGCATACCAATACATTCATCAAGACTTTATAGCCATTATTACATTTGATTTTCATAAAAGTTAGATGTGTCTAAATTTCTCATATTTTACGTCATATTATTCATTTCTTATATTTAATGACATGAACAAATATATACATATACTATCATATCCTTTGAGAGAAGTACAAAGTTTCAATGAAATTACTGTTTTTCCAATAATTTGCTTATTATGATTATCACTAATGTCAGAAAGTTACTCTAATAATCCCATGTTTGCAAAACAAAGGGTTCATTTGTGAAACTTGCACTCAAATTTGTATTGATACTTGCACTATTGAATATTTTTTGGGATGAATATATCAAAAGACTATATTTCAAAATTGTTACGACTTGCATGTAAGATCGTTCAGATACAGAATCGATGTTGCAAACGTATTTTTTATTGCAGAACACTGCTGTATAGATCGTTTAATTAGACTTTGTAAAAGCACATTACGTATTTTGCAAGAAATCGAGGATCATTATATAAGAATGTATGAATTGCCTGATTTTTTAAGAAAAATCCTAAATCAGACCGTATCTCAAAGTAAAAATGAGTAATTGCATAAATATTTGAATCAATTATAGGACGCTACTCTTATTCAATATCAAATTGAATGATGAACACTCCTATGAACAAACTAAATGTTTGGCAAAACTTGGTGCCTTTTATTTCATACAAGAAAGAAACGAACATTTTTTTACTGTACCTTGATTATATAAAAAATCGAGGCCAAATGACCAAAATGAACGAGACAGATAGTTATGCTCTTCCTTTAGGGCTTCTTTTATAGTGTTTTACTTTGTAAAAAGAGTTTTTTCAAAGTGGTGAAGTAGAAAAAAAGAATTAAATAAACAGCTAGCAGGAAATGTATGCATTTTGTAAAGATATTGTACCGGGCAAAAAAAAAAAAAGACGCGGTTGCTTCTTTTAAATGATTGTTTTTACATCAAAAAATTTCTTCCGAAGTAAAAAATTTACCTTGTTGAGGATTATAATAAAGGGTACTAAATACTGGTCAAATTTATTACATTGCGATATTCATAAATAGTTTTAATGAGAATATAATACAAATATATATATATGTATGTATGTATGTATGTATGTATATATATATATATATATATATATATGTATGTTTATTTATTGTATAAAAGTATTGCATACTAGTCAAACTTTATAGATTTAAGTCAAAAACAGGGATTGATTGTCACACAGTAAATTGATTATTGGTTGCGCATTGTATTATTTGTGCAAAAGGAAAGAATAGGATATTTCCATAACTATAATGAGCTTATACGTGTAAAAACTACTGATATGTGTACTTAGCATAAGAATGGCTTTCGAAGAAATTTCTATATTTCTTTTCTTGTCAATAAGGATTGATCCGATGGTGGCAAGTACGACTGAATATAGAAACGTGTATTAATTAAATTCATTTTCAAAATGAAGCATTTAAAAATCAAAATCCAACAGAGATATTATTATTACAGAAAAAAATGATACTATTTAATTAAATGTTTTGCATAGTTCTATATTCATCGATACTTGCTTGTACTTTGTACTTTTTAGGTAAGATCGCTGTTTGTAAGTTTCACATAATTATCACAAAGTGCAAGCAATTGTAGTCTTGTTGTTGATGATAAAAGATCAAACTTAACATGGTTTCCTATGTTGCGAAAGAAGACGGCCTTAAATAATTCCAATTGTAAGACAGAAAAAAAATTTACTACGTTGTTAAGAGATGAACACTGAGAACAAACGAAAAAAAAAAGAGAAAATTAAGAGATACACTTAAAGGAGGAAAAGTAAAAGTATCGTTTCCCTTATAACTTAAAGAAAATATTTTGATACCTCCAGATTTGCACAAGTCGAGTGTCATTCATTACTGCTTAAATAAGATTATTTTTACTGAATGCAGCTCAAAACGATAACAATTTATATAAATTATGTGAGGTGTAAGAAACTCTAAGAACTGTGTGAATGTGCGAATCACAAAAAATTGAATAATAAATATATATGTTTAAAACTTGTAAGATTGCGTTTGTTATCTACTTAGTGATGTTATCTACAAGTCATTCAGTTAATAAGTATTTTGCATTAAAATATTCATAATTCAATGAGAGACATTTAAAAGAATAAAAACGACGAATTTAAAACTTATCAATTAGGTGTTATCTGTTTTATTTTTTAATATATACTTAAATACATACTTAGTTATCACATTTGTTGCGAATTTATATTTATCATGATTTATTATAAAACATGAAAAGTTTGCAAAATGTTCGTCTTGTTCAAATTTACCCGCGTTCTGCACGGAGCTCGTGTAGACCCCGAAGTCTGTCGTGTAGTTCCCGGAGTGAACCCTTATTTCAGTCGCCATATCGCGCGCGGTCTGTATAGTACGTGTGTTGTGTGTGATGAAAATATTCTGAATTTTTCACAATATTTCCACAAATTTGGTAAATTTTTACTCATTTCATACGTAATATAACTTAAAGATTATGTGTTGATGTAATTTATGATATGAAATGTTGTAATATCAAAATGAACATTACTAATACGTTCCTTCGTATAACACACATTTTATTTATTTTACTTCGCGAGTATAGTTAATTTATTGAGAATTTGGTTATTTATGTCGACAATAAAATGTATAATTACAAAAAAGATGATAGCAATTGCAGTATATGAAAATTCATGATAATCAATATATGAAAGTTCAAGTAGACAATTCAATTCAAATTTTTCCGTTACGTTCGAATCACGAATGGTTCCCTCTATCGGCCATTTTTTAATAATTTGAATTTTCCAACTTGTTCGTCTTCTTATTCGAATCACAAACTAATTGTTGTATATTTGTTATATAATTTTCTATAGTTTTGCAGAAAGTGAAGTGAAATGGATATCATCAAAAAAAAAAAAAAAAAAAAAGAATGGAATTACATGCAGCAAGGACAATCTCATCCTTCTGATTTCCTTCCAAGATTGCTGCAAGGTCACCGCTGCATCGGTAAGTGTATATATCAAATATCAAATATTTCTGTTAACATTAGACCGCGGAAATTTTTTGTAAGATTTTATATAACTAAACTAATGCAATGTAAATTCAGATTTGTTTTATCTTTTAAATCTAAATATATGAATATTTGTATATTTGTTGCATATTATAGATGTCTGTTTGTTCTTACCAAATTTTTAAATTTTTCTTAAATAAATGTATAAGTATCCGCAGTCTTACTTGCACATTTTATTTTTTCCGTTTTAAAATGTACTCACTATAAAATCATGATTAATTTCAAAGAATTCGACTTGAATGAATTTGAAAAATAGAATTCACACAAGGGTATCTTTTTAGTCATTATTGATAGAATATATCCATCAGTATTGGCAAATGTTCGAAGATAATTTCATGCGTTAAAACAAGATTAATATATTTAATATGCATAATTTTTACTGTTAAATTTAAAATTAGGACAATAATCGATACTTTCTTCTATAGTTAACTGATTGCTATAGATAGTATACCACTGCCTACTTTGCGGATAAGTAAAGGATAAAATCTAACGATAAGAGAAAATCGATTCACTTTATCAAATTTATTAGAATGACTTATTTTAATAACTGAATACCTATTAAACGATTTTTGTACAGTTAGCGTTGTCAGTTGTTGACACGTCATCTACAAGTGATAAGGTTGTCCCAGATTTTATTTTTAATTGTTTTGGTTTATTACGTTTATTTACAATATAACATCAAATACATTTGAAACATCAGTTATCATTCAACGTAACATTTTGTAAGGAAAATCATGAGTCATTTTTGTAATTAGAATGATGCAATTATTAAAACCATATTGTTATTGAGGTTATAAGAAAATGTAATTTAAGCGTGTTTAATCAATTTTTTTGAGATTTTTTGTCTTAGAATTGTAACTTTTTTGCGTTTGTTAAATAATTCTGCTTCGATGTTCCATTTAATTTAAACGTATAAGTTTAATTAAATTTTTTTAATTAGTTAAATTAGTTAAATTTTGTAATTAATTAAAAATTAGTTAAATTTCTTCTTCGTTTTAAATAGACTATAGAAACGATTTAATCTCATATATATTTGTATATAATATATTTTGAAATATTAGGTGTAAAATGTCTTCAGACGTCATGAGCTCAGATTTTGGCAAGAATAAAAATGTGTTGCTGACTAGACGGTACTTTGTAGTTGATGCAAAAGATACTATCGATGATAGAAGTTTACATATCACAATTCCATCTGAAAAGTTAATTAGTAGTGAATTGCAAATAGATGTACAGTCAGATGATAAATCAAAACCAGATGTGAATACTGTAAAACTTATGATAGACTCTAAAGAGGATCAAGCTAAAGGTGATGGTCAACATTTTCACAAAGCACTCATAAGTGATGGTGATATCGTCAAAAAAAGTTTTCACTTCACTTTTGTAGTTTATTATAGTACAATTTTTGTGATTAGATGATTATTGATAGAATTTGACATATAGTCTGTCACACAAGTATGTTATTAGCCATTTGAAGAGGCATTTTAAAACAGCTGATGTTTTAAGGTTTCTATAGAAAGAGTCTTACAAGGTCTTTCTTCTCTCTCTGTCTTTCTAATGTGATAATAAAATCAATATTGATTAAGTTATAGTGTAAACTTGACACAGTAGTGTATTAGTGCTCTCAGAATGCCAGTGCAATATAAAAGTAAAACAAAATTTTCAAAACGTCAAGGTATCATCGTCACTTATATACGATAGTTTCTAGATGTTATTTTTATATTTTTATAAACTTTTTGGATACTAAACCATGTATTTAAACCAAGATTGTTTTTACTATAGAAGTTGTTGGTCATCAATTGAGATTTAGTACTTACAATGAAAGTAATTATAAAAGTAAAGAGAGTGGTGCATCTATTCAACCGGAATATGATGCAAGCATTGATGAAAGATTACCGGAAACAGTGACATTACTTACTACACCTTGGGGAGGAAAACTATATTTAGTGGGCACAGCACATTTTAGTGTAGAGAGTCAAAATGATGTTGCAGCGGTAAATAAATTATATTTTGCATGTACTGAATATATTAGATATACTTTAGAATACTCGAGGATCATTGCAATACTTTTTTTTCAAAGTCAGTAGGAACGTCCTAGTAGAATAATTAAAACATATATTTTTCTCTTTACAATTAAAGATCATTCAGGCTGTACAGCCTCAGATAGTTGTAGTTGAGTTGTGTAAAGCTAGAATCGACGTTATAAACATTAACGAGGAAGCCCTGTATCATAATGCAACAGATTTAAGTATTAGTAAGTTCTTCAGATTGTCTATTTATGCATCATGCTTTCGACATGATGTACATTTATTTCGCTTTGTAGAAAGTTTGACTGAAACGATAAGACACTATGGAGTTTATAATGGATTGTTACACATTATGTTATATCGCATGGTGGCTCATGTCGTTAAGGAACTTGGAATGCCACCAGGTGGTGAATTCCGTATAGCATTTGAAGAGGTAAATTAGAATAGGTTTCAAGTGATTTAAGCAACAAACATGAAATAATTATAAATTTCACGGTGCTTTTTTTAGGCGAAAAAGGTACCAAACTGTATTATTCAGTTAGCTGATCGCTCGATTAATGTGACGCTTCAACGTGCATTGAGAGAATTATCCTGGTGGGAAATAATAAAACTTGCTTGGCTAATGGTACGATTAGACTCCCACATTAGTAAACAAGATGTAGAGCGTTATAAGCGGAAATCAGTGATAGAACAAATGATTTCGTCATTGCGGGAAGAATATCCAGCGATAGAGAGGACATTTGTCACAGAAAGGGACATGTATCTTACATACCATCTTCAGATGGCTACCGCACCGCAACATACTCCGCAAGGGCTAAAAGTACCAAGAGTTGTAGGAGTTGTTGGCATAGGACATATCAATGGAATAGTCGAAAACTGGGGAAAAGTGAAAGACTCTGACATATGGCCTATTATACGGTATTATATATGAAGCTAACATAGGAATTTATGGATGAATTACTGCAGATACCAATACTCTCGTTCCATTTTTTTTTTTTTATAGAGTACCTCCTCAACCTTTATCAAGCAAAATATTGAAATTTACAATTAAAGCCTCCTTATTGGGAGTTACCATTTATGTGGGATATAAAATTATACCACTACCTTCCGTTAGTACGTTGCAATCAATCAAATCGTCGCTCGAAGGATTGTTAAAGGTCAGTGTTAAACAGTAGAATAGCCGAAACTTGACTTTTAGAGTTGTTTACTGAGATATATATATATCTATATATATATTATCGAAAAGAGAGAAACAAAAAGCAAAACAACTGTTTCCTTTATTTTGTGCTGCCTATCCTTAAAGATCCTGTCGAACTTTCTTCGGCTTTCTCATTGATATAGACATTGTAATAAGCATGGAGGCGACTGCCTGTGCAGATGAATACGAACACATCGTACCTAGTGTCATGTACACGATAAGTAACATACCAGGCCCTGGAATAGATTTGAAAGAATTCGAGTCAGAATATTCACTAGGTTGCTCGTGTACTGTTCGATGTATCGATTGTTCGTGTACACGTGGCTCTCCGAATTATATCGACGGTTGTATACTGGATGAAAAATTATCAGGGCCAATAATCGAGTGTAACTCACATTGTACTTGTAAAGAAAGATGCGGGAATAGAGTGGTACAGAATGGTCCAGTGGACAGTCTCGTCGTGTCGAAGATTGATGGGAAAGGACACGGGTTGTTTACGAGTAAATCGATTAAGAAAGGTCAGTTCATTTGCGAGTACGCTGGCGAGGTGATAGGTATCGAAGAGGCAAGACGCAGAATCGAGGCAAATAAAAATACCATGAATTACGTGCTTGTGGTTTCTGAGCATATCGGTGACCGAGTAATAGTGACGTGCATAGATCCAAAGCATTTTGGCAATATTGGACGATACTCGAATCACAGTTGTGAGCCTAATACTAATCTCGTACCTGTAAGAGTGGAAGGACCAGTACCACGATTATGTTTGTTTGCGCTGAGAGATATAAAGATTGGCGAGGAGATAACTTTTGACTATGCTGGCGGAGTTGCTAATTCCGTCCATAATCTGAGTCATACACCCTGTCTCTGTGGCTCCAATAATTGTTTTGGCTATCTGCCTCATAATACTATTTAAAACCGTTTTATAAAAACTGATGAAAAACTAATTGCCTTTGGTAAAATTTTATTTATTCATTGTTTGTTGAGTTGGAGCAAGGTAGCGTCGACGAATATTTTTAGAAAGAAATGAAACGAGTGGAATAGAGTGTAGAGAGTTAGTGTGTCGATTGCTTTGAGAAATTATAATGGTTTTTTTTTCTTCTTAGTGCAGAAGGAAAGGGATTAGTGTATTAGGAAAAATAATTAACTTTAGTACATTGTAAATTTCAAAAGAAATTGTCAAAGAAAGGTAGAGTTAAGGATATAATGCGAATTGTGAGATTAAGAAATGATTTATAAATCCGGATTTTATAGTGTGATTTAAAAAGAAAGGATAAAATTTCGGATAATAAAATATTAAATGCTAATATATTATTGTAACTAATCTCGTTAATTGAGCCTCAATTTAACATTCTATTACATATGTATCAAACTTTTTTTGTAATAGTTAATATATGTTAATAAAGATGTATTATTTAAGAATGCAATGTACATATACACATGTATATGTGCAGTAAAATAGTTAAGCACGATATAAATTAATTTTTTAACGAAATAAAACATCTGCACGTTTTAAGTAACACGAATGTTATTAATAATGTAATTTTACTTTACAAAACATTTGAACAGAAATTTCTTTCACTTGTTATTGGGTACGAATAACGTTCAGTGCTGACAATAAAGCGGTGTACGATACATAAAAGAACAAGTCTCAAGATATATAAAAATCTTTTTAATTTACTAGAATGTACACGTCGATTAAAAAAATTGAACTTTCAGAAGTTTGCCGTTTATTTTTTTCTCTTAAAATTATCATAATTATATAAATACAAAAAAATACTAGATTTTCATCTAGTATTCTTTTTGTTTCTTAAGCGTTAGCGAACTTCTTTGGTTTGTTCTGTAGTTAGAGTTAATCTGTATTTTAAAAACTGTACATTGGTAAATGTAACATGTAATTCATTAAAACGAGCGTAGAATTGAGTAACGAGCTAATAATCTTTTCGGTCTATCACCATCTATCTCATTTCTTCTCTTCGTTTTTCGTGGCACACTCTGATTCGTTTGATTCGTTGCAATATTTCCAACGCATCCACGTAACCCTCATGCGATCCCAAATGTTCTCTAACGAATCCATAGCTGGTCTAACATCCAACAAGGTGAACGTATAATTTTTGTCAATTGCCCCACCATCGTAGTAATCTATAACATATCGTACATCCTTTCCGCATCTATCTATAATCCAGTCGTGCCGGTCAAATGGTAATTCGTATCTAAAAGGAAATAGTTCCACGTTCGTTAGTCCGATTATCTGAGAGAGTAATTCTGGTAATTCCGAGTTATTCTTCTCTGCGGACATAGCTCACCCCATCCAATATCGGATGCGTGCACGTGGCGAATACTGCTTGGCTTTGCCTCCAAAGCTGCGCAATTTTGGAGTGCCACACTCCCTTGCATGAAGTGCCTCCCATTTAAGCACCTCTTGCCACGCCAATTCGTTATTTGCATTATGGATTTTTATTATATCGTCCATGTCCTTTGGTGTTATGTCGTCCTTCTTCCACCTCCAACCTTTCCTCAGCATCGCATTCCAAAACATTTGTTGCGAAGGATACACCCAAAACTCCCCATTGCCCGTTGCTTTTGGTATGGATGAAATTTGTCTTTCCGTTGGCAGTGGAAAAGGCTGATCCGGTGCCGGTTGTTGATTAGCTGGTGGCATCTAGAATTTTATTTAAATTATCGTTCAGAGAAAATGAACTAGTTGTGCCAAACAGTTATTCTCGTTCTCAAACGCGTCGACGAGAATATTAACCATGTTTAAGGGATTGATCTCGTTTGGAGCCATGTCATTAATCGGACATTCGCTGGAATACATTGGCGGTGCCTCTTCCTGCATAGATTTGTGCATAGGGCATTCCGGAGGAGGTTTTCCTTTAGGTTTGTGAGTTCCGTGGTACGGTATATTTGAAATCTCTGGATGATGTACGGAGGTAATCGCATCAGCTGCCGATACAGCAGAATTCATTACATTTCCCATTTTCCTTTGTACTAGACTCTCTCTGCAACGGGCATTTGAAATTAGAACACTTACATTTTCATTCAAGAAAATGAGAATCATGTGCATTGGAAAGATAACCTATAAGTAGATTATGCAACAAGCTATATCGCCTGTTGTTTCAATGTCACAACTAGATATGTTAGAGGATAGGAATATGTTTACTTGGTCGTGAAATGCTCTGACAATGCTTCGACAAAAGCGAGGTTTTAATAAAATACTCACATCGAGTTATATGATATCGTTGGTTAGGTATATCTATTTGATCATCTGTCTTTACGTAGAATTAGGACCTTTCGATAAATTAAGGCGATTCTAGGTAAGTTGAGTAAACCTTGGGAATTAAAGGTATTGTGTTTCAAAAAATTGGAACATCTCGATTCCGAATTCTTTAAATCACTCGGGATTAAACGTAACAGCACGGAAAACAGCACGGCAGTGGTGGTACCGCAGTACCAGTATATACTTGTATGTCACATTGCTGTTTCTAGTGACTTTTCTTAAGGTCACAAGAATTTCCCCCAAGAGTGTGGGAAGTTTTTTTCTGAAAAGTTTACGACAGAAAATCTGACGAGTAATTCTTTTCTTTTTAACAAAAATCAATTTTATTTTCACACATCTGTACATAGGTATATCCGTAATGATATTTAATTAAATAATTCCACCAAATTCTAGGAAGGTTTCACGTACTTTTATTGGCAGAACCGTAGATTCGAATTTGAAATTTTGGACAAGTTTGTTAGGAATCGTGCAAGTAGAGGGTGCAACTATTTTCCAGTGCTCTTTTCTTTAAATTGAAATATACGTGTAATATACACTCGGCCCGCAGGTTTTACCATGCGAACAGTGACATCATCGTGGAACGTAACATCTCTCGTTGTATGTACAAAAGATGTCAAATTCCAACAAAAGAATCACGTTAAATAATTTCCTCGACGATGAAACGTCGCGTTTCAACTTGTTCAACTTGTAATTTTTTACATGCGAGAGCTAAACTCTTTCATTCGCCGTAATTCTAGCCTACAACACTCTAGAGAAAGTAATATACTCGGAGGAAAGAAGAACAGATCTGCCGGAATACTCTGTTGTTATAGATTTTGAGAAATCCCTATTTGTGTTATATACTTGAGGCGATCTACTCCTTACAACAAAACCGGTTTTCAATATATTTCTCTTCTACTATCATCGAAAGCCGATTTTGACGATAGACTGGCCACTGTTATTCCTCAGCTTCTCGAAAAAAAAAAAAAAAAAAAAAAAAAAAAAAGAAAAATGGTACATTTCTAATTCAACCGCGTGGGCATCGACCTATGCTCTCGAAGGATCAGTTCCTCGCGATCTTCGTCGACTCCTTGTTCCCGGCCACGTGTTCCAAATCGAGACTGTCGTACTCCAGTCCGGCGGTATTGTCGTAATAGGCGTAGTCGTAGTCGTTCTTCTTTCCAGACTTTGGTCGCGGTGTCGTGGTGCTTGGCAGCCTCGTCGTCGACGAGAACGGTCTGGCGGATCCGCTGACGTAAGTACTCTCCCTAGGGGTTGTCGGCGACTGCGGTGGTCTCTGGGTGTTTGAGTTGAAGTTGTTCGGATTGTAGGTGGTGACTGTAGAGATCCTCCTGTACGTGGAAACAGATCTTTCTCAACACGGCGATTTAACGCAACTGATACAAATAAATATGATATATGAGAAAGAAAGCCTGAAAGGTTTGAAAGTTATTGTCCAATTGAATACCTTGGCACCGGGGTGGTAGGTCTTGGTGTCTCAGCCAGATGATTGATGCTAGCAGGACTGAACCCTATCCCGACCGAGGATCTCGCCAAATCGTAGGTCCCCGTGCTGGTTTCCGTGTAATATCTCCCGTTCGATCCCTCGTAATTGTTGTACTGCGTGGCCTTTTTCGGCGCTTTCGTTGCCTCGTAGTACTGCGACGAGCTTTTCACAGGCTGGCTAGACTTCTCGTAGTACTGTCCGTTCTCGTTGTTTCTCACGGCGGTTTGCGCCTGTGCGCTGTCGTTGGGAACGTACTTCTTCGTGGCTGGACTGTACGTCGTAGGCGCGTAATTGCTGCTTGCGTAACTGGGGAAGTATTTAGTGGTCGATTGAGAGACGTCTTGCCTGATGGTCGTGCTAGGTCTGTACTGTCCGTTGTTGTTGTTGTTGTTGTTGTTGTTGTTGTTGTTATTGTTGTAATTATTGTCATAAATGGTGGGCGAAGCGGTGGTGGACTGATAGGGTACGTTGTTGTTACTCGTACGTTGGATATTGTTGTAACTTCTCTGGTAATTGTTGTAGTCGTTCGCCTGGTAGTTGGTGCTAGGCTGCAAGGTCGTGGACGGTGCGAACTGCTGTCCGCCGTTGTTATAATTCTGATTGTAATTCTTGCTGTAACTGGTGCTCTGACTGAACGGCTTCGCCGTTGTGCTCTGACTGAAACCGGCGGCGTTCTGCTGATTGTAGTTGGAATTGGCGTTGTAGGCGTTGTAAATGGTCGTTCTGGTTGTGGTGCTCGGCGACTGGAAGTTGTAATTGTTCTGATAGTTGACGGTGCTCGGCCGGTGAGTGGACGACGGCGTGTTGTATCTCTGGGTGTTTTGATTCTTGTTGAAACTGTCTTGAGGCCTGGCGCTGGTCGACGGCACGAAACCGTTCGCTCGTTGATTGTAGTTGTTGCCGCTGTAGAAACCGGTGTACGTGTTCTGGTTGGCAGGGGCAGGGCCAGGCACGCTCGTGCTCGACGCTACGTAATTGTTGCCGCCATTGTCGTTGTACTGCTGCTTCCTGCCGACCTTTCTGACACCGGTTTTCTTCTTCTCTTGAGCAATCTCGTCCTTGTAGGCCGTTCTCTCGTTCTCGTAGTCCTCGTCCTTGCCGTTCCGATTGTTGTAAAAGTTGCCGCTGCTGCTGCCCCTCAGGTCCCTGTTGTTGCCGTTGTTGTAGCTGTTGGAGGAGTGTTGCACTCGGTTGAGGGTGTTGGCGGAGGAACGAACAGGGTCGCTGGTCTCGGACCGTTGAAGATGGTCTTGCGGCTCGGCGTCGCTGCGTATGTTGTCGTAGTGGAGCGACTCCAGGCCCGATCCTATCCTGTACAGGTCGAAATTGTCGCTGGCGTAGTAGAGGGTGGCTGCCTCGCAGTCGACGTCGTACCAGTCCGCGCAGGTCTGGCTTTCCTGGTCGAACGCGGTGTCGTTGGGACACAAGAACCTTGGGAAGAAAGCAACGGGTAGGTGACGAACGAGGGTCGCGTGGGTCGGATCTTTTTCTCATCGGGATAACCTACTTGTAGTCTTGAACGGTGCCGGCTACGGACACGCAGACGTGAAACACTTGGCAGTCAGTCTCCGGGTCGGCGTAATAGCTTCCTACGATCTTGTTGCGACAAGTGAAGGAAGTTTCCGGCATGTACTGTTGCGAGTACCTGGGTGGTGGTCGCTGCAGTCCGAGGACACCGGAAACCACTGTCACAGAATGGGAATCGGTCGGAAAAAATTCGATGAAAAGGGATTTCGATAAAAACACTTCTCTCGAGGGAACCTTGATTTTCCGCTGTGTGAAATTATTCACCCCCCCCCCCCAGCGTTGAAGTTACTGAAAAATCTAAAAGTGTCTAGTATCGTAACGTCTGTTGGTTTACAAGTAAATTAATCAAACGTCTCGGATTATCTGTACGATAATACTGGTACCGAACAAAACACTCGTGGGGTTCGTTTATCCCCCCTTGGGGGGTAAATAAAAAATTGAGAAAGATTGACTTTCGCTCTCCATTCAAAGAATTCATTTCACCGTGAAAAAGAAAAAAGTCGTTGATTATGGCTCGTCATGGTCCGCGATGATGCTTTTCTTTTCACGCGTGAAGCAGCCTACGTACTCACGGGATCGTGACGGGATCGCGCTTCTCCCCTCGCGAGGGAATCCTGACGAGCAAGACTCGTGAAATCGAAAAGCTAAATCTTGGAGTTTTCTGGATCTAAACGTACCCCATACGAGACAGACGAGCCTCCCGATAGATTTCATCTTGCCTTCTTCTTCTTCTTCTTCTTCTTCTTCTTCTTATTCCTCTTGGAGTAAACCGATCACTACGGGTAGTCGATCCGCGAGAAAGCTGGACACTACCGTCGTTACCTTCGCGAAGGGACTGTTGGAGGTGACTGCAGCGTCGAGGAGAACGCCTCGACCGAGAAGAGGATACCCAGCGGGGAAACAGTCGCATGGGAGGACGCCTCTGGGCCCTGGCGTACGAGGTAGGGGCCTCTCTATCCAGGAGAAGGCACACGTGTGATGGGGGTAGAGGACGTAACGCTTCGTTACGTCACTCCCCGCTCGATCACCGAAGGCAGATGCTACCTGCCAGCAGACGACCCGGAGAAACTATTGATGAAAGCTTCGGAACGATCGCAATCTCTCTCTCTCTCGTCTTCTCTTCCTATCGAGTTTGCTTTTTCGAACATCCTGGAACATCGTGGCGGGGTGTCTAAAGTTTGTCGACTCTCCGCTGCCGGCAGAGTCTCGGGGCAGATGAATATTTGCATATCCTCGCGTACCATATGTGCGTTCCACGCAATCTTGCGTGTTCAAATTGTTCGTAAATGTTTCACGAACGTTTCCTTATTCAGTTTATCTTTCCGACATTCTTTCCAACTACTAGTGAGAGTTTCTTCTTTTTTTTTTTTTCTTTTTTTAATGATTAAGGATTGAGGATTTTTATTATGGAAAGTTTGCACATGGACATAAGTTTAGGTTTCATTTCTTTAGAATGATTTCACGCGATTTTTATGAAATCTTGTAATAATAAATCCTTATTAGTATTGTTAGGTCAATTGAAATTTCTGCATATCTTGTATCTTGTGTCTCGTAAAATACAGAATAAAAATTGGAAAGTACTACATTAAACAAAGTAAAAAGTAGAATTTAATTTTAAAGATAAAGATTCGGGAATTAAGTTAGATTAGATTAGGTAATTGAATTATTTAAAGTATTGCGAGTCGTCTACTATTCAACGATATATATACCGTTTGAGAGTTAAAATTATTTATAACTAATAAACTCGCAACTTGCAACGTAGACCAGTCCTAGACAATCTTTGGAGACCCGTGTACCTGTTGAAATGACCAAGTGTACCAAATGAACATTGTTATTCAACTCTCGCGGATGACAAATTGTCGATAGATTACGAAGTCGAGAAGCGGTAAAAGTCACTTTCTATTGAATCATTCGGCGGTACCAGCCAGAGGCTGCAGGTTGCCAGGGCCTGGAAAAAAATGATTGTCGATAAGATCGCAGCACCGAAAGTGTTTAAAGTTCAAGATACTGATACGAATCAGCCGATTCGACGAATTAGTCGCTTGAATGCGAATTGAAGTCGATTAGAGATGGGATCGAGTGCCTTTAGTCGTTAGATTCGAAATACTCTACGAGTATTTTCAATGGTATTTCCAAATATACACGGACAAGATGGCTAACATTGGAGCTACCAACGAGATTAACGCGTAGAATTTCCATCAGAGACAAAAAAATAAAAAAAATAGGGAAAGAATACATGGAACACAACAGCTTCTATTTATACATTTTACGAAAAATTATTCAAATCTCTAGTAAAAGTATACAGTTTTACGTCTAAGAAAAATTATAAATTGGTCGTTTTAATCGTTTTGGTAATTCCAGTGTACAATAAGTACACTCAATATTCGACGCGCGTGCATGTAGCGCGCATGCGTCTTTAATCTGTTGCCCTCTTTCATTTTAATATTAAAATCGCTTCAAACATGGACTGCAACTTAACGTGAATTAGCGAAAGAGACAATAAATTGACAGGTTTTCAGTTACGAGACGGAGATTTTGTCGATTTCACGAAGCGTCTTCCTGCTTCTATACATTGTCGCGGTTTTCAAATGTTACGTCCGCGTCAGATGCGCATACCTAGTGCGCATGTATCCGTTAAAAACCAGATTTCGAAACCATAGGGTGGACCAAAAGCCTTCCCACTTTACTTTTTCTCAATAAAACATCAAAATACAAGAAAAAAACTGATTTTATTAATCTTAAATTAAATTCAAAGTAAAAATATAAAATATAAAAAGATATAAAAAAAAGTTAATATAAATAAAAACGAAAGGTAAATATAGTAAAAAGAATTACGGATTTATTTTTAGTAGAAAGTGAACTTTGTATAAAACGACCGTATTGCAAGTTAGACATTCGTTTTTACTCTCGAGCGTGTTTATACTTTCGAAACCCACGGAGAACGAAACTGTCGTCTTGGTATCTTGATCTGGATTCGTAAGCGCGTGTCAGACTTGATCCCATCCGTAGTGACGATCGGAGCCTGTTCGAAACAAACGACACAGAAATCGTGTGTTCGGTTCGCGGCGACCGGTCGTCCCGTGCCCTTTGCCGGTCCACGAGACCGAGCCTCGACCCCTCGCGAAGGCGCGCATCCAAGGAGTGCTCTGTGTGTCGCATTCCAAGTGACGGACCGATTTCTCGTGATCTTCTTCTGGAACGATCGAGGGGAGGTCGAAAGGGTTTCGCCAAGTAAAGCGAGAGATAAAGGGAAATCGCGCGGGAGGAAGCACGAGGGGAGGGGGAGGGGAATGGTGGCTGAAGATCGAGGTCGTACCTCGACAATCGATATTTCGCAACTCACCTCGCATTCTGTTTATCCTGCGTGAAACAGACGAGGTTTCCGGCACGTTTGAGAACGTCGTCTGACGATAAAGCGAGACTTACGCAACATTTTTAGGTAGAACGCACTTGTAATTACAAGCAGAAGATAAATATTTTATCTTTTCGAACGTACATCGTAACGCGTTATCAATTACAAAATACGAAATCTAACTTAAACAATTGATATGCGTATATTATATGCACAGCAGAAGATAAATTTTCCGTTTTGTTTCCAGTTTCATATTTTCAAATTATATTTATAACTATATTATATAACTATATATAATTATATTATAAATTATAACAAGTATACCTATTAATATAATATAATTAAGTATATTTGTAATTATATTATTAAATTATATAATTTAATTTCATTTAATTCACACGATGATATAAGTTGTAATATAAGTTACATATTTACGACAGAGATTGCTTGATATAATGATTGCTCCAAGTTTTTAATTAAATTTGTATTTTGTAACTAAATACAAATGTGTCTGCTAAAGTCAATATACATGTATTTTCAAATTTTCTCATCAAGATTACACATAAACATATACATATGTACACACATGTATCTTCAAGTTCTTTGTCAAGTTTCATATTTCGTAATTGATACGTCACAACACAGTTCATGTTGAAAAAGATGAAACATTGATGATCATCTTGAAAGAGATGAAACATTTACCACCTGCCTCCAAATAAGAGTCAATTAAAGATATATATATATACATACGTATATTTTCAAGTTTTTCCATTCAAGTTTCGCATTTTGCAATTAAATCGCAGTGATTGCATCCTGCTGGAGTCAATTTAGATCTCAGCCTGTAACATTCGTCTTCTGCCTTGTAAATAGGAATCAATCGAGAGTTTCGTCACAGACGAGCGCTATTCCGTTTTTCAATGACCATCCGCGTCTCCATTACGCGCGATGAGCTCGCGACGAGGAATCTTCTCAGCCTTGGAGGGCGAAAGTTGCCTTCGACTCGTTCTTAGATGGCACGATATTTGCACCTACAAACCGTGGAACATGGCCATAGCGAGGAGATCGATCGGCCGGCTCCTTGTAACTTTATCTGGACACTTCTTTTTTCCCCCCTACCATCGTCTCATCTCCGATATCTATTAATAAAGATCGCGAAAATTGTACGCGAATCCTCTCACCCTTCGCACCGTCTCAATTTTCTATCGTTTCATCGCGCTGGAAGCTTACGTAGGGAATTTTTACGAGATACTTTCGTGGAATTCTCTGTTTAGATACTGACGTGCTCCACAATTGTTTAGAAACGAAATATTTTATTCTTTTTTTTTGCAAAGAAACTGTTTGTAATGTTAAAAACTCGATATTTCTTCTTTTTGTAGGATACATTTCACTAATGCAGTTTTTATGAAAACTGTAAATTTTAATTGACATCATTTTCTAACATTATTCCACTATTGTATAGTATACGATCTAGTCTTTGTTGGCTCGTTTTTATATTTAGTCACAGTCACAAAGTTTAACCAAAGATTAATGGTTAAGTAAAGAAACAATTGAATATACTTGTGTAAATCGTTGTAAATCAATGTTTGACTTTGAGTTTGAATATTTTTGTAAGACTAACTTGGTTAATATTAACTCACTAAAAAATTTGGAATGTTATTCTTCTTATGTCCTGTTGTTTAGAATACTATTTTTTTTACATTCTGTTGTTTGGAATATTATTCTAATGTTATTTTCAATATTTTTTTTTTTTGAGAATTTTATCAATTTTGAATGTATTTCTTTTCTGCACAGAAAAGAATGTAAGAATGTAAAAGGAGTATGTAGAATTAAATAATGAAATTCTAATTAAGAGTCTTTTCTTACATTCTACGATGTTATTTGCGCGAGGAGTACGAAAACGCTTTCGTCTTTATCTTCCATATCGCGAACGCCCACGAGTATGAACGTTTGTCGTGACATTCTTCGGCAAGCATTGAACCGACGGAGAAAGCGGGGTCATAAGTGCACAGGCGGGCCATTTTTCCGGGATGATATCTCCCGATGATGCTACGAGTGACAACTACGTAATCAATTATTAAACGTGTTATCTCCGACCAGTTGCTCAGAAGTTTGTTGCACCGTTTGTTTCCTTTTCGTACATTTTTCTGAGTGAAATGTAGTACAATTATACATCAATTACAGTTTAATAACATCTGCTAAGTTGGTATAATCGATTGTAGCTATATAATTGAGTTAGTGTAATTGGTTATAGCAAATAAACTGCTAAGTAACTATTTTTAAGCTAGTACACTAACAATTATAATATTATAGCTCTAACAATTTAAAACATTAACATTACGAGAATTACGATATTTGCATTTACTTAAGGAAGCATCGTTGTTTCTTTCGAAATTTCAAACTTTTTTTAAACACTTCCGGACGAATCGGTTTTGCTAAATTGCTCGTCAATCAATTGGGAATTGATATTGAGAAATTTGGGAACATCAGTGAGCTCGTTAATAAGATAATAAATTAATGAAACAAAATAGACAGATGAAAGATGAGTGAAGGAATGAGTCAAAGAGATAAACTAGTAATAAATAAATCAAATAACGATCACCGCTTGAGAGCCATTTTACACGTTATTTATCGATCGCTTAGCGTCAGAATTCGTAGGTCATTTGCAATTTATTACCCAAAAAGGCCCGGTTCTTGGTTTTTTTCTTTCGAATATATTTTGCAAGGAACGATATTACGCGGATTTGCATAGCGATTTGGAGAGGAGAGAATGTTGCTCGTTACCCAAGCGGATACAAAAAGGTGCTAAGCGTATGCGGGAACACACACTCGACTTCCGTCAGAAGTCTGCCAGCACCTCCTCGTCCAGCCGCCATCTCGCTATCTTTTTTAACACTTTCGCAGCCGCCGGCGCGAAATCGCGTCTTTCTCTAAACCACGGTCCATTGTGGATCTCTTTGCGAGTCCGGAAACTCGTTAATATTCATTCTAGCATTGCAGAGGTGGTCGTATAAAAGTAAATTATTAATTTACTATTAAATTACTATTGATTTACTTTTATACGTAAAAAAAGTAAAATGTAATTTAAAATGAAACGTTGTTATTAATGATTAATGAAAAGTAGATAGTTATTGAACGAACGATGAAAGTTGTTAAAACAATTACAAGTCTTCTAGAAAAGACAATTTTCAATGTGCAATCAAGAATTCCTTGTTTTAAATATATTAAATATGAAGAATAGAATATGTCCTGCGATATTTAGTAAATTGAAGGAATATCCAATTCTTCCACCTATGTTTATAGAAATGTAAATGTGTATGAACATTTCTTACACCGCATGCTCTGAAACGTTCTTAAACGATTCTTACAATACGAAGGACAAATAATTGAGACAAATTCCAATTGAGTTGATTAACATGCAGAGAGTAGAGTATTAATCTTTTAGCACTGTAATAAAATTATAAATTTCGGTAAAAAGAAATGTGCAACTTTTTGGTATCCCAAGACACTTCTATACCTACAGAAATACATTTTTAATATTTATATAATAAATTTGCAGGATACACAATATTATCCTTAACTCAATGTACTGTACATTATTCAGTTGAGTCTTCTTTGCTCAGATGAGACTGACAATTTGCGCATATTTTACGAGCAACAATTCAAAATCATTACACTCGAGTCCTGTTTGGGATAAAATTGTTCGACTCAATATTTTGTCCAAGTCTGACTTACAATTAGACTAAATTGTTGAGAAGTTACCATTGCGAAAGAACTTCTATTTCGTTTCGCTATACTTGGACGTACAGCGGTACCAAAGAGCGAACGCGATTAGACGTGTACGTCCTTGGCGTGGACCGGTTGCTGTTTTTCCTATTTCCCTTCGTAAACGGTCGTCTCTCGGCTCGGAATCGAGCTAGTGAAAGCTGGCTGGAACATCTCGGAACGTCCTCGAGCACGTGCACGGGAATCCTCCTCACGAATCGACGATTTATTGCGTTGAAACGGCGAAAGCAATAGGAACTGGAGCACCGATGTATCGACGTCACGACTATCGTATCACATTGGTCGATCCTCCGCGCTGGAGAAATCGGCCGCAGAATTTGTTGAATCTTCAAACTTGTTCCTGGAATTCCTAACAAGATTCGCTCCTCGAATCCACAGGTCCGACAACAAGTTCAATTAAAATTATTATTTTTCTTCCGCGAAAAATTCTGTAGATTTTATTTCAAAATTTGCGCGTCGAACGCGATCAGCGTTTAAGTTTGGTATGTGTATAAGAAAAAGTAAAGGGAATATAATGGTATAACAGTGTAATAGTACACTATAATAGTATAATAGTGTAATAGTACAATATAATAGTATAATAGTATAAAAAAATATGTTATATATAATAAAAGTATAAATATATTATATATAATAAAAATTTGCGCGTCGAACGTGATCAGCGTTTAAGTTTGATATGTGTATAAGAAAAAGTAAAGGGAATATAATAGTATAATATAATAGTATAATAGTATAAGAAAATTATATTATATTATATATATATATATATATATATATATATATATATATATAATTCAAATTATATATATATTATATTTTATATATAATATATAACATATAATAGTATAATAGTATAAGAAAAAGTAAAAGAAATATAATAGTATAATAGATTTAGGAATTCGAGGTTTTAGAGTTAATAAGTATCTGGGAAGTATTAATGAAACGCAAGAATCGAGGTCGATCGTATAGTTGAATAATTCGACAAATATTCCGACATATGTGTAAAATATGTGAAATATTCGAAGTGTGACGTATAGAATTTTCGGAATTTGACGCATGAAATATGAAATGCGAAATCTCAGTGAATTCTTCTAATTCGATATATATTAATTTCACAATTTTTATAAATTACAAGTTAAATAGAATTTTTGCGTGTTTATGGGGAAATTTAAAATTTAAAATTATACGTAACATAGTTTAAAGACCACAATTTTTAGAAAATATCCAAGTTTCTTTTACGTTAATTGAGAAACGTAGGAAAATTACGTCAGAAATAGAAATAAATTAAATGTCTACCGAATAATTAGCTTTGTTTGACGAACGGTCAATAATAAATTTGATTTGGCGAATTTAACGGACAATAAATTTTATTTAATAAATTTAACGAATAACAAATTAAATGGGCGAATTCGTGAAATTCAATCGACGACGAGAAGAATCGATCGTTCGTCTGGCGATAAAAATCGCGACGAAGGTGCTTGAACGAATCGATGCCTCGCGTTCTCGACCTACGGCCCTCGATTACGCAAGTCGGTTACGCGTCTGTCGAGAGAGAAAATCCTCGCCGCTCGTCCGTCGACTTTTCTTCTTTCCCATGTCCGTTCGAAGAGATTTCACTTTTAATAACGAGTTAATTTACCTGTCCCAAATTCTACGGCCGAACGAAATTGCGAAACCCGTTCGTATTTCGATGTTTGTAGGTTAGGTTCACCTTTCAGGGAACGGTGGAATTTCGGTGGTGCAGGCCTCGCTAGTGCAGACAATATCCCACCGCTAGTGTCGGCGTATTTGTCGGAAAGGACTCTCTTGTTCTCTCTTTGAATACATATTCCTCTCGCGTGCGTCGGAGCAGCAATCTCGCAGCTGAATCTCCGCGTCGATTACATTGTCGTAATTACGCTTCCCCTTGGAGAAAAAAGACTCGAAGAAACGTTTTGTGCCTTCTTGTTTTGTCCTCGCTCCAGCTAGTCGAGAACCTCCAAGTATCCTCGAAATTATGTCGAAATAGCAGTTTACGTACTCCACAGGGAAAGAAAGAATTTAACGGAGGAACTTGAATGTTACATTGAAGTTAACATTGTTGTATGCATATGTATATTAATATCAAAACCAAGTATCAAATATCAAATACTAAATACTAAACGTTAAACACTAAATTCTGAGTATTAGACATTTTTGCATTCAAATACCAAATACTAACTACTATATTTTAAATACTGAATACTGAACATTAAACACTAAATATTGAATATTATTAGATACTTTTACATTTCCATTACATCAAATACCAAATACTCACTACTATATTTTAAATATTGAATACTAAATATTAAACACTAAATGTTGAGTATTATTAGATACTTTTACATTTACATTACATCAAATATCAAATACTAACTACTGTATTTTAAATACTGAATACTGAACGTTAAACTGTTGAGTTACATTATTAAATAGAACACGCGTTATTAAATACTAAATATCATTAAACAGCAGACATTGTATTAAATGTTAATTATAGTATATTAATACAAATATACAATACATTTGGAAATTTTTAGAAAATTCCTCCACGCAAATACAGATGTTGCACATCTTTCCTCAATCTCCTCTTAATTAACAAGCAATGGCATCTGTGTCTCTTCCAAATTGTTCTCTCTGTTCTTTCCTTTTTTAAACCTTCAAATTTGAGTCTCTCAAGAGACAATGTACTTTTGAAATTCTTAAAAACATCTCCAGATACCACGAACACAAATTATTTCTTTCTTACAAGAAACATACCGAAGTGTCAAACACCAATTGCGATGAAATTTGACAAATGTAGTTTTCGAAAAAATATTTGACACGTATTTCTTTTCTATCGGCAATCGTCGATATTGAAGGGGTGAAAACTACGCTCAAAGTTGGAGGTTCGGAACATATTTTGTCAAATATCTTGGAAACGATTGAAGATACAGTTTTAGTGCAAATTGATGAAATTAATGTTTCCTTAACGACGAATTTAATGGTGTATATCATTTCGCAAAAAAACCATTTGTTCAAACAAATGTGTATTAGAAACTTTTTTATCATCTTTTTGTTAGTTTTTCTAAATAAATGTTGATACACTTTCTTGAATGTTTGTTCATGAAAGTTATACATGTTCAAACACAAATTACACGAATTTGTTAGACAATGATACTTCTATCTTTGTCTTTCTCTAAACTTCACCTCGGACCAAAGTTACTTCTTCTCCTTCAAAAATGAAGAAAGCCTGTAACTTTGCATCTCTCCGTCCTTCGACTTATATATATATGTGTGTGTGTGTGTATTATTAATTAACACATATATAATATACATATATATACATATATTTATATTATATATATATGTATATAATATATATATGTATTATTAATTAACACATATATAATATACATATATATATATATTTATATTATATATATATGTATATAATATATATATGTATTATTAATTAACACATATAATATACATATATATACATATATTTATATTATATATATATGTATATAATATATATATGTATTATTAATTAACACATATATAATATACATATATATACATATATTTATATTATATATATATGTATATAATATATATATATATATGTATTATTAATTAACACATATATAATATATATACATATATGTATATTATATATATGTATTATTAATTAACATGTATATAATATACATATACATATACATATACATATACATATACATATATATATATATATATATATGTTAATTACGCAGTCGCGCGGCGATTGCATACGCGAGCGCCGAAGATGGAACGACTCGAGCTCGTGCTCGGTGAGGATCCTCTCGGTGAGGACTCCTCGGACCGCGGGGGAACAGGGGGATTCCTCTTCTAGTCTTCGCCACGTGAGAAAGTGAAAGCAAAAGGCGAGCGCTCGAAGAGGCATCCTCGCCGAGGTAAACTCGATTCGTCTGTCTCTGGCGATCATCCTGAAAATCATTGCTCCCCGTGCTCTCCGTCAGCTATGAGTGGCTCGTTAACCCCCCTCCTCTCAGTCCACTCGAGCCGACCATTGCACCATTTACGTACGTACACTCTCGTTTACAAATGAACCGCACACTTAATAAAATTAACGTGCAATCACCAGCTGTTACTCGCTGTATCGTAATCTTAACCTTGTTGTAATTATTTCAAATTATCTACAAATTTTTCACTTCACAACCTGATGTAGAGAAGGAAAGTATTCGCGGAGATTGTTTCTTGTGTGGTGTTAATTCATTCGTCTTCGTATTATCATATTTGATTCTTGGCGAATTTGTTGCGTTGGTTAATTTGAAGTAATTAATTCATCTTCATATTTATTTGAAATATTGTTCAAGATAATTATTTCAGTTTGAACACAAGTATGTTTCAATTATATTTTTGGCCAAGAAATAATTATCTGAAATAATCCACGCTGGTTAATCGGAAACGATTCTTCATTTTGATGAAAATATTACTTGGATTGAAATATTTTACTTGATTTCAATCACTATCATTCGCAGGCTCGACGAGAAATTGTCTCGATACTTTTTGTGAAAAACAATCTTCTCTGCTTCATTTCTCTCATCATTATTTAGCCCTCGTAAATTCTGAAAAATCAAATACTTTTAAAATCACCGAAAAAGATCGTTTTCGCGATCAAGATTATCTCGACTGAATATTATACTTTTCGGGACGAGCTAGAAATAATTATTTCACAGGAGAGTACCGACATCCCAACCAATATCATTTCGTTCGAAATGAGCTGGTATTCAGCGACTTACGGACGAGAGTGTACGCGATTCACGAATCGCTTGCACGTGTAATTCTTCCACTGATAAGAACTCGAGCGACTGTTATGTATATGGTTGAGAAAGTAGACCGATAATTCCTTCGATTAATCGACCGCGCAAGACCGGTCTCAACGCCTGTCTGCAGATATCCACGAGCGATTCGTACGCGAAACAAGACGGTTAATTGAAGATCCGACCAATTTAAGGCCTGATAAACAATTAATCTCTGCCTCGGGAACATGGTCTGCGTGGCAGCAGGAAGAGACTCGTGTAGGAGAGATACGGGGATTTCGAAATCGGCTCATTGATACGGCGAGAACGCGATTTGCGGGACGAAATGCTCGGAGTGTACAATTAACGCCGCTCCCGAGGTCTTAATTACCGAGCGGCTCGTTATTGTGACAGACTATGCAACTCCGTGTGAAAATGGAGGATTATTCCACTCGTCGCCGAGCTCCCTTACGTAACAACATTGTTCGGCCCGATGCTTTGTCGTCCGAGACAGATTTTCTACCGTAGCCCCTGCTGAGAGTCCTGCGAGGATTTTTTTCTTTTTTTTTTTATCGAGAAGAAGAGATCTTTGACATTATTAGTAGGAATTTGCAGAGTTGCGTTCTTTCCTAGATAAATTGAACATTCGTAGTTACGTTCTATCTTCTCCCCCCTCTCTCTCTCTCTCTCTCTCTCTCTCTCTCTCTCTCTCTCTCTCTCTTTTTCTTTCTCTTGTGGATAATTTCAATATTATCACTGAAAGTGATTTTAGCGGGGGTAACTCAGAAAATCGGGCCTCTTCTGGTTGCAACGCTAATGCAACGAAAATTAGCGATTGGTTGATTTGGATCACGTGATTCGTGAGGGGGCGTGGGGTAGACCTCGAGTAGGAGTGGCGTTGTCTGGTACTGACCGATTGCGCCTGTAATTTGTTTTGTATCAATTCAATGATTCAAATGTTTGCATATCGATAAAATTTTATGGCAAAAAAGTCGTCTTCATTTCTTTTCAGTGAGACGAATCGTACTGGGCTACAAGTGCAGTTTTTTGTAAAGTTACGTTCTTCTTGCTGCTTCGAATCGTTGAAGCCTTTTTCCGAATGTGGAAATTTTTCGAAATTTTTTGGAAGTTTTTTTTCACTATTTGCACTGTGAAATATCATTCGTTCGTTTCGTCAACATTAATTAAGTACTAATTATTAATACTCTGTCATGATTATACCTAACCGTACCTAACCGTATTTATCTAACCACTATTATCAGTATCCTACTTCTTACACTAAATTACAAGAAGAAGCGTCAAATTTCATTATTGTAAAATGTGAAATATTTCAATGTTGTGAAATATCATTGCAAAAGAATCTCTTTCGCTTCTGACACAAGTTTCTCTTACTTTTTGTTATAATTACGTTTCAGACAGTTTCTATTAATAACATTGCATAACTAGTAATATATAACAATGTATAATTAATAACAATAATACTAATAATATATAAATAAAATAATAATGTGTTAATATATATAAAGACACATATTATATATTACTATGTATAAAAATATATATTAATAAATATAAAAATTAAAATATATATATACAAATAAAATAATAATGTGTTAATATATATAAAGACACATATTATATATTAATATGTATAAAAATATATATTAATAAATATAAAAATTGAAATATATATATACGAATATATATTATATATTATACTATATTATATTACATACACATAAAAAATACGTATGAAATAACGTCGTATTACGGATAGTAGGACATACGTGGTGGGAGTCTCTATTGCATTAAAAGGCAGATCTCGTTTACAAAGAATCAAAGAAATCTGTGATTCTGCTCTTCGTTGTGTATTTTCATTTTAAACTCAACAAACTCGAAGATCTCGAGAGAAATCTTTCAATTCCCATGACACGAAGACCTTATTGGCGAGGTTCGAGCAATTTTCCAATAGCAAACGATGGGAAGTGCTCCACTTTTTATCGAGAACGTTGGCTCGCACCAACGTCTTCTTTCTCAACATTGTTCCCTCTGAAGGAAGAGAACAATCGATATTTCCCACTTGATCCTTTCCAGAGACGGATTTCCTCTGAAATAATAATAATAATAATAATAACAACAACAACATAATAATGTATTCAATTGCGAACAAAGATTGAATTTATTTTATTTTTGAAAGTAAGATTCACGTACGGTCTCATCACTCTTATTTATTACAATTATATATATATATATATAATTACATCATTTTCTAATATATGTATATTTTTTATTTTAACGAACAATTTTAAATATATGTGTTAAAACAAATATTAATCAGTTTATTACTGTTATAGGATATTATAAATTATTAATATTATATTATATTATATTAATATTATAATATCCTATAATAGTAATAAACTAATTAATATTTATTTTTATTTTTAATAATATAAATATTAGTTTATTACTATTATAGGATATTATAAAAGTTTATTAACTAAATTTAATACATGTCTACCTTTGGTTCAATTCATATGCAGTTCTCAATATTTCACATCTATCCACAAGAGAAATGTGAAATAACTTCCATACTTTTCATCTCGCCTATACACTTTAAACAAACTATTGTCGTACGTAAGTAACCTGGCACTAATCGCACGAATAATACGTACGATCAACTGCAAACTAGAAAATCATCCCAATATCATCTCGTCTCAAGGTGTTAACGGGAAAAAAAGGCTCCGCTTAAAACTCGAGATTCGTTTCTGTCGGAAGAATCAGCTGGGGGTCAGCTTCCGAATTGACAGTGGTACCGGGTTGTAACGACGGCTGTGTCGCAACTTTCACCGCTGGGGCACACACGAGGATGACACGAGTGGTGTGTGCCGTGCGTGCGCGAAACGACGAGCAAAAGTTGCATAAACGGCGGGGAGCCTCCGCGGAGAGGAACGCTGGAACGTGGAAGTTATACAAGCAGCTGGCTCCGAGAGAGACTTTCCAGACGAGGCGGCTGGATTCCTCCTCTTGCCACCGACGGCAAAGATCTTGGCTGGTGAACTTCGGTGGGGGACTCTTGACTTTGGGACGGAAAAAATGATCACCTCGGCAACTTCCTGTTCCCCTGCCTGGACCTCCTTCACGCTGCTTGCTAAATTGCATCTGGGCAAAGTGCGTTGACATCCTTTCAGAGGTGATTCTGTCGTCGCGTCGATAGAATTCATTGGGTTCTTCCTTTTTTGTTTTCTCGAACCTCGAGAGACTCGATCTTTTCTATTCAATAATTGACACTAAAACTACTTGTGACTAAAGAGTAAAATTTCCATCAGAGATTCCGTTATTATTAAATAAAAAAAAAAAAATAAAAAAGAAATAGATGTTTGTAATACAATAGGATGCTTTTATTTGTGTATTTTTTCGAGTCTCCAAAAATATACTAAAAATGTTCAAGTAGTCATTTTGACCATTTCTGGTAGTTCTGCTGTTGAGAACTTGTAAAACTTGTGATTCTTGTCGTATTCATATCGAACACAGTACATTTATATTAAAACTGAAATATATTTGCACAAAAACTTGCGATTCACTTTTCGGCGGTCGGTGATCGCTGAAAATTCCAGTCACGTCACCAAAGGTGAAGCAACGTTTTGAGAATTTGAGGATCGTGTGACGCATCAGTGGCATCATCCATCGTTATAGCGTTGAAAGGAAATAAATCTCACAGTGACTGTTGATTGAAAATGATTCTCTCGTTTCTTCAAGTATGACCTTTGAAATATTACAAATATTATACATAATTCGCTATTTTAAAAGTAAGCGAAATTTTTGTAAATTGAAAAACTTGAAAATTGAAAATACTCACAGATCTTTCCAAGTCTTAGAAATCTAAGGAAGGGGAGGGAGACTCAATGTGTCCAAGTTTTTGTAAGTCTGAAGAGATCGAACGTGTAATCCCGCGTCGTGTCGGGAAAAGTAAGCATTTACACGGTCGTTAATGAATCATTTTTAGCGAACTTAGCCTTTCAAGCGTTGCGTAACCGTGGATTTCCATTGGCCATTCGGGGGCAAAATGCGAGAGTCGTCGAGGAAGAGGGGTCTGCGATAAATGCGCGACTCTCATGAGAGATTTCCACCGTGAGGTCCCTGGACAGTTATGAGAAGACGAGTGAGAGGCTCCCTCGTAATTAATTCTCTAACGATGTTTTCAATCTGACTTTTCTTCGAATGATATCACTTGGGGAGAGAGAATTCTTAGAAGTTGTAAATATCGTTGCGTTGACTCGCGAAGACGCACTTGAGTGTTACTTGAATGAAATAATTATTCAAATAATAATGATATAAATAATTTGACTTCATATTACCTTGAATTGAAGTAATCTCGTATTAACTTGCTTGAACAAGCAAATACTATAGTTTTCTCTATTATTGAGAATTAATTTTTAAAGAATTATTGAGAATTTTTTTTTTGTTATTTCGCTATTGTTCCATTCGCCATTATCGAACAAGACGCATTGCACACTTTGCATTTCTTTCTACAAAATAATTCTTCAATCATCGTCCGGTTTTATTGCGCAAGATGAAAACAACAATTTAGTTGATTGTATCTCTGTTTTAAAAGTAACTTTATCTCACGTTCAAATTAAACAAATTATTTTCCACGTAATTCAAACTCGATATTTTCCCGATATTGTCCGAGCCTGGACGCAAAGGGCAATCTGAATCTAAAAGACAGTCTGAATAAAAAAGAAATATATCAGGATTTTGCAAAGAAATGCTGCTGACAATACTCCAAAGAGACTGACTTTGACGCAAATCTTGATATAAAACACGCAAATTACACACCTCTCGCGAAGATGACTCGTTTACGAAAATGTAAACGTTTTACGATCTTACGAGGCACTCGTTTTTTACGAGCTTGTAATCGAGATGTGAACGATATTGGAACGATAGGGGAGCAGAGCGCAAAGGTACGACGGCGGAGGGGAAAATTGATGAAAGCGCGCGGGATGTTGCGTGATCGGAGGCAGGTTTCATTAGAAAGAGCGGATCAGAAGGCTAATTGGCAGAAGCGTAGGAAGCGTGCATTCATTACTGGAGAAATGGTGCAACTTGCGCTTGTATTTTAATTATACATTTCGCGGAGAGTCTCACGAAATTACCTTCCCTTGCTGCTCTTTTGCCCGGTAAATCGCTTCTGCTTGCTACTTTTTCTCGTATTTGCTTCTCTCGTTTCTCTCCTTATGTTAGAGCTGCGCGCGCAACTGAAAGCAAAAGTAAAACGCGCGTTGGTATTCCGCGTCAGTACGTAACGCAAATTGTGTTAACCATCATCCAGTCCTTATTTCGATGTTAATGCATAAAATCAATGCGGCGGACGAATGCCATAACAAACGTTAAAACACTTGCAACGAACGTCTACGTTACGGAGAAATACCATAATAATATAATATAACGTTACACAATGTTTTATATTATAATAATATAATATGATAATAATATATATTTTATGCATAACATTTATAATATGTTACATAAATGATATAATACAAATAGAACTTGTTTTTAACTATCACTATTTATTCATATAGAATAGAGTGAATGAATATCTGAATGCTACAACGAACGAGTTGGTTCGTTGTGGAATACCTTACTGTGTTATTGTTAGGCTGCGGATTTCTATGCAAATTCATATTTTTCTAAATGAAATTTAGAAAAGAGAAACTGTATAGAATATTGTTTTCTCTGTTAATTATTATACAGAAAATTGCACTGTTACATTCTTTTGCATATTGCATAGTGCATTCTTGCATCTTCAAATTTCTTACGATCGCGTGAAAATCCGCGGTCTAATTATTACACAGCTTTGGCGGTATTTTTTTTAGTATCGGAAATATTAAAAATATACTATATTATACTATATTATATTATATATATTATATATTATATAATACATTAAATATTATATTATATATATAATTATATATATATATAATATATATACTATATTATATATATTACATATTATATAATATATTAAATTATATTATATATATATATATATATATATAACATATATACTATATATATATAATTATGTATATATATAATATATATACCTATATTCTCTCTCTCTATCTATCTAATCCTCTCTCTCCTCTCTTCTCTCTCTCTCCTTCTGTCTCTCTCTCCTCTCTCTCTCCTCTTCTCTCTCTTCCCTCTTCTCTCCTCTCTTCCCTTCTCTCTCTCTCTCCTCTCCTTCTGTCTCTCTCTCCTCTCTCTCCTCTCCTTCTCTCTCTTCCCTCTTCTCTCCTCTCTTCCCTTCTCTTCTCTCTCTCTCTCTCTCTCTCTCTCCTTCTGTCTCTCTCTCTTCTCTCTTCTCTCCTCTCTCTCCTCTCTTCTCTTCCCCTCTACTATACACTATATACTATAACTTTTCGTAAGGGAAACGAAACTAGAGAAGAAGAGAAGAGGTGTGAAAACTTTGATCGTGCAACAGTGCAATCTCGCGAGAGCGAGTCGCGTAGGAAACGACAGAAGACGATAATAATAGTCGCCACGACTGTTTTCGTCAGGAGCGAACAGCGAGCGGACACGATCTCGCGTGTGGCAATCGCACGAAATCGCGGGATCGGTCTCGTGCTACGAATGTGTCGTTGCGGTCGCGATTGTGGCACAAGGATGCGTTGACCGCTCGGTCGGATCCTTTGGTTTCGTTTTTTTCTTTTTTTTTACCTCCTGCTCCTGCCGATCTCCCTTCATTTTTCTTTTTCCTCCTACTGTCGATCTTTCGATTCGATTACTGCTGATAATTATTCGACTTTCTCTCCGAAGGTGTTATCGATGCCAGAGAGATGAAACAGATTGCAACTGGGACTGGGGGGCATTGTTATTCCGACACTTTCGCGGATCGATTTTTTCTTCTGTTACTGCTTCAATGGATCGGCCACTTTCGCGATGCCGCTGTCCCTGAAGAGTGTGGAGTCGAATGATGCGTAGACAATGGCACGCGCGCCGTCCTCGATTCTCTTTGTCTCTGGTTCCTTTTACACGAGGAACCCCAGTTTCCTTCAATTAAGCTTGGTTCGTTTCAGTGGCCGTAACGAGGAGAAAACCTCGCACTATCGACTCGCGTATGTGCGAACGATGTAAAAAAAAATCACCTCTCCAAACCTGGTGGAGGGTGAAAATCTCTCGAAATTGATTTACTTCTCAAGACGAGATACGCAATGATCAATTTATCACTTTGTATTTATTCCTCGCTGAAAGATAATTTTTCACGATCCCGATCTATCAAAATATCCTTTTGTTCGACAAAGAAAAATCTTTCCAATCTTTAAATTTCAATGCAAAACATTTTCAGCGATGTTTTCATAAAAATTTTATTTCTCGATACTCCCCTCGCAATAAGTATAAACAAGTTTCGAAAAAAATGAAGAAGTGAACGATATAAAAAATTTAATTTACTTAAACCTACTTTGATAAACAATAAAAAAAAAAAAATGTAAAATAAAACAAAGAATCACACGCCAGCGTCCTCGGCGACTTATCAGAATTTGATCGATGATCTGCGTCTCGTGTAGCGTTACGAAATCGTTGATCAGCGTCAGGCAGAGTCCAACGATTGTTGGGTTAGGGCTTTCGCGTGTATCGAGGAACCTTGAGCGAGGAGGAAGCCGGGAAAGCAGCCGCGAGTCGATCGAAGGAAGTTCTAATTGGTCGCGGGCATATCCTGGAATAATAATGGCGTAGCTGTTATTCCCTCTTTTTTTTCTTCTTCTTCTTCTTCTTCCGAATCGGAACAAAACTCTCGTGGGAGGCTGACTGCGCATAGTCGCACAATTTCACACAATCATTTTATTATACCGCCGAGTATGCGCGTTGTCAGATCCCGTAATTGTTGGTAAAACGAGCTGCTCGACTAACACGTACGATCGCGTAACACGCGTTATTGTCGGCCGGATTTTTTCCTCTCGTGGCATCTTCCTGCCATGGAACCAGGAAACGAAGCCTGGTTGCGCAATGGAAAGCGCTCTCCGTGAGATATGGATCTGATGGAAAACGCCAGGGCGATTACTTAGCCGGTTCCGATCGTTCGTCGTCGTTTAAGTTGTCCCTGTTCCGCTTTTGCACAATTTTCCCGGTGAATCTGCCGTGTGATAGAGAAAGCCAGGATTTATTTTATTTCATTGTCCCCGCACGTTGCAATCGAGGCTGGATTAAATAAAAAGTGCATTTGAAACGAAAACTAAATGCATTTACAGGGATTATTTTACGCACGGTATTACAATTAATTTGAGATAATTATTTATTTTCATATTATTTCTAGCGTTATTTTTATTTTTAAACTTAAATTATTATTTCGAATATAAAATTAATTTTCAGATACTGTCTTATTTCAATAAAAATGTTTCAATCATTATTTCTAATGTATTCATACTTGAAATGTATCCAGAATCTATTGCAACATCGTTATGGCGATCCTAATGCCGTAACGAACGATTACTTTGACGTACTTACAGCAAGAACAGGTAGCTAAAATATTGCTTGAGTAAAAAGTACATCATAAATGGCCCTGATCATGAGTTACACCCTCCCTGTAACCTTTCAAGCAAAACACATTTTCCAGATGAGCAGCCTTTAACCTATAAACCACGTACAAAGTTCATCTACCCATTGGTTTCGTAGGCTAAGACACCATTAGTTTCCTAGACACATTCGGTTCGGTAGGTAGATTGTCATTTTAATCAGCGTTGGCATAGAAACGTTTTCGTAAAGATTTACATGGCGTGTCATTTATTGGTTGGTACCTTATGTACGCGCAGGATTAGATTTTCCATCACTTTGAATTTTGTAACAGAGCGCATTAGGTATTCCAACATGAGTAACGTCTTAATGGCCAACAGACGTTCGAAGAAGATGCGATAAATGACAATTATATAAGCCTGGCATCGGACAAACATTCGGCGTAGATATTCGGTGAAAGAGAGGCAACGCAAGTTGTTTGACTCATTCACTCGGTCTCCCGCAAACGGCGCAATCCTTGAATGCATAACCTTTTCATGAAGTCAGCGAGCAGCATCCTCTGGGTTCCGTTTAAATGCCAGACAAGTAACATAGCAACGTCACGACACGTTCATTGATCTGCAATTGTGTCGGGTTAGACATTAGACTTGGGAAAGAAAATGTTCATTTCTGTCAAGGATATCTCGTTTTTACCGAAGCGGTTTCATTTCTCATTATACGTGTGAAATAATAGGCTATCTTTTTGCGGATGTTTCTCCATTTATGGGAATGCTTCGAATAATGGCAAAAATGGCAAAAATTAGTAGACGTGAGAATTGAATATAGTTTGTTGTAAAAAAATACTTTTTCTTTTTATGTTGCTGTGGAAATTATTGTCAATAATAAAGAAAGCTATTGCAACATATGTACTGCTGTCTGCAATTTCTGTTGTGGAACCATCTGTTGAACAAAGATTCAAATTGATAGGGAAAAAAATATATTACACTGAATCGATAATATCGCATGCGACATGAAAAGGGGATCAGATCTATTCAATGGTCATTCAACGACGTATATATTAAAATATATTTTCTAACATGTACAGCATAAAATAAGAGGAATCGAAAGGAAAATTGTAAAAATCATATCAACATTTAGAGATTTGTTATTAGTACAAACAATACTACTTTTGAAATGCGTTGGCGGAAACGGCAGAGGTTTTGTAATCCTTAATAAAATTTAAAATGGCTTTCCTCACGTCCCAATTCACTTCTTCTAAATACGAGTTGCACCAATCGTCGTTTAACATGGTTAACTCTGAGAACCTGATCAACAATTCTTTTTTCTCGTTTACGCTGTAATACGATGGTACTATGGGTTCGTAGGGAACCTTTGACTTTACGTCTTTTGGCGGAATTTCTTCTACAGTGGCGTCCACGTAGTACTGATCGTTGATGATGTTGTACTCGTGTTCGGGACCAGCTTGAAGGGAGAACGTTCTGCTGAACCATAGAACTTGTGGTGAGTGGATCATGACTTTCAGCAGCCCGCAAACTGATATCACTAAGCATTTGCCATCGTCGTACATCAAATCCCACACGAAAGAACTTTTTTCGTGATAGGAGTTTGGTAGTTTCTTCAGGCCAACTACAATATTATCTTGCCCATGGTAAATGTGCTGCCGTTTCTTATTCATGTCGCCGTTTTTTAATAAATTGAAATTGCTCGCTGTAAACTGGGCGAGACCTCTTTTGTGAGCTACATTTCCTGGAATTCCAAAGGTCATAGAGTAAAATGCGTTTTCAGAATACAATACTCTCAAGGAGAGTCTGTCGCAGTGATCGTAAAAGGTGAAAAAGTGATGAATAAATTTGCTGACTAGCTCCTCTCTGGATTCGTTTTTAAAGTAAGTGACATACGTAAGTGGCAGGCCGAACGTTCTTATGTAAACACCGTCCAATTGAATCAAATTGGGACAGTATTTCAGTGCGGAGTCTATGTACTGTCTCGAATTGGAGTAGTTCTCGCAGAGGGGATTTCCATCAAGCCACAGCTTCGTTATGCACAAATTTTTTATGGGACTGAGTGCTTCCATAGATATCAAGTTATTGTGCCTCAAATCAAGATATTTTATAGTGGTCTTGGTAGAGATTTCTAGAGGGACCAGGTTAAACAGTTCATTCTTCTGAAGATTCAGATATTCCACTGTGGCAATTGCAGTCTTTGTCAATTTCAATATATGACAGAAAGTCCTCTGCTGGAATAAAGGGCAGTAAATAGTTTTAGATAAATCAGGATCTTTATGAAACTCTGTCAGATCTAAACTTTTGAAATTAGGATTGTACTTCTTGGTCAATGCAGTAAGCAGCAACGGCTGGAGATTTAGTTTCAAATCGTGAGTGGATGCAAATCCCAATGTTACGATTAGGATTAGCGGATCTCCCCCAGGGTTCTTTATTATTAAGTTAGTTTTGCACAGTTTGTCGAGAGCATGAGCGCAATTACGTGCTAGGAAATAGGTGTCTTCCCCGCTGGCTTGGTACTTAACAGGTATCATTTCTGCTGGTTCGATAGCACTCAGTATGGCTTTCAGTACTATTTCCTTGTCATATTGGGTCCCTTTCAATATTTTAACTTTATGCCACACGTCTGAACGGCCCATTAATGTCCTTTCTTGGAACATGGATCCACCCATGCTTATTTTTATCGCAATCGAGGAATCCAGTTGCACTGGCACGATTGGCAAATTTGTTCTCTGCATTTCTGTATTATTTGTTGAAGTCTAGGTAAATATCTAACTACGTTAATATTCGTCAAAAAACACTCTCTGGTATTTTGGATAATTACATGTTTCTGGAAAAAGATATAACTTATTGTTTACTTTGTTAGGTTAGGTTTCTCTATATTAGGTTAGGTTAAATAAAATTTCATAAAATAAAAATCTGAATAATAAAACTACCTTTTTTCTATAATTTGTATGCATATCTCTGTTTATTTTTATTTATCAAGCACGTTAATTACCTTATGTCATAGAGACGAATATGAATATATTTGTTTATGTCGTGTTTGTGTTTGTTATAGCGACAAACGTAACGAAAACAGCGCCACCTACCTTAGTACAGCCTCCGCGCCGGCAGGTGCGCTTTCGATAGGCCATGAATAATAAATACAAAGAGGACCAAGCGTATAAATACAGCGCCGACCGCGAGCGCCAGCACTACTATCAATACTAGCACTTGTCACGCCGGGAGTTGCGTCATCGAAAAAAATAAAATTCACGCTCGATGCACCTTCTATCTCTCCCACAATCGAAGACCTTCTCTTGAGGATTCCCCGATGTATTTTTACAGATTTACGTGAATTTAAACGAGGATTTAAACGTTCCTGTGGTCCTGTGATCGCCAGTCGACGTTTCTCGTGAGAGACGGACAAATTTTATAAATGCACAACGGTTTAAACGCTCAAATATTTCACGTAAAAGCGCGTGACACTTGATTTTAGTTAAACTTGGCCGGCAACGAATTATTAAAGTCTAAAAAGTCACTCGAACGCGTAAAACAATCACAAAATTAAGAATTTAATAAAAGAATTAACACGATGAAAAATAACGCACGTTGAATGAGAACTTTTGCTATTTAAAATTTAAACGAATACTTTAATTTTTACGCGGTCAGAGGTTTAACTTCGGCAAGGAGAGGAAAATAACGAAATGAACTGTCTTCTTTGAGATTTGAATCAGAACTTTTTTATTGAGGACTCGGCGGCTGCTTTTATACATTCGGTTCCTATTGCTCCTATTGAAAGTTTATTATTTACATTCCTTTTGGATTGCGCGGACTTCTTATCTTGTTGCTAACCGGATGTTGGAGATAAATGGCCTGGTCACACATTACTATTATCACTACCATCAGTATTAATCAGTAATCGAGTGTCGTTCAGAGCGTTGAGTAATATCCGGTCGTAATCAGCGATAGCGTTAGCCACGTGGCAAACTAGTAAAACGAATCCATTTCGGAATCCACTGATGAATCGGTAAAATCGAACACGCGAAATATTTGTAGGTAATTGTAATCGTTGTAGAATAAAGTATTATCGACAAAATTACCTACATTGTAGTTATATACAATGACATCTTTTCGCCGGAGCAGCGAAGAGAAAATTACATTATTATTCACTGTTGATAAGTTCAATCATTGACTATACGAGTGCTGATAGATTTGAATAAAAATAGAATTGACAGAATAGATCAGATTCATGTCTTTAGTTTATTCTTAAAAAAATTAAATTTATCAAACTTTGACTCAAAATTAATTATTTAAAAACTAAATCTAATGAAATCTACAATTTAAAACAGTGTTACATATAATTCGTATTTAATCATGATCGTGATTTGTTGCAGATGTTCCCCCACCGGACTTGACGAACTTCTATTCAGTGACGTTTGCAATGATCTCCGCTAATTGTAAGTCGCATATATTTTTATATTTCGTCATTTAATTACGATTACTTGAATTGTCACGAATAAGAGTAAAAATAAATCTAATAAAGTTTAAAAAGGGAGTGGAATAACTTGAGATTTATATAACTAATTATAAGATTAATGCCACTTAACGGATGTCTGACCACGCATTGAGCCATACTACTTGCGGACGTTTGACCAAACATTGACCTATGCTAATTGCTGATGTCTAACCTATACTAGTTGCTCCTTTCTAACTATATGTCGACCTATATTGTTTCGTGCTGATATGTCTGACATTGAATTTACTATTTGCAAGTAGTAAATTGTTGATACCTCCAACTTCTCTAAATTCATCGGGGTTTTCAGAACTATTGTACAATTGGCTGACAAAATCCAATGATGTGTTTTCCTGGTCGGTATTTCAGAATCTAAGACACAAAGTTCCGTTTAACATCCAGTCTATTCTAGTAGCGTTGCGATGCAAAACCTGTTTAAATCGATATGGTAGGATGTGATACGAAAATGATAAGAGGGTCAGATGACCAAAAAGCATTGAATGTCCGGTTAGTGGCACAGTCAAACTACGCATTATGAATATCGAATAAATATTTTTCAACACACGCAATACTGCATATATGGTTCGCACGATGTGGATATTACAAATGTTCTACAAGTCTATTAATACCATGGATTTTGATCAATTAATTCAATTTAATATCTGAGGAACATTTAGACTCGATTGAAATTTGAACAATCTACCGTGCCTCGATACGAGCATGCGGTAGATATTTGTGACAAGTATCGTAGAATCGAAACTGCAGAAGACGTGCACGACACCCGATCCAGATAACGATCCATATTTCAACGTTCAAGTACCTTGTGAGATCATCGGCAAAAAAGGTTGAAAAACCAACAACAGGTACTGCGAAACATTTTCACGCGAGGGAAGGGTAACCAGATATGTTAATGGCCGGTGGATCCGGCAAGTACGCATTATCGGGACAACACGTAACGTTATCGGGAGAGAATTACCCGCTCTAGAAATGATGCGTGCGCTGGCTTCCCTTTTAAATGTGTTATTTCGCGACGACCGCTCGAAGCTCGTCCAATCGTTCCGTACGTACGTGCAACAATGAATAGCGTTGAAATAGAGGGATCGAAGATGGAGAGACCGGTGATTTGACCGGGGGCAGAGTGCGTGCATCGAGGCCGCTTCGGGCATTCCTCTTCCGCATTTTGCGCGGATCGAAAAAGGAAATTCGCTCCTCTGCTGGTTGCGTTGTCTCTCGAAACAGTCGCTTCTTTTTCGAGCGGAACGCGAATTGTTCCACTTGCAAATGAAACTTTTAATTTCTGATTTTCACTGTAAAATATAAGACAAAATTAAGCACTTCAAGTTTTAGTAATTTAGTTATCTAAATCTAACCCAACAATTTAAAAGTTAAACTGGTTTTAAACGAATCTCTAGCATTTCGATAATCGAAAGAGCGAAAAGAAAGTAATTCGAGTAATAATATTTACGATAACAAAAATAGTACTTTAGTAGATAATTTAAATTGGTATAGACGAGGTTCTCTCATTTAGACTAGATTTTTAAGAAAAAAATGTGAAATCGAAAATAAACTAACGCGAGGCTGTTTCGAGATAACACCGAGTTCAATAAATGTATATATTATTTGAATAATAATAATTATCATTTAACAAGTTTTTATCATTATTTAAACAATCACGTCATATTTTATTGCAAATTGCTAATAGCGCGGACCATATACTCTGACCCCGCGGAATAACACAGATAGTAGAGTCGCGTTAAATTCGCGATTTAAACGAGTCACCGAGAAGAAAAACGCAAATGGAGACGCCTTTGTGTCTGTGCTCTCCGATAATCGAATCTCTTCTCTCTTCTGGTTGTTTAACCAGGTTGCGTTTCGCTTAAAAGAAAAACAAAAGAAAAAGAAGAAAACGTGGAGAGTGTGAGAAGAGGAAGAAGCTGGAGTTTCCGCGTTTCTACCACGATGCAACAAAACGTTTTTCTTTGTTTTCAGCCTAGGACAGAGGTTGGTTATCTTCGGGAGATTTCGCAGCCCGTACGTTTTCCACGTGTGGCTTAGTATACACACTACGCGGAGCGTAGCCGGTATTATAGCAATTCAATAATAAATTGTAGAACGCTCGGTCGTCGCATTATGCGCCGGTAATCACAGTAATAAGCAGTTCTAAAAGTAACGTAAGTACGTTGTAGGTAGTAACGAGTGAGCCGTAATCTCGTGGATGCCCCCTATCTTCGTAGTTCCGAGTAGGGATGGGATCAAGTCCAATATGCACTTGCGAAGCCGAGTTGAGCTCGATATCTAAGTTCCCTTTTCGAGTATCACCACTCGATAGCAAAAATGTTTCGAGCACGCTTGCGCTATATATTATTCAATTTATACGAGCTGCTCCGGAACTGTAGAATGACTATCTACGATACGTTTCAACGTATTGACGATAAGCGTTAAACGCGAATGCAACATTTGAGGATCTCGTCCAGTCGATACGTCCGATATCTTGAATTGAAAGACATTGCCTTCCTTATTAATTAAGTTAGGTGCAGGTTAGGTTATAATAATCTAAACCTACAATACCTGTGATATTAATATTAATAATTAATATCTTTATTAGTCAGGTTGAGACGATTTTAATAAAACGAATATAGAAAAAAAAAGTGACAAATATTTGAACGAGAATTAGACGCATGCGCGTTAGACACGAATGCGCACCCGCCTGACAATGCAACATTTAAAGATCGCGTTAAGCTTTACTTTGCATGTTAAATTCAATTTCTCCGTATCATTCGAGGATTCCCCGAACTGAAAGATGTATCATCATCTTTATTAATTGCCATAGTTGAAGTGATTGGCAATTGTAACAGTCGAAGCCATTTCAGTAAAACGCAGTGACAAGTACGTAGACGAAGAAGAAAACGAGTCAATCGCACATGCGCGTTGGACGCGCGTGCGTCGGACGCATGCGCACTGGACGCGAATGAAACATTTGAATACTCCAGAGGTGTTAGTGAAATATTCGGATCTACGTTATCATTAACTCGCAATATCACTGAAAACACTTTCAAAGGGTTTTCGTAAATTCAACGACTGCAAAAGTCGATTCGAATCTACTTACGAGGTACTCGATCCCATCTCTAGTCCCGAGCCATCGAAGGGAATCGTAGCTGAAGGAAAAAGGAGTGGGAAAGAGGGAACGATTGGAGCGGAATGACAGAGAAGGAGGCGCGCGCGCCACGAGAAGGAAAAAGGCGATCCTGTAGTGCGAAACAGCTCGAGAAGGAGCCCATGGGCGTCATCCGCGGTGCGATCTGGAATCGGCATGATTTACAACTCTCGCGGGAAATTGAGCCGCGTCCGAGCCGTTGCCAAGAGTCGCGATCGCAGATCCCTACCTTTCCTTCCGGCAGTAGATCACCGTCCGATCGATGAATTTCTACCTGCTGGACAGGAAAGCATCACTATAGATTCATCTATATTTTCCAACCTTTCTTCTTCGACAATTCTAATCACTCCTCGAAATCGTTCTTCACTTATCAAAGAGAATTCTCGCTTGTCTAGGTTAGATTAGGTTAGGTTAGGCCAAAGAAAAAAAACTGCACGACTTGTACCCCAGTACGATTCGTCTCACTGAAAGGCCCAGAAGCAACTGTTCTGACTACTAGGAAATGAAGACGCCATAAAATTTTATTGATATGCAAACATTTGAATCGATACAAAACAAATTACAGGCGCGATTACTCAGTATCAGACAACGCTCAATACCACTCCTACTCGAAGTCTACCCCACGCCCCCCTCACGAATCACGTGACCCAAATCAACCAATCGCTAATTTTCGTTGCATTAGCGTTGCACGCTAAAATCACTTTCAGTGATAAAAACAATTTCGGGAACAGGGGGTCGAATGAGATCCTTCTGAGCTCTATGGAGCATTCTCTGATCCAGGAAGAACTCTTGACCCCTTTTCTTATCGAAAATTATACAGAGAGAGAGAGAGAGAGAGAGAGAGAGAGAAAGAGGTGAAGCATCGAGGGAATTGAATTAAATAGATCCGTAAAGTTTGATGCTCTCGTTAGTATCACGCGATAAAGATGAGCCGCATATGTACGCCTATGAAACGGCTCGGAGGAGACCGTACGGCGTACGTAGCCGTTAAGCCAACATCTAATTCGATAACTGGCGAAAATAATAACGTAGCGATCTGTTGCGTTCGCGAGGCGCAATCATCCGTTTCGTACCGGGTGTCCACAGAAAACTATCCGTCGATTCTCGCGTCTTTCGTCTCGCTTCAAGTATCGTTTGCGCTCCATTGAAATTATTTTGCAATGGCAAAGCAGATGATTGGTTTCAACTCTGTGCTAGCACGTGGTGCGCACGAGAGGTTACCGCAGTTACAGCAGAACATTTTTCAATTGTATATAACACTTTTTCTATAATTATAATATACATTGTAATGTATAATACTAGCTATGTAATTATATAATTATAATGTACAGTGTATTATTGTAATTATATATATGTTAACAATATATTTAATTATATATTTTATACACTATATATATATATATATATATATATATGTAATCAATATATTTATATACTTATTAATAACAAGTATATCTTATGTATACACATGTTAATACATTTAATTATATATTTTATACACAAAGGCAAAGCAAATAATAAATTTATTACTTCTCAGTAATTTCTATCCAGTGATATTATACCGACGAGTTCAAAAAGAAAGCGACGAATTATTGTGTACGGTTTGGTCACTCGTTATGGTCCGCAATCAGTTGCCAGTGCAAGTGATTAAATGAAGATATTTAAGGGTTTCGAAACCAGACTTCCATCAGTAAAATTAAGATTCTATATATATATATATATATATATTTAATCATTATATTTCTATACTTATTAATAACAAGTATATCTTATATAGTCGTATATTAACAGTAACAGTGGCGCTTATAAATTCTTGTATAACGTAGTAATACAAAATATTATTAATCTTTCCCAATTCTGAAACAAATGTAGTGCTTGTCCTACGACCCTCGAGGGAAGACACGCTCAACTATTATCTTCATCTTTTAATCATTCAGCTCGTATATTGTTCCAATTCTTAACCGGCAGAGATGGAACAGTATCTCATTGTAAGAATGCATCGCGCGATGCAAGAGAGGACGAGTCCGTCCAAAGTTCGAAGGTAGACCCGTAACCGAAGGAGACTGCAGCGGACGATTCCAGGGAATCAGATAATTTTCGTCCCTTAAAGACCGGAGCAGCGTACGGTAGCGATTTATAACGAGCGGAGAGGAGGCTGCTACCTCGGTAGCAGATGACATTTATTAAAAGTTTCAGTCCGTTGCTCGGACGAGCATCGATCTTCCTCCGCTTCTACCCCCCTTTGGAAACCCGTGTTACTCATGGCCGGAGCTCGCGCGCGTCGGCATGTCGCGCCCGTCCACCGGTGAATACCGAACAGTTTAATAAGCAAGTGGTAGCCGAGGCGATACCACGATACAAGATACACCGAGTACCATCCATCACGATGCACTCGCCAGTCGTCATTATGCTCCGCGAATATTTCGAACCGGCGGATCTGCTGGCTCCTCTCTTCCCTTTGTTTTCTCTCCGTCTTACCTCGTGTTCTGCACGCATTAAGGCCCATTAAACTTGGCAGGACGAATAATCGAAACACTTTCTACACCGGATGTAATCTCCTCACAGATTTCGTGGTTTTCCATCGAACGTTCGCCATCTTCGCGGTTATGAAATTACTAAAAGAAATAAGTTTTTTTTGTACAGCAAGTGTGACAAATAGATATTACTAGAATTAATGGTAAAACGCATAAGGTAAAAATGAAAACGTAACAACGTGCGAAAACGTAAATCTACCTGTGGCCTGTCTTAAGAAGTTGGCACGAGGAAACGCCCTTTAACCCATTTGTATCACGATCTAGATTTCGTGACTTAGATTGGACGTGTCCACATGTATCACAATTTATCAGATCTCGATTTGAACGTTTACTATTCTCTGTTAATACTAACTAATCACAATGAAATATCAGAATACGAAACTGTATACGTGATGTTATGTGGAGAGCTCATAGTATTAGAATGAGAATAAGAATATTAATCCAATAAAGATTGAATTGTTCGTGAATGAATTACATCTAATGATAATTAATTCTTAATAATCGAAATTGATTTAAATTTGAATAATTATCTATATAGCAGTTAATTTCATAATTATTAAATTCTGGATATTCACAGGATCGAATAAGGATTAAATATTTCATCAATAAACTACAAAATTTTTAACGATGGATGACAAATTGATATTAAAATAAATATAGGTATTATTAATAATGTTAAATTTAAATATTTATTTCCTTTCGTGGACGCAACGCGTTAAGCTAGCTGGATCGTCGCACGCACGACGTTAAAAAACGAGTTGGACAAACACAGATAATTTTTCATTCCACTCGCGATCCGTCATTGTTCTCAGCCTCGTCTTCAGAATTGCTCAAGAAAACTGATAAACGATAAATGTATCAGAACGAGTTGGAGACTGGCGGGGGTCGCGCGCGAAACCTCCATTAAGCCCCTGGCCGGCGATAATAAAAGCTCAGGTCGCGGATCGACCCGCCGCCGTCGTCGTCGTCATCCTGGTGGCCGGGTTCGCGTGCAAAAAATACGTTAATTCCGCGGAACTTGCATGACCGTGCAAATAAATAAAACGGCCGGAGCGCGCACAGGCGGTCGCCTGTACAACCGCAACCCGCGCCGCTCGCCGTTCCATCGTGGCAGCGTATTTTATATTTTATCCGGTCCGAATGATTGATTGCGCACTCGGCCACCGCTAGCGCGCCGCGGCCGCGATACCATCTCGCGGAATGCCCCCCCGCGCCTCTACTTGTCGTTTCACGCATTGTTTATTATTGTCCGATGGTTTTTATCGCGATCCAACGCGAAGCCAGCGACAATTCGCGCTGGGGAAAAAAGGAAGCTCGAACGAGAGGCTGTGCCGATATTCGCCTTCCTTTAATAGGATAAGGTTTCAGTGAGGTTGGGTCACTTCAGACCGCTGGGTGTTTTTGAAAAATGTTGAACGCAACATTATTTTTAAATTACTTTTTTAAATCATTTGGAATGTTATTTGAAAACAGCTCTGATGTGACTTGACCTTATCGAAGGAAGGTACGTGGCACTCGCCTTTGTAGGCTTCGTCCAAAAGCTTTGTACAGTACAACAAATTACAATAAAATAGCCTTTATTCGCACATTTTTCGAGGAATCGAAAAAAATTTAAATTCTTAAGAATACATCGTTTCATAAAATATCCAATGAAAATTGGAAATTGGCAAATTAAAAAAAATCCTCAGCGTAGTCGGAACAGTAATCGGCAATCTGTCGGTGTATTTTGTCGATTTTCAAGTGACACCGAAGCCGTGTACGTGCAGGGGTGTTGGAAACGCCAACGTGGATTAGTCATTGACGTGGATGGAGGCACGCCGAGGAAACGAAGGGCTCGGTCGTCGTTTTTGGCACGAACCGGAGTAAAGAGGCAACGATGGTATATACGCGAGAGGAGGATAGTAATTACAGAAGCGGGACTGAAAACGCGGGGTTCCATCAGACCCTGCGAGGCACGATCCTCGATAAGTATAGTTGTTTCAGGATCGCGTCGATGCCTCCCTCTCTCGAGACTCCCGCTATCTCATTTTATTGGTACAGGTTACGTGAAAAATTTATTGGCTCCGCGCAACAGCCGGATCGTTCAAGTATACCTACAAAGATAGAAGAGAAACCACGGAGATCTTTCGGAGTGGTTGCTCCTCCGCCGCGATCGTGTAATTTTAGGAGTTATCCCGCGACCATTAGAGGCCTCCTCCGGTCGTTTCGCTAGGAATTTCTTTCCGCCGAGCTTTCTTCTTCCTTTTCTTTCTCTTCTCAACTCTTGCAACTCGGCTTTTCCCGAGGGGGAACCCTGTACTCTCGTTTATTGTTTCAACTTGGAATAAGTGTAACTTATTAGCTTCGTAATATATTGCACATTCGTTGCAATCATAACGGTACAAATGATCAAAAATTCTCGATAATTTAATCACGTAACAATTCGCTCGATCTCGTTTCAAAGTCTGATACACATTTCCAATTTGACAGTCCTGGGTTTGTTCTTTCCAAAGTTTTTACATCGCGTAGTTGGTACTTTCGTTTTCAAAGTTCAAACGTCTGCGGAAATGTTGAAACATTTTTCTTTTTTTTTCATGACTGGATCCGTCCATCGTGATTTTGAAGATTGAAATTCGCTGCGCGATCTTATTGATTATGAACTTTGAATGTTGGAAGATTAGAAATCTTGATTTCTCGAATATTAATATAATAATATAATAATAATATATAAATTGATATAATATTTTACTTTAATAACTTTTCTGTTCTGTATGTATCCTATATATATAATAGTTATAATTGTAACATATTATTATAATTATATTATTATCATGTAATCACATTATTTATTGTATAAGAGCCAATCAATGTAAGTAACTTTCCATTAAAAATGTCTTGTGTCATACAGACAAAATTTTCATTTAATATTTCAGTTCAGTTACATCGGTCGAAGAGTTTGATAACAAAATTGCATTTGCGTGGGACAAGTTGCTTTTAATAAGTGACTCGGATACATTGATAGACTTGTTTTATTACAACGAGGACAAAAATCCAGAGTACAATGTTAACAAGGTAATAAGATAAATTGAAAGTAGAATTAATGATACAATCGTTTCATCACAATGAAGCAAACTATCTGTTTCTTTATCCTATTTTTGATATCGACTGTTGATAAAACATATATATATTTGCAATTTGTGCACGCTAAAACTAAAATTTATAAAGGTCATAGAATTATACCATATTGTTATGATCACATTTACTGAATTTTCGATGAAAATACACTTATTCGAGATTCATTTGTGCGAGTTTTTCTTTGCACGGAAAGGTTTCTTTTTCCCTGCAGCAACGTCTATAATAGTCGTTGTGCCTCGTATTATTTCTCTTCTCTCCGGTGAATGGACCCGATCACCGGCACACGGCTACCCGTTCATTATCTTCGATACAGTTTTGCCTCATTTTTTCCCTTGCCCCGTCTTTTTCTTTCTCTGTTATTTTATCTTTACCCCTTCCCTCTTTCTATCTACCTCCCCCCCTCCCAAAAAAGACAGATCTCTCCGAATTTTCTCAATTCAGCTGGACCTTCAATTTTTTAAAGTTTGGAGGTTATGTTTGATTTGTGTTGAATTGGCGAATGGAGATGAATTTACTTTTACAGGGTGAGCCAAAAAGTTTCTTCCGATCTATTTTTTTAAATAAAACGTCAAAATATAAGAAAAAACTAATAATAAAAAAAATATGAATTTATTTTAGTAGAAAGTAACTTTTGGTCTATTCTATACAATATCGAAAGTATATAGTGAGGTGTTAATGGATTATAGTATAGTATAGAACAGTATAGGATTATAGTAAAGTATAGTACGGTATAGGATTACAGTATAGTATAGTACAGTGTAGGATTATAGTATAGTATAGGATTATAGTATACTATAGTATACTATAGTATGTAGTGAGGTGTTAATGGATTATACAAATCTTTATACAACAATACATTTATAGTTTACACAATAATACACAATAATTTAGTAATAATCACAATAATTCTACCAGAATGGTCCATACGATTAATTCGCAATTTCTCCAAGAAATTTTCAAAATTTACAAGTTCAAATGATTTGTCATGGAGCATCTAACTGAAAGCTTCCTGTTCTTCAATTTTTCCAGTATCTTCGATCTGGTATAAATTTCATGGTTCAATCATTAAATAACTTTAAATTAAACGGAAACAAATTTCAAATTAGACGAGACCATGACTAATTGTGGTTATTATTAAATTATTGTGTATTGTATATTAATGATTCATCGAAAGATTGGAAAGAAGTACAGTCGTTTAAATGAGGAAGGGCATTTTATTTAAAATTCTCAGTTCCATTAATATCAAGTATATAATTAACATCTCAAAATACAAAGAACTTACTTTCGTGAATTTATTTACTATTATGCATATATTTGGTTTCCAAACATGCGAAAAATACGTAAAATATATGTAATAAATAAATAATAAATTGACACCAGTTTTGCGTTAAATAGTTGAATTACAGTATCGAATTTATCATATTTGTCGTCGAAAACGGAACGAAACAAACACATGTGTGACATCCTGAGACAAAAACACACTCTATATTTTCTTATACATATCATGTATCGTAAAGCAGGGAGAATGCGTAAATCATTACATCAGTATTCTTGGACATTGTACCTTTACATAGTACCTTTAATGTTACGTTACCAAGAAGCAATTTCCCAAAGAGATACAAACGAAAATGTAAATATTATCCGCAGTTGCGAGGCAAACAAGATAGAAAAAGTTGAATGTTTACGTTCTCAAGTCGCGCAGAAGCTATCGAAAATGTAATATTCGTACGAAATACAGTCAGTTAAATGCCTGTAATAACATTTGTAAAAATTACATCGTACACGTTGATAAAAGTATTACAGGGAGGAATGCGTGTAGGAAAGATTTTGTGTCGTTTGTTTAATAATTTTCAAAGTGTGCCATCTTTTTGTACCCAGAGTGTACATATGTACTATGTGTATTTCTGGTGACAAAGAGAGAGAGAGAGAGAGAGAGAGAGAGAGAGAGACCTTAGCCTTCAACCTCTCGATACGTTGCCTTCGCCAAATTATTTCCCTCTCGTATCTACGCGGTTATGCGTGGTGCGCCAACGTGAGTAAGATGGTCTTGGTTGATCGTCACGCTCGATTTCCTCGGCGTTGCGCGCACCGCGGTATAATGTAGCCAATTAATGCCCGCGGGACAATCGCCTCGAGTTTCTTACGAACTGTCCCGCAAATTGCCGCGATAAACGGCCACTGGCAATCTCGGGGCCCCATGCAGTATTAAGACGGAAGTGGTCTCCACGCTACCAGTCCGCTCCATCCTCCTTTCAAACCAATTCTTTTTTTCTTTTTGTTTCTGTTCCGTGCTCCGCTCTTTATTCCATTCCTTTTTGAAAAATTATCTCTATTTACTTTATCTTTGCTATTTTCATTTATTTCTTACTCGCTTTATTCATTTCATCTTTATTATTCTCATGTATTTTATTTTATCTCATCTTTTTAGTTCATTTATATTGTATTATTTCTATTTGTCCTCCATTTTGTTTATATATTTTTATTTATTTATTATAGTATTTCTACTGCATTATGTAGTTTTAGGAAAGAAAAAAATGCGAATGGGAATAAATTATAAGATAGTGCAGAAATGATAACAGTGCTGAAATCATTCGCATTTTCAGATGAAATTTTAACTTTTCAGTAATTTAGTAACTTAACCTGGCTTGCATACTTTTAGCAACTACGAATTTGAAACAAAATTGCTAAAAAAAATTTCTAAATTGAATTTGTTTAAATTAATCGTTATTTTACTTTTTTACTTTTTTACTTTTTTAAATCAAAACATACATTATTCTCCATTATTCTCCAAAGCTGTAACGTGTAAATTATTTTGGACTAACGTCTAATAAATTACCAATCTGTAACGTTATCAGTTCTAGAATTGAAAACAATCCATTCTCAATGGATGAGCGAAAGATTTCCTCAAAGACCACTTTCTCATTTTCGCCCCTTCGCATTTCATAAAATGGTCCCGGAAGAAGAACGAAAGAAATAAATTACAAAAGTCTAAAACTCTAAAAGTACAGATCCGTAATGAAAAAATATAATATATTACTCTTGGAAAGAGCAAATACAAAGAGACAAAAAATCGGCGAAAAAGAAAAAAAAGAGAAAGAGAAGAATTATTATCCGTTAGGAGATCTCTGCGCGTCCGAGGCCTAGGGACATTATCGACGACTAATGTGCCGGTTCATGGCTGCGGCGTGCGAGTATTGATGTCCTGGCAAAACGATTCGGCCACTTCCTAGCCGGTGTACTACCCTGGCTTCAGGCCTGCCAGGAATCAATGACAAATCCACCAACCAACACCTTCTTGCCTCCCACGCTTTTTAATTGTCCGAATCGATGGACCGCCTGTTCGGTCTGAGAGGCCATCGAACAGTCGCGAGCCAGACACTGGGTTCACGAGCATTCTGCGGGTGTGCAACCGGCCGAACGTATCGATGAATTTTCCGCTCAACATCTGTTGCAGGTGACAGTCGGAGCAAACGACGCGAAATGAACGTAGGAGCCCGAGCAAATTCACTGATAAGTCGGCTGTGCGTTGTTTATTAAAAAGAATTGTCGCCTCTGTGGAAATGCGGCGTAACTAGCGAGTTAACCTTTCTGACGATAGATGGTAGCAGTGGTTCCTAACCTCTTACCTTCTCCCTCTTGCAATACATACGTATATTAACGATTCGAGCGAATTTTTATAATTGTCGATCAATTTTTGTAATTGAAATTGTCACGTTATGTATATATATTATACATTTTACACTTTGTTACATTGTTTCATACTTTTTGTATTTTTGTAATTAAAAGAAAGAAGAGACTAAGGCTAAGATGGCTCGTAGATTAACAATGTGAGAGTGTTTAATCTATTTTCAACCAAAAATAATTTTTAAAATTCTCTAGAATCGAGAGTTTATTAATTTCACTTTTGGAAGACTATCGCGACAATATATATTGTTTTGGTGTAATTTTCTGTACGCGAGGTGGGACAAATGTTCTCAAAGTTATTTATAGTTATTATAATATACCTATAAAAGTTCATTTAATCCTTTCTAGATGAACTTTAGTTTCAAAAATATACTATTTCCTGTTGTAGAGACGAATCAAATTTAAAATACTTTTGAAAGTCTTTCATGAATTATACATTTGAGAAAATTATATGTACAGGGTGGTCACTGAAAGACTGAATGATGTTTTCAAATTTTTTATTATTTTATTTGGAAACATAATTAATGGATTTTGTCAGTGTGAAAAACAATATCCCTAAAATGACCACCATTTTCCTGCTCACAAAAACGGACTTTTTTCAAATCTTTCAGTCAATATATAGGAAGAAAATTTATTTATTGAAACAATTAAAGTAACAAAAAAATAATTAATAACAAGGTATAAATAATTGCAATGCCAACTACTCTGTAGCTTAGAATTGTACATTTCATTCAATATATATATATATATATATATTGTTCTTTTCTTTTAGTTCCCATTAAAATGGTCCCAAGTATTTTTATAAGACTCTCCTACGAGCAATATTCTTCTTTTCTTTTTAATTCTCGCGTGCACGTTTCAACTCGGGAAAAGAATTCACAACGATCGAAGACATTTGGAAGAATAGTTTCACTTGCGATATTCGAAAAATCCTGCGACAGAAACGTTGCCATTGTTCGGAAAGGCACCCGAAGCTACGTGCTTATCCTCAGTCAGAAACGAGTCTCGGTAACTGGTCGTAACTCGTCTCTTGGAAGAGTTTCTGTCTCGCAGCGGTTTCAGCAGTGTGGAAATTTTTTCCACGGTTGGGATCCGTGGTTATTCGCGCATAACTCGGGGCAGATTCTAGTTGAGCTGCAGATTTATTAGCGATAGAGCAGTTCGATAGGCAGTCGTGCATCACCACGCCCAACCACGCGGCCTGTACACATGCATATATGCATGTACATGTATCAAAACATTCGATTGTGAATCAAGTACGAGGCCCAAACAGTAAATTATTTATTTATTCGCTTATAATTAACGAGCAACACTTGGTGATACAGTTAGAAAAAAAAAAGAAGATGGACAAGTGACAGTATTAAACAGTATTACTGTTTAATCGTTACATTTTAATACAAAGTTTTACTTTTAATTTCTTTTTTGTTTTAATTTAATTTACGAAAATTTAGTTTAATTGATGAAATTTTTATGAAAATTTATGAAAATTCCATTTAAGATACACTCGATGGCTTGCTGAACTTAGTTTTGCGAAAAACTATAAGTTTCACATTTTTGACATTCTTACACGGTACATGGATATTTTTCAATCAAAATTCGAAATTAATATAATTGAAAATAGAGTGGTTCAAGTCGCGCACATTCCCACGACAGATGTTATTGATTCATCTTTTAGTTTTGGTCATCTTGTATTATTTTACACGTTATTACAAATGAAACAATCCTTTAATATGTCTCTATTCAAATTTTCGTGCAATGTGCGACATGTTATCCTAGAGGAACCCACGCGAAATGATAGTTGCCTGTGGTCTTATCAGCACAGCTTGTGACTAAAAATCACGTCCTACTAAAATTGTTTTTTTAGAGATTAAAGTACACAAGTAATTCAAGTTCGAACTTAAGTTCAATTTATATTTAAGTTTCTTCTTACATTTTGATGTTAAAAAAAAAAAAAAAAAATAGGTGGGAAGAAGTTTTTGGCCCGCCCTATATAAATCCTATTACTTTCGGCACGGCCAAAAAGCTACGCAATTAAAACGCAATTAAAAGGCTGCCTGGAAAAGTGGCGAGAGGCATCTCCTCTCTCGTCTCTCGATGCAACGGCGAGATTGAATCGTCAGAAATCCGGCGGGCTCGGATGGAACTCGAGCAACAACTCGGCTCTCCCGAGTGCCAAGAGAGCGCACGAGAACGCGAAAGCGATAATTACAAGGAAATCGAGTGCGAACGAGCGGCGTTTATCGGCTGCGATCGGGCTGCGAGCCACCGCACCGGCGCGGCTCACACAGGCCAGCGCCCCAACCGAGAGATAAAGAGCCCCGCAGAGAGGAGAATCTGTGTCAGAGGTTGCTTATGCCTCGGATTTATGGGTTTGATTACCGGCGCGGCATACGTGCCGCGATTTTGTATGGGTAAATCGTGATCCTCCACGCCTCCTCCTCCTCTGCCGCCACCCTCCATCACGAAGACCCCGATCGCGTATAAAGTTATCGCATTCTCGGCCCGGTAAGTGTCCATTGTCTACTTTCCAGGCCCGCATTATGCCCGTTCTGCTTCCTCCCTCTATCCGCTATCAGACTTTCTGCCCTCTCTGGGCGCAACCGCTCCTCCTCGCCCAACGGACTATCGGCCGGTGTAATTTCACTTTTACAGCCGCGTCCGATTCACCGGCGATAATCTCGATGCGCCTTTACTCTCGTCTCTTTACCGATCCTCCTGTTTGACCAGGCGCGCGAGCGGGTATTCGTTTCGCGTTTCAGGTGGCTACGCTTCCGTGACGATTCCCCCGACTTGAATTGGGGTGGGGGGTGAAAACTGACAAATTAATCACGATTCATTAACCTCTCTAGCGTGTTTAATTATCTCTAGGCGATGACCAATATAGTCGGTGAAAACGCAGTAAATGCACTTGCTCTTATCTTCTCAACTGGGAATTACAATTGAAAAGATAAAAGTTGGGGCTAATAAGAGGAACGCTCAGTTGCTTCGTTTATTCGATGCTAGATGTGTCTGTTAATGTATACGTGGACATAAAATTGTAAAATGTATTTTTATTTGTATTTTATACTTTAATCAATTTGTTATTTGTTACTTTTTATTATTTTATACTTTAATATTCGATTATCTATTAATTCTTAATATTCGATATTTTTTGACTATGAATTTCCTATGTACAATATGGTAAAATATACTCTAGGCAAGGAAAGCACTGTTGATATTAGAAATAGAGGTTATGGTATAGAACGTGTATTAAAAATACACATGTTTTAATCTGTTTTTGTTAGTTTTTAACTCATGAATATACAGGTACAGTTGTATGAAAATATACAATAGTAATATTACAATGTTACGATAATAATATACAATAATTCACATATTTAATATGTATTTAACATATAGATGCGTTAATATATATTCAACAAATAATATATTCAATGTAGTTGGTGTATTGACATATTTAATATACATATATATATATATATTTAATATATGTATATTCAACATACAGATACATATGTATTAATATATATTCAATTAACATATTAACATATTTTACTTTATGTGATTATTCTATGTATATCTGTGATAACAATATCAAACACTTATGCTTGAGTTATTTCTAAAGAAAATATTGTGCATGCATCTTACTGTACATTTAATATTTATACTATGATACGTACTTATAATATTTATAATAATATATACAATGTATGTATATATGTATATACAATGTATGTAATATATGAATATACAATGTACATAATGTATGTATACATATATGCACATCATACATATTCAAATACACACGCAACAAGAATCTCCAATACGAAGCAAAAATTCAACCACGCTCGAGCAACGACGCAAGCAACGATCCTGATCGTCCGCAGTAAGCACTGTAAAAACCAATGGCCAAGAACGGGACAGAGCACAGAGGCACAAGGTGGCACGAAACGGCCGAAAAACAGCCCCGGTTACACCGGCCGCATCAATCTTGCACTGGCTGTTTGGCCGAAGCGTGGCCAAAAGTCCCTCGAGGAGGAGGTGGACGCTGTCGGGGGAGAGACGCGTCGCTCCGGCGAGAAGATGAGAAACGTCGCGGGAGGTCCCGCGCTCCGGGATTGATGGACATCCTCACCTACACGGCTGATTATTTGCCGCCGCACGCAGGTTCCCCGGGGAACCGAAACCTACCTCCGTAAACCGCTCTTACGCGCGTTGCCACGGTTCGTCCACCGCTCGGGTAATCATCGGTCGTTAGCGCCTCATTCACCGCCGATCTTGACGGACGTCAACCATTTCCATAAGCTTCCTCTCTCGCTTACATCGATTACATCGTTACGGACGACGAGTTTTCTCCTCGTTTGTTGGCCACGGTTCAGAAGACTTCTCTTTCGATTATTTTCGACGTTTTTTCTCCAGAAGATCGCGACTTGGAGATACGCACGTGTGGCGATAGGTTTCACGTCAGTTTCGAGCTGACGATTTGGAGTTTGCAGTTTGTTTAATTTTAACCGCGGCAAGAACGTTCCGAAGATAAAAGTTGGTTGTATTTGTTTTGAAATTGGACAGAGATTTAATAGTTGGTTTAATTTGATCGTTTGTACGATGAAGATACACATGATCGACACGATAGTACGCTGACAATTTAAAATCAAACTTTTATTGATAATTGAGGTAAAAATATAATAAATATTAATATTAAATTCAGTTTAGTCGTACTATACGAATATTTCATTGTATCTTGTCGAATGGGATTCGGTTTAGTAATAAATAAACTCAAATATAACTCAACATACATGTATATAAAATACATACATATACATATATATATATATATATACATTATCCAATATGAAATATATAACATGTAATGTATTATAAATTATGTATATGTATAATACATGATACAATATTAAATACATAAATAAATATAAAATATTAAACATTAGATGTACATAATATATATACATGTATAATACATAATACAATATTGTAACATATATACATAATATTGTATTATGTATTATACATATTTTAATATATTGTAATATATTATATTGTATAATACATAATATTATATTATGTATATATAAAAATACACATAACAGATGAATATAAAATATTAAACATTAAAATAACATAATATATGACATAATATATAACATAATGAATATAAAATATTAAACATTAAATATACATAATATATGAATATAAAATCCAGTATAAAACACATGCGAGACATTTAAATTATAGTAGCTTTTTTGCAGTTTTTTTACAGTTCTGAGTTACATTCTCAAAAATGTGATAATTTGCATAAAGATTCGCAGTAACAAATCTCGTTACCATTAAAAGAAAGAAAAAAAGAGATTTTCCAGTTTTAAGATTTATCAACATTTTTTTAAGAGCAATCTTTTCGAATCGAGCAACTCCTCGAATTCTCAATTGAACGATAAAATATATATATATATATATATACACACAGTATATCGTTGCTAGGATGATCTTCTTAGTTTCTAATTGACAAACAAACGGAGAGATAGCGGGCCGAAACGAGGGGAGCATTAAAAAAGGCTGGTTTCGTCTCAACACCTCATCTCTCATCGCTGGTGCGTTGATGATGTTCGAAACTGGTCGGCTCATTAGTATGTGAAGCCTGGCTGCCACCTACCGGGCGGGGCAGCGGGTCATTGAAACAATGGTGTTGCGACTAGGCATCATCAGGCCTTCTTCAGTGTCCTGGTCTGATCGATTCCACGGATGATCGATCGATTCACCGTTTCTTCATTTGTCCGTGAATCCTCCGTGAGTCCACCAACCACTCGGTGGTAACGTGTCCATTTCAGAGAGAAAACTGAACCACGAGTTGCTCTCCAGACTGTCATCCCCCTCTTGTCCATTCGATGTGTCACGCGTTTCTTTTTCCTTCGAAGGCATCGCATCATTTTGCAACAGTGAAGTAGTAAAAGTAACCGAATTTATTGCGTGATTCTCAAGATTTATTCGTGTACGAGTTGATCAGTTCCATAAATTTAAAAAGGAAATTGTAAACAAGTTGAAACGTATAATTACTAACATTTGCATATATGTGTAAATTCATCAGTAAATTGAAAGTATCTAATGTGAAAGTATCTTACACCGTTTTCGAGAAACCTCTGGACGAATGAAGTTAAAAAGTTCCGAGATGGTATTCTCGTCCGTTGCTTGACACACTTTTGTTACAAAATCTCGTATTATGCAAGCGTTTCTAACGCGTCATATATAATATATATTTTCAATGCTTTCTGATATATATAGAGTAGGTAACGTATATTTTCGACATTCTTGATAATAAAATATATCACCAGTGTTGCAAATAATTTTCGCTTTCAAGTTCCTTAAACAGAACAGTATATCGTCTTTTAATTATATTAATAGTAATTAATGATTAGACATTCAACATGTTACGTTAGTACTATCTGAAAGTTAAAATATTATGTTAATTAAATATCGTTGTATGGTATTGATATATCATATACATACATAAAATACGAAATTTGGGGTAATATTATTACTTAATGTATATATTGATATATTAATATATAATACAAAATTTAAAGTAATATTATATTATAATATATTAATTAATAATGTTACATAACAATTGTAGGTTAAATGTTACGAAATTAAATATATAATATTAATATATTAACATACATACATATAAAATATAAAATTTGGATTAATATAATATTATATATAAGATATCATAATACATATTATTGTACGATAGTGATATATTAATACATATATATATACATAAAATACGAAATTTGGGGTAATGTTATTACTTGATGAATTAATTAATATATTAATATATGATACATGTATAAACATATAATACGAAATTTGAAATAATTCTAATATATATTATAATATATTAATTAAGAATGTTAAAATATTATGATACATACGTACATATAAAACATAAAATTTAGAATAATATAATATTAATCGATACATTAATATATATCGTAATACATAATATTATATGTACGTTATTAATACATTATATAACATTAACATATTACAAAATTTTCATAATTTAAAGAAAATTGACAAAAATTACAAAAAATAGGCAGAAGTTAATTTCCAGTTCTCAGTAAGTCTATCGTTTGTCTGATCGCGAGAGTGAGATTTTTCAAGACTGTTCTCAAATGAGCATACAATTTCGAGAACACCCATTATCGAGAGCAAAGGAAACCTTGCCTCCTCTTTCGAATCGATGCTGCGTGTATCTTCATATCGGAACACTTGCTGCACGTGCAATTTCCGTTTCACTCGTTCCTCGGAAAATAAACGAATCTTTTGCATACGCGCGATCTCCACGTAAATTAGTCGACGTAATTTATTCGAGGGAAATCAATGAAGAAGCCCCTCTTCGCCATCGGTATAAATCAGAGAGAGTTTATTTTCTTCTTCTCCTTCTCTCTTTTTTTCTCCGTCTCTAGCAGGAAGCATCGCTTATTCGATCAAATCGATCGATCGCTAATAGATCTCTGCCGCGGGAGGATCATTAATTATGGCGTAATACTCGTCGAGAGGATACGTCGGTCAGCCACTCGGGAACCACTTCTTCTCCTCTCTCCTTTAACAAGAAGAGGAACACGGTTTTTTAAATGGTTTTAAATGGCAACCAACTAAGACCAACTGTTTAAAAAACTGTTGTACAAAGGTTCTGATTAAAACATTAAGAAACGTATCTGTTTTGGTTGTACGTACGTCCGTTCCGTAACTATTATTTTTTTAATTCCAAAATGTGATGTAGTTTAGTAGCGGTTCTAATTTAAAAATATTGAATGCAAAATATTGGTACATATATATATGTGTGTGTGTAATATATATATTTACATATAAATATATATGTGCATATGAAATATACGTATTAAAATTCGTCAATAAAAGTGCCTGTATTAAAAATTCACGCATATTAATGTTGAATTATACATGAAATTACAACGTGATAAAATGAAATTACACGCGTGTATAATTAAAATTCGTCAAAAAAGTGTGAAATATCCACATTAAAATTCGTTTACATTAATATTAAAATGTGTATAAAAACGTAATGTAATAAAATGAAGTATATTAAAATCCGCCGAAAAGAAATAGAAAGTGTCCATATTAAAATTCGTAAATATTAAACGCACATAAAGATACAACATATTAACGTTAAATATAACACACAAGATAAAATATGCGCACATTGAAATTATTATCGGACAACGAATTACGAAACGTACGAATGTCAAAGTATTTTCTCCCTCTTTTCGCGTACACGTCGTAGAGCATCGTTTATGGTGTGTCTGACTTCATTGACGGATATGTATTTTTCGGGGAGGTTGAGGGGGGCGAGGGCCAGGTAACAGTTTCTAAACTCTGGGTCCGGACAGTGGGACTGAGGGCCTGCAACAGCCCTCCCTCATCCTACTCCCCCGAAAAAGGGTACAGAGTGCCAGTCATATATTAGAGAACTGTTGGGGACACCTAACAAGCTGGCAGGACACGTTTCCCAGAATCGGGGCTACCCAGCCACCCTCCACGCCTCTCGTGCCATCTCGCTTACCTCCTTTTTGCCTCGATATTCCACCGCGTATTTCACATCCAACTAGCCGAGGCCAGGCGCGGATAGATATTGTTTCGCGCCGTATATGCTCGTTCAACAGTATCTCTCCCTCCTCTCTTCGAGGTGAGTCCCTATATTCGGTTTTACCGCGTCGTAAAATTAATTCAAAGTCAGCTCAACTTTGCGGCGTGGCTCTTTCTTCCGCTGAACTTTCTTAATTAACCGATGGTCGATTCAAATTTTTTGGGAATAATTGGAACAAAATTTTTTGGAATATAATTGTAGGAATATAATATAATTAATGCAGAAAGTATTATATTTTGGATATTTCGTATATTCTTTTTTTATACTGCATGCATTTTTACACTTTAAAATTTCCTGCAAAACAATCCGCAATTATAACTACAGTTGAACTGCAAATTCGCATTTTTCAGGATGTGATTAGAATCTCGTGTATTAAATACTATACAAAGCATTATATTTTGAATATTTTTTCTTGCAATCTCACAATTTTATTCTCTACAATTTTTTCTAAAAAAATTCGTAATCTAACTATTTTATTAATTAAACAGTCGAATTTTGAAACAGTATCTACGTATTGTTTCTTAATTTAAAGCAATTAAAACAAAGTGTCTGAATTGTAGTATACATTAATAATCGTGCGTATACGTTAATTTTTTCTTAAGAAAATGAAAAAAAGTGTTATTTTTACACATAGAATCATCCTTTGATCGGTTAATTAAGGATGCGAAAATTTCTTTCGTCGAAAATTCTCTCCTTCCAGCAAGTTTCAGCGCAACTATCACGCGGACGACGTATTATTCGTCGATTCCCTCTTCCTCTTTCTCTTTTCTCTATTTCTCGTTCAGCGGAACGGCTCGTCGATCGCGGCAGATGGCTAAAAGTTTAATTACCCAGGTTGAAGAGGTTTTCGCAACGGGATATTAAGGCGAGCGCCCGGCAGGCTTATCGGTGATTATTAATCCAGTAGTTCCCTTTTATACGCGTCGTACACAGGCCGTGCAACCTGTTCGCCGCGGAATTATTATTAACAAGAGCGAACACTCCGGGGCACTAAACGATATATAGAAACGCCACCTTGCCAGAAACGACGCCTACTTCTTCTTCTTCTCCTTCTTCTTCTTCTTCTTCGGTAAGAGAAGTACGAAGAGCTCGCTTTTTCTCGTTCTTTTTTTTTTTTTTTTTTTTTGGAGGAAATAATTTATATATAATAATTATTTAAATCATCCCGTTTGCTCGTCGAGTAATTCTTTTTTATCTTGGACATAAATTGGCGAACGGAAGTTTGAATTAATTTCTCTCTGCATCCGCGACAATTGCAGAAAAAGTATCATGTAGTGCATAACAATTTTATTTTGCGTTATTATTGTTATTACTTATACTTGTCGTGTTATCCATTCTTTGTTACTTTTTTAATTAATAATTTTACAATGCCGCGAAAAAGAAAATTTGGCGACAAAGTGCTTTGCTAGCTGCATGAATCTTGCACTGAATATCAAAGGATTGTCTCATCAAAGCTTCTACCTCACTATGTGAATCAACGATCGTCATAAAAATGAAACAGTTCAATCTACTTTGAATTGTCGAAATTTTCAACTGAGCCTAATTTTTGGACCAAAGGTAACAACGAAATCATCCTCGTTCCTGAAACGTGCAAGACCGTTTCGCTGAGAAACGGCTGCATTCTTTTTGCACGAGAGACAAAAAGGTTACACTTGTTGCAACCTTGAGTAAAATTTACGGGGAATCTCTCGCCGTCGACGTCTTTTACGCAGCCGTTCGACCGGAACAATAAAACCGCGAGAGAGAGAGAGAGAGAGAGAGAGAGAGAGAGAGAAGGAGGACCGTTTCCAGCGGTTTTCCACGATTTTTAAAAAAGATCCGGGCGAATCGACGGCTAGCCAGGCCGATAAATTAATCGAGGCTGTCCAGGCCGGCGGCTTCCTAAAATAACCGAACGAGTTTACCGAGAAATAAAAACAACTCTTAATTAAACGAAACGGGCCCCCGTGTTTGCCTGGCTCGTTTGCAGTCTGGCTCGATGGTTACGTCCCTACGGCCTCTCGTTCACGATTTCGAATTCAGTTGGGTTTGACCGATCCTCCGAGAGTGTTTTCGTAACATTCTCTGCCGGTAGAGAAATCCGCGAGCCATCGTGCAATTACTTGTTCCTCGAGAGACGCGCCGTTCCGAGGCAAAAGACTGACGCAATTCATTATTTTTGTTCATTATTTTCGTCGTCAAACGACAATGACCTGACGTAAATTTTGCATTAGCACGTTGGCATCGAACTAACGCAGATTGTATTATTTCACACTGTTGTGGATAACATGGCGTCCTAGAAACCTAACCCAACTATTTTATTATTTTTATTAATCTAATCATTAGCTTTAGTTTTGCTTGTATTAATGTGTTGACACTGCGACAGCAAAAATTGTTTTATTTTATATCTAACTTGTACGTCAGTATTAAAATAATATAAATTATTTCATATTGCGTCGTAGTATCACGTGGCCTAACCTAAACCTAACCTAAACCTAACCTAAACCTAACCCAACTATTTTATTATTTTTATTAATCTAATCATTAGCTTTAGTTTTGCTTGTATTAATGTCTTGACACTGAGACAGCAAAAATTGTTTTATTTTATATCTAATTTATACGTCAATGTTAAAATAATATAAATTATTTCATCTTCTGTCGTAGTATCACGTGGCCTAACCTAAACCTAACCTAAACCTAACCTAAACCCAACCTAAATCTAACCTCATTTTACGTCAATACATTGATATCGAAGCGACAGTTTAATTTAGTTTGTTCAACAGATATAACCTTTTTTGCAACAATAACGTAAAAAAGAGGAAAATATCTATATATATAGGTAATACAAAATAGATAACTTAAAAATAATTGTGAAATAACAAATAACTCAATAGCAATACAAATTGTGTTATTTTCCGCGATCTGATCAAACTTAACTATTTTATATCAACGTATTGATACAGAAGCAATATTGATTAAAGGAATACGAATTATTTTACTTTCCACTGTTTGACGCACGTATAGAGCGTCAAACTTAAACGTAAAGTAAAATATTTTACTATATTTTACTAAAACAAAACAAAGGATTACTTTGCATTTGTCGATCATGCCATTAGTAGATTGTAGATTTTCATGAACGTGATTAAAGGAACTAAATAGAAATGAGAAATGAATGATAGAAATTGATTTCATTTCATTATTCTACTTTGAATATTTTATATACCATCCACTCCTCTACATTGTATCATTCTCACAAATATATATATATATATAAATTCACAATGTAATTATTATTCAGTCAGTATTTAACCCTTTCCCGGCGATATTATTCGAAATAACAATTGCGTGTAAGAAATATTATGTATTATTTATTAAGAAACATTTATTAAGAAACTATCACTATAGAAGTTTTATGAATAGCTGTACAATTTTATCATTTCAACGCTGCAACAATCACACTTGTCAGTATGATAAATTTCAGACTTTCGTCAAAATTAATAAAGACATAATTATATAAATCTACATATTTTAATTTTAAATTATAATGATCTATATGCAGAATATTCTGATTATTCCAGTTATTATCGTTGATAGATATTTTCATTTATTTATTTATGTTAAAATTTATTTTGTTAAAACACACAATCTACAATTCGACAGACTAGCTGTTTCAAAGATTGCATCTCACGTTTGTTCGCAACGATCGACGGTTCGAGGATTTCTCTGGGCCGAACGTGGCTCAGGTAGCTCGTGGCCCTGCTATCAGAAACACATCGTGTCCTACACGGCTCGCGTCTGATAACACTATTACTCGAAACCATTCACACGTATCTCTTTTCCTTTCGCGATTAGGCCTGCCCGCACCTGGCATCCCTTACTCTCGGCTAATAGTCCCCCTCCCCTCCCCGTATTCGCCTATCGCGTATTCTCTTCCAAACGGAACGAATCGACAGCCAAAGGGAAAACGGGAGTTCTTTATCGGTTTGATTAGCCTGACAGGGTCTCACCCGATGGCTTCCTTATTTGTAATCGAGGCGTCGTCTTGACTTTCACGACCTTCACACCTACTCGAACGAATGTTAATGCTTACGTGTCGTGAGCACGGCGAATCGATCGTTGCCACACACGTGGCTTGAAACCGTAGTTGGGAAATCCGGCGCGCGATGTACGCACGTGTTTGAACTTTTTTCGTCTCGACGATGGTCGAAAGATTCGAAAGAGCGGCGAGTTTCGGGGAGATATTGTACTAGTTGAAGCGATCCCCCTGATTCTATGATGGTTTCCGATTTCTCCTCCGAAGGTGAGACAGGTTTATCACCTGTTTGTTTTATAGGAATTTTTACGTTGATAATAAACTTCTTTTTCTTTTTTGGAGAAGTTACAACTTTTACGTTCGTGGTGTTACATTTACATTTATAACTAATTTATAATTAAAATTAATCAACATTACGATTTTTCTTCACTTGACGCTGTTTTTAATTTCTTTTCTATTCGTAAACGTAGCGTTCCAAGCGTTAAAATTCGAGTTTTATTGAAAAGACACGTGATATTTCATTTGAAAGATGTTACGTGTGTAGCACGTGAGGTTTTAAGATTCCTAACCTATAAAAGTGAAACGACCGTGTCTTTTTACGATCACAATTCTAAGCCTATAACGGATAGGTTAGGTTAGGTTAGGTTTATTACATCTAAAACGTTGAATGGAAATATCAGGTGTGTTGGTTAGTTTTAATATTCCCTTATATTCCGTTAGACTCTTTGCAACTTAACCTCACTGATCCAATTTCTAGGTTATGTTATCTCGCCGCCAAATTTGAAAATTCAACATCGAAATGAACCGTTTAATATTCTTTGTATACTTTTGTTACAACCTTAACGTTATTACGTAAATGAATTATTCTACAGACGAAGAAACTGCAATCCAAGAAAACGAAGGTCTAAAATTGACTAGTATCAAAATTAATTTGCATTTCCAGCCGCAAATAAACTTCAACCGAGTTACAAACGAGATATCGCGCGTGCCAGGATATTTCATACTCGGAATAGAAGAGAAAAAGAAAGTTGAGAAAGAAAGAGAAACGACCGCCGAAATGTTCCCACCGTAAAAATCATCGAAACGACATTAGTAGCCCGAGTTTGTCTCCGTTGTCAGTAGGCATTCTCTAGCGAAAGATCCGTGGTTTATCTGCGAGGATCAGAAGAGGAATTCGGGATAGAAACCCGGCCGATGACAATATGGACTCGCGAGAGGAGACAAAGTAACGAGCGGCCGTGTGGCGTTGGGCGAGAGAGAGAGAGAGAGAGAGAGAGGGGTCAAGGGTAAGGCATTCCACCAGTTGACACTCTAAGCTGGCCCGAATGTTTCGGATGGTTTTCTCCTCTCCCGGCTCCTCGACCTTTCGTTCCCTCCCCTCCCTCCTCCCCCCCGCCCCTGCCCCTCGTCGCCGGTGCATCCCATCGCCACGGGTTCCAGCTGGATCCGACACGCCGTGTTATGGGCCCCGGTAGACCCATAGAGAAAGAGAGAAAGAAGGATTGTGTGTCGTGGCACGGTTCGTGTTCTCGGTTCTCGGAATCGCTAATTAGTGTCCTCCTTGTTTTATTCCCATGCCGGGCTCGTCTTCTCCCTGAAAATCCTTGTCCACGACCGATCCTACTTCTTCGTGCTAACCTCAGGGATCTCGTACGCGTTGACGCGCTGCTTGACGATTTCATCGCGAAACCGAATGACCGGCCATTGTTCAATAGCCGTGGAACAGAGTACCAGAACTCGCGAATACCCGGCAACTTTGTGTACTAATGACACGTGCAGTTGCAGCAGCAAAGATTTTTATTAATACAGTAGTTCATAACACGTTAATAATATTGATGATACGATGATACCACAATCCAAAAGATTTTAGTATATAATTGTGTAATAATCAACAAATACGATTATATAGTATAACATTATATTGTTCTATTAAAATTTAATAAGATATGCATAATTACATCATTCAATTGCACATTATTATAATTATAATATCACATTAGTTGTTGTGTTATTAAAAAATAGAATCTAGACAGAGAGTCTTTGTACATTAAATATTGTTTGCATCAAGTATCGCAATCTCCAATCATGTTTCCCATAGACGCACAGTTCAGTAATAATTAATTAATTGAAACAACATTCTTTGCCGATTTTAACGTGGACAATAAGCGAGAATTCATACAGATCCTTCAGCGATTCACTTACTCTCTTCACAAGTGCAAATGTGTCACAGATTCGTTTGTTTCTCGATCGTGGTGGATCGTAAGTCTTCGATCGCGGAAGACTTGGGAGGAAGGGAATGCCAGGCGTTCCCGTACGAGCGGAGAGATCGAAAGGTTTTATCGATTTCTTCAACGAATTTCTCGAATGCCTTACACTTCTTCGCCAGCCTTCACACCTCCGATCTATCGAGCCAATCTCCCCCGTGGATTTGATCCACGGACCAGATCCACCGTCCACCGAAACCGGCCCCTTTTCTCGGAATCACTAATTAGCGTCGTTCTCGCTTTCTTCTTTTCCAATCAACGCCGGCCCGCTCGTCGAATCTGATCCGAGACGCGGTCACCACCGTGGACCAGACTGACTGACGCCTTCGCATAATTTACTACGTTGCCAACGCCGAACGATCGATCTGCGAAAAACTAGCTCCACGGGTGTTCGTGTATCAACTCGGTGTAAATTAACTCCTCGGAATTCGTAGCTTGCCGCGATTAGATTAGACCGGCTTCTCGCTGAATTTTATCGTAATTATCGTGTATATAAGTAAAATTAATAATTATCGCAATTATCGTACATCGTGATAAAATTAATCGTGAAATATCTCCTTAACCATTAGGATTTGGGACTAACGTGACTCGATACTTTTTTAGTTGGAGTTGAATATTCTTTCGATTTATGCTGAAAAAACTATGGTGACTTTGGAAATTTCGAAACCTCTCGACACACAGAAAAAACTGACACGCCATATTTTGCATATTTTTCTTAAAACTATGCAACTTTAGTATTAAACAATTAGACGCGTAATTTAAAAATTATTTCAGCTGTGCAAGTTGAATTCATTTGATTTATTGAATTTATTTGAACATTTACAGAGGCTGTATTATCTGATTCATCTATTAATATTATTTTTCATGATAGGCACTGTATAATTGAGCATGTATTCATTATATTTATGTCAATGATTTATATGTACATGTAAAATACATAAAATAATATTAATGTAATTACAATATAGTACAATACTATACAGTATAATACAATATACAATATAATATAACATGGTGCAACACAGTACAACGTAACACAACATAATATAATATAATCATAAAATAGTAGACATTTCGTACATTCATTTGATTTGTTGAATTTATTTGAACAATTACAGAAACTGTATTATCTGATTCAACTATTAATATTATTCTTTATGATAGGCACTGTATAATTGAGCATGTATTCATTATATTTATGTCAATGATTTACATATACATGTAAAATACATTAAATAATATTAATGTAATTATAATATAATACAATACTGTACAGTATAACACAATATACAATATAATATGACATGGTGCAACACAATACAACGTAACACAACATAATATAATATAATCATAAAATAGTAGACATTTTGTACATTCATTTGATTTATTGAATTTATTTGAACAATTACAGAGACTGTATATCTGATTCAACTATTAATATTATTCTTTATGATAGGCACTGTATAATCGAGCATGTATATTATACAACATAATATAACATGGTGCAACACAATACAACGTAACACAACATAATATAATATAATCATAAAAGTAGATGTTTTGTAGATATTTTGTATATTGATTTGAGCAATTACAGAGATTGTATTATCTAATTCATCTATTGATATTCTTCATGATACTATTGTATCGTACATCAATGAGTTAGCCTTCATTGCAACATTATCCAACTCCTAGGAACCTTGCATCGGTACCAAAAGATGATTAACCGTTTGGAGAATTACGTATATGTGGAGCAGGAGCCGGGTGGGGTGTCGCGCGACACCGGGCGGCACACATATCTGCACGTCGTTCGACCGGTCGCGGAATAAGAACGGCCGCGGAATAAAGCAGAAACGTGACCGGCGCTCCTCGCAATTTACGTCAAAAGCGGCGTCGTGGATTCCCGCATACCGAATAACGACGTCGTCGAGAATAATGTCGCCTATGTAGATTCGATCCCGATAGCGAGCAAAATACCACGCCGGTATCTCCTCACCGCCGCGGTCCCTCCTCGTGTCTCTCCGACGAAACGAAAAAAAAAAGAACACGACAGCAAGACGAAACGAAAAAAAAACCAGAGAAGAAGAAGAATAAAACTGCAAAACGAACGAAACAGGGTGTTCTTCCACCATCGGTGCCGTTTTTCGAAGATGAAGGGATAAAACCGACTCTGCGCGTATATATGTAGATACTCTTCTCTCTCCCTCTCTCTCTCTCTCTCTCTCTGTGCACTCGGTTGACGCTCTGTTTATCGCCTCGATTCAGAGGAAAGCCAGAAGGGGGAGAGAGATCGAGGTACTGCTCGTTTCACCGTGTGATAGATAATGACAATTTCGTGTCACCGGTTCCTCCCGGGAACGGTTCTAACGAGCGCGGTTTACCTGTTGCACGGTGGGGTCCTCGAAAGGGAGCTCGCCTCGCGGCCACAATGCCCGGCGGTATAGCAGTTTTTTGCCCAATTGAATTGAATGTAAAACACGGCCTTACATCAATCTGAGGCCGCGAGAGGCTGAGTGACCGGAGTGATTTAAGCATCGGCTCGGGACCGCCGCGCTCTTTAGAGCTTTCCTGTCTCTCGTACCCGGGGCCTGTCGGGATGGACCTCGGCAATCGAAAAGGAGTTGGCGTCAAGCCAGATCCCACTGTGTCTCTCGCAGGTCGTTCAACTGTTCGTTCTTCACCTTCGATTGACTGAGTTATTTCGTTCTCCAGTTGGGGTTGATCGGTGCAGAGCGATGCAGAGACACTTTGGTCTTTTTTTTAGGGGGGGGAATTATTATTATGCAAGGGTTATTGTCTCTAGTGGCAAGTATTGGAGTGGTGTGTTGTTTATACTACTGTTGTAAAATATGTTATATTGTATAAAGTATTGCATTTTTTATAGCATGTTGTTACTGTGTTATCATATTATTATAAACATATACTAATATTTTTGAATATTGTTTGCGTTTGATCGAAAAATAATGCCAGAGTAGAACAACAAAAATTCTTGTTGTATGTTAAATAATCATCTAGGTTATTAATAAAATACGTGACACGAAGGAAGTTATAATTGTAACACAAATTTAAGTTTATAAGATTCAAACGTTCATTGATTTAAATTATATTAGCGAATTAGGAGCGGTGAAATTTGTTGCTAATCATTTGATATCACAAACGTTTTGGCTGATACATTCTTCATATGAATTTTCCCAGTGATTTTGATAAATATCTGTGAGTTAAATTAGGCCATTAAATTAGTACCATTCACATTTTGAACGGAATTTAGTTACAAGTTTTATTTATTGGAATAAATGGATATATTATATCAAATACAAAGTTAAATAGTTTATTGACTACTCATTATGAAAGTAGTAGAACTATTAGTTCCAGAATGCTGCATTTGAATCTTCAAAAATGTGAGGAAAAGAAAAAAAGAGACATTATGATTACATTATGTAGACCATGTACGTTTTGTTGTACTTTGAATTATTAATTGATAGTTTATCCCTAATAATTAATTTACTTATTCAAAGAGGATAAAACGTTTATAGAGGATAACATATCATTAAGAGGAGGTTCAAAAAGGATAACAGTTAAATATATTAAAAAATATGTATTATCTTTAAAGATAAATACGTTCTTAATTTATTTCATACTCTTTTAGATTTTTGACAAGTTTAAGAACTCAAAAGATACAACACATTGCATAACTGTGCAAGCTATATAATATAACAGTACAGCTATATGATACATTGAGATGTTTCAACTCAATACTTAATCACAATCTTAATATATATATATATATTTATGTATTGTCTCCATATAATGAATGTATATATATATATGAAGACTTGATACTTATTACATGTATTTATTGAGATATTCAACATATATATATTGATACATTTAACACGTCTTAATACTTTACATTTATATACATCAACCCCTTGCAATTTTCTTCCTAGTATTCTTACATAAACATTACTTGTTATGATTGTAACATTATTTTAGACGTAAAACATTGAAACTTATGATTTAGACCTATCAATTTAAAGAAATTTAAATTAAATTTAAACTTTGAAGAATTAAAATTTCACAGAATTTTTCACAATTTATTTTCTCTTACAAAATCACAACTTATATCGCGACAAGATGTTGATATATTTAACTTAGGGGTTTGTACATGTGCAAAAACCTCACATCTTGATCTACTACCACCCCCAGTCTATCCTATTTTCTCCTCCTCCTTAAATTCCTCGAAATTTCCATCCAGTTTTTCGACACTTGCACCAAAAGGCCACCGTGTTCGTTAACGCGTCGAGACTCGAGGGGGTCCAGGAGATCGATCTTCCGTCCATCGGGAGTAGTCGTCGGTGGATAAAGTCGGGCACGGCCGAGGAATTTATTAGTCGGTTTCTGCGACGTTTTATGATAATTGGCCACCGCGTCGGGTATGAAGGCAGTTTTTTGTTCCTCAATGGAGGTAGGAGAACACGAAGCGCCGGGGCAGCTTCTCTTCCCTCGGCGGAGCCATATCGGGCCACGGGAATTAGCGTTCGGTAAAAAATCGGATCGAGGGGATTCCATGTAAATCAAGGCCCCGTGGCAAATGTGGCGCGCGAACCACGAGCCACCGCTCGGCCGCTGTTGCTTACGTGGGGTTGTACGAACGCGTTCCATCGCTGACAAACTTCCACCCGATAGGGGGAAACAACATTCCGTTCGGCGATTCTTTCTTCGGCGCGGCGTCGCCTCCATTGTTCCCCCCACCCTCCCGTAACGATTTCTCTCCCGTACCGCCGATTTGGCGATTTATTTGTTCCCGATTATCGCCGGTGCGCGGAATTTGCATTATCGATGACGCCGACCTTCTGCTTTCGATTTTCGAGCGTTCTGTTCCGCAAACTGCAAGACGAACAAATTCGTGTGTGACGCGTGTGAGTGAGTTGTTTCACTCTCCGTGAAAAGACGCATACTCGCAAATTGCGAGGCAATCTGAACGCGATTTAACGATAAATTTCATCAACTGTTAATTCATGTAGGTAATTTAATAATTTAATTGGATATACGCTGATTTAATGATAAATTTTATTAATTACAGAGGATGGTTCGATTGGCGCTTGAATAGTTTTGTTGTTTTTGGAGATGTGAAAAAAATTTTAAGAAGGAAAGTTGTAGAAAGTAAAGTAAAAGTTCTTTTTGTGGTTGATGGGGTTTAATGCATTATCGATCGATACAGAGCAACGTTCTCTGAATTATTAATTCAGAAAGTGTTTCAACTTTGCGTCTCTTTTCAATTTTTCCTTTCACTGTGGCAAATCCTTCAAAATTCTCTTAATTTTACGATTGATGTTTTATTATCTCCAAAATGAACGTTAAATGATATAAAAATATGTAAAATTGTGAATGCTTCTAATTCAATGATCAGAGGTCGCATATTATTCATATTAATACTTTTTACTCTTAATACATGTTTCATTTTAATGCATGTTAGTGTACAACACGTATTCAGTACGTTTGTCGCAAGTTACAAAATTTTTCAATTGCACGTGTATTTTAACACGACATAGCAATTTAATTTAATTGAACAATGATTTTGAAACTTGGTAATAACTTTAAATGAATCGACGATCTAATTCAATTAATCGATATAACATATATAATTTATTAAATGAATGCCTTTAATCATCTTTTCTATATAAAACTGCACAAGCCTATTTAAAATTGAAGCAAATACTTACGATATCTTCCTCCCACGATCAAACATAATTAAACTGCAATTAACCAATAGCGAATAAACTAAAATTAGCCAATAGAGATGAACTTAGAGAGGTTGGTTAAGAAGTTGACCAAAATTAGGGCGAGATCAGAGTGTCAATAAATTAACCGACAATTAAACAAACCCGAGTCAACATGTTACTGGGTCCACCGCGGGGTCCCAGGTGGCGCTGTGAATCGTCTCCGCTCCACGCACTCCGCGGCCCAAGAAGTTTCCAAACGTGGACTCCCACACTGCACACACGCTCGCCACGTTGCGTACAGACCCAGCGCACGACGGTGTGTCAGTGAGGCTGGATACCACACGGGACAGCCAGCCACAGGCCAGGTATATACCTCCTCCACCAAACCGTTGTCTTAAGGCTACCATATATTACGTCCGAGAAGAGACCGTGGTCCCAAGACCAGGCCCCGGCCAACATCCTCGTCCCACCTGTGTATATACGTATACGTACACGCGCGTGTGTGTGTGTATCCTACCCCTCTTCCACTTTCCTTCCTCGAGACTACACTTCACTTCGCCTGGGACGAAAGTGCAAACGGGACAGAAAAACGAAATCTCTCCCCCCTGCTCCCACCGGGTTTCAAGAGAAGAAGGGCTGCGAGGAGGGAAGAAGACTCGAAGAGGTCCCACAGGCCCCGGCGTGTCGTCGCGGGCATTCCTGCGGCTGATTTTATTTGTAGGATGTCAACCAGTCGCGGCCACGTTCGGACCGAGCACGAGGGGGGAAGGTAGAATGCGAGGGACGAGCGAGAGAGGGACGAGCGCGTAAGAGGCTGAAAGAGGACCGAAATCGGTGCTGCGGTGGTTCGTGGTGGAGACAGTGAGGAGAGCTTTGCACGGCCATGGGACCCGGATCGGACCCAGCGCGACCGGACAGCACCAAACGGCAATTAATTCCGTGCTGAATTTATCGTGTCTAACTGCGGCGATCGGGGCCCTCGCGGATCCTATTACCCCCGCGCGTACAGGGTTCGATCATTTTTCCTGAGGGACACGCCGCGTCTCGCTTCTCTTCGCCTCGCCTCGCCTCGTCTCTCCACGCCACGCCGCGTTCGGTGAGAGCAGCGCCTTGTTTATTTGCTATACGCCATCCTCGGCCGTGCTGTCGATCATTTCGACGCTTCTGTCAGACGATCGTGTTCCGTGTTGTGATTCGTTCTTTTTTTCTTTTCCTCCCGGTGTGGGAGGGGGAAGGGAGATGGAGAAACGCGGAAGTTGCGGGGTATCGAAATGACATTTTTGAGTAATTGTTACAACTCGTTTGAGCCTCTTTCTTTTTTTACTTGAGTCGGTGCAAATCTGCTGGATTTTGATACATTCGTCTTGATTCAAGTATATATTTGGTTTTTCGATAATATATACATATAAGATATATATATACAAGAAAATTATAAATTGTATGTTTAGATATTTCGATTGTATGTTGTCCATTTCGATTGTAATTTGTGTATTGCAAAATTATAAACTGTAGCGTATAAATTAAAAGTTCGAATTTCCAGAGAAGAATGTACGTATAAAATATTCAAAGAATGATGCTTCGTATGATATTTGGCATTTTATTGTCGAACTTTTATTTTTTTTGGTTGCATTTTCAAAAGTAGGAATTTCGTAGTTTAATTATGATGAAATATCAGAATATAAAAAATATTTAATAATATATTATATTATATTTGATATACGTACATTATAATTATTATTACAGTGTTAATACATATAGTATAATATTTATTATATCATTACATATATTAATTTAATTCTTATGGTATATTGTATATATTAATAAATATAAAATGACTTTATAGTAATTTCACATATTTTCTCATATTCCTCTTTATAAATGTATAATAATCCACAGTTTGCTTAATTCTCAAGTAGTCACAAGCAACTATAAAAATTTGCATTATATTGCAAAAACTCGAAGTAATTTTAATTAATCTAGTAATTTTATATTCCATACCCTCTCTGATAACAATTAATTGAACGAAAAATTCCAGCAAAATAAACCCAAATTTTCTTGACTCCCAACGACACGTGATCCAAGGATCAATAAAAAATAAACAAATTCAACGGAGAAAAATCTGAAATCCAGCATTCCTTGACTATCCTGACATCCACCCAAATGATTATAAATTATTATTTATTATTTATTATTTACAAATTATCGAATTGTTATAAGAATATTTCCTCGAATGCAAAGGATTGAAGGATTACAACGCAACGGTGAAAAGACAAAACTGCTCTCTTTCTCTCTCGACAGCTACTCTTCGATCAACACTTATCTGATCGGCGGAACCTTAGTCGAGAAAAAATGTCTCTGGCCGATAATCAAAAACGGTAGCCGTGTCTAGGGTTCCTACGGGGGGGACGTCGAATGTTCAGCCGCCATGGTTGGTTAATAACGCTGGATTTGACGAAGGGGGGCCAGTCACCGGTGGCTCGCAGCGGATATTCAACCCACGTAGCGTAGTAAAACAGACTGTTATCGCAGTGGTCGTCGTCTTTGCGGGTTTATCTGACTCGCGGAAACGATGCCACGAGGTCGTTTAACCCTTTCTTCTGCGACGCAGAAGCTTTTCCCACTGTACCACGGTTGTCGGATGACGGACATTTATTTTCGTTTGTTCATCTCGCGTGTAAGTTTAAAAATATCTATTTCATTTACTTGTTTGTTTATTACCTGCAGCGAGTGTTATTTAAAATGGTGCCCCTAAAATTATCGTTAAAGATATTATTAGAGCTGTTCATCTTTCACGAATATTTATTTTATTTATTTATCTCACATGTACTAAGTGTTATTTAAAGTGGCAAATATATAATGTTAAATATATATACTGTTAAACATATATAACATATTTTTAAAGATATTCATCTTTGACGAATATTTATTTTGTTTATTTCATTTATTTCACATACAGTGGGTGTACACTCAAATTTATACTCACAATGGTACACTCATATTATTAAATATATTGTTAAAGATATTAATAAAGCTGTTCATTTCCGATGAATATTTATTTTATTCATTTCACATACAGTGAGTGTTATTTAAAATGGTACATACAAATATATTGTTAAGGATATTATTAAAGCTGTTCATCTTTGACAAATATTTATTTTATTTATTTATTTCACACAGACTGTATATCGTCATACCTATTATTAAAGATATTATTGGAGCTATTTCTATATCACTGACGAATATTTATTTTATCTATTTATCTTGCACACAGTGAGTATTACTTAAATTGGTACACTCAAAGAAAGAAATCATTTTCATCATTCGTTTGAATAAATGTTCCAACACTTTGTAATCTTCATACGTCATCATTGTTAACGCAACTTACAGAACATTTGTTTCGAATACCCGATCAAATTAATTCAAACGAGAATCCCATGTTATTTCCAAAAATAACAATAGTAAATTCACGCGTGATTGACGTTAATTTGTCTTATCGCGTTGATTCGATATGAGCGGACAAATGAGAATTGGAGAAATGAGAAATGAGAGTGAGACGTACGATTTATGGGTGTAGGATGACCCGAATGGAAAGAAGGCGAGTCAAATTTAAAAGGCCGTGTCGAAATTAACCAAAAATTGCACTCTGTACGTACGCGTATACAGGGCAATAAAAGAGAGTAATGGGTAAAAATTAGCCCCGGCGTGGTGTATGGATCCGACGAGACGGTAATGGTCACCGGATTCTCGTCACGACCATAGATCGTTGGGTGCCGTGGTAGCTGGGACTACCCGCTGCGCGTCCCAACACTATCGCTCCTGGATCAGCCACGGATTTCAGAAGCTACCAACTTATATATATCCACGGTGTTTATGTATGTTTATGCCTGTGTGCGGCCAGTGTTTACGGACCCCCTGCTGCAGCGAGCGCGACTCCTCTCGTCCCCTCCCCCCTCCCACCCGCTCGGGAAAGGGGAAGGAAAGAGGGTGGCGTTGGTCTCCTCGGTTGCGTTGGCGACTGTCGATGACCCATCGAGGAGAAAGGGGAAAGGTGCAATAATTTGCAGCTCGTCCGTCCACCTTTCTCCCTTCGCCAATCAATTTCAATTTTCTCTCCACTCTTCGGCTGCGGGGAGATTTCGAAGTTTGAGGAATTTTCAAACTTTGCGCCAATGTGTTGCAGCTCGTTCTCGGTCTGCGACTAATAAGAGTTTTACTATATTGTTATATTATCACTGAAAGTGATTTTAGCGAGGGTAACTCAGAAAATCAGGCAACGCTAATGCAACGAAAATTAGCGATTGGTTGATTTGGGTCACGTGATTCGTGAGGGGGCGTGGGGTAGACCTCGAGTAGGAGTGGCATTGTCTGGTACTGAGCGATCGCGCCTGTAATTTGTTTCGTATCGATTCAAATGTTTGCATATCAATAAAATTTTGTGGCAAAAAAGTCGTCTTCATTTCCTAGTCAGAACAGTTGCTTCTGGGCCTTTCAGTGAGACGAATCGTACTGGGGTACAAGTCGTGCCCCATTATTATAGCAATAACTTTTATTTGTAACATTTGTAATGGTTTTCAATTTGCGAGATTGCACGATATCGAAAGTGCGATGCTTCGAAACGATCCTCTGTTTGCAGTCCGTCACACCTTCTTTCCTTTTTCGATTAATTACAAATTTCTCTCCACTTATTGAGGAATTTTCAAACTTCGCGCCAACGTGTTGCAGTTCGTTCTTGAATGATGTTGATAATTACCAACTGCGAATAATAAAAACAACTTCTATGCATTTGCAGCAGATCGCGCGTAATTAATCGCTGTGCGTGATAAATATCGAAAATACAGTGGTTTCTATAATACTTTGTACTGTAAGTAACACGATTCTTCACTTTTAATTACTATTGTCAAAAATCTGAATTTGCGTAAAAATCCGCAGTCTGTCAATGTCGAAACAGTTATTCGTTTTCATTTTGATATTCTCACCTCGATCACGTCGATGTCATGATAGAACACGTAAATTTGATTGATTTTTGATTCTGTATAATTTACATAGATTTGTATAAAAGTTCGACATACTAAGTATACTGATAAGTATAATTACGTATTATGTAAATGATAACATTAATAATTAAAATACAATGGTATTATTATTTTCTTCAAACTATGTCTTTGCAAATTAATTGATCAGCTAATAATTTATTGCAAATACTTCAATTTTGTAAAAATTATAAAATCTAAGTAAAAGGCAACATTTATTTCTTCCGTGTTAATTGTTTTATCATATCATTAATGACGAAAAAGCATTTATTATTGTATTAATTCGTGTTAGCAATATACTATTACAAAATAGAATTTGATGATATAAATTGATTGAAAAGAATCGCAAATTAAACGCATTTTCAACGTTTCAATATATTTTCAGTAAAATCGGAGAATTTAAACATTATTATTATTAATAATATGAACAAAGTATCACAGAAAACGTTTCACTTTCGATATTTTGTAGATTTTCCATATTGTAATTGTTACGTTTTAAAATTTGCTACAAATGCATAAAAGTCCGCGTGCAGTCATTGATAAAAGTTTAATCGTTGAAAAAATATATCACGAAACAGCGTTCAATAATTTTATTAAAAACACGCGAGCGGTTGAAAATGGAAAGTGGCCGCGTGCGATGGACACTCGATCGATGATTGATTCTCACGCGAGAATCCCATAGAAATCCAGCAGTTATACTCGCTTCGTCTAATTGCTCTGTCTATTTTTCGACGGATGATTTATGACGAGTATATGCAAAGTAGCTCGGTGAAAACGGCTCACCGAATCGATTACCTCTCTCTTCAACTGATTTCTTTCTTTTTCTTTTTTTACGATGAATTAATCTCCAACCTACAAAGAGATCATCCCCGAACGAGCAGTAGAAACGAAAATTCTTATTATTTGCAACTGCAAATATACAAACGTTTGCGTTTGACGACTCGTAGGTACTTGGGTCATTAATTAGTTCTTAGACAGGCTCGCATAATCGTTTTATTATAACGTCAAATGTGGGTATTTGTAACGTTGCTCAATGGTGTAATTTCGTTTCTCGAGAAGCAAAGGCAAATTGAAGAAACCTAGGAAACATAGCACATCTCGAAAAATTGAAATTTACATTGATTTACATCGATTAAATTCAATTTCTATATTTGAGATCAATTACGATCAATTTTACTGATGGCCGTTTATTCTCTAACCCATCATCGAGCGAACAATAAGAATGAAGATCTCGCCGAAAGACCGTGCGAGGCCCCGATGAAATTAATTACGATGTTGGTTAGTTTGTTGATACTTAACGAGTGGTCCGTGGCGAAATGCTGTCGTCGAAACGTCGTATATATTCGAAAAATGGCTCGCTCCGGGTCGTAGAAATAAAGAAAAGAAAGGGGAGGGGGCTGGGCCCCGGGGCCCGAGTTTACGACTGGCGGAATGTTTTCGTTCGGGCCCTTTTTACGCGCGGATTTTTAATTGAATTAGACGATGATAAATAATCGTGCCGATACGAGAATGTTTCGCCCGTTACGTGCCGGATTTTTCTGCTTCTCTGGATTCGGGATCGTCGCTCGATCGTCCCCCCGATGCTTTCGATTTCTTGCCCCCCCTTCGTCGTGGGGGAACCACCGGATTGAATAAAATTTCGCGATTCGAAACGATCGTTTTACATAATACGCAAAAACCGACGTGCAGTTTGTTATGTGTGCGTACTAAGTGTTTCTGTGGCACGGTTCGATCCTTTGCAACGAGAACTTTTGTTTATGACAGTTGTAGGAGAATGAATCCGCTGGTTGATTTTATATCAATTCACTTTGTTCTCGTATGATATTCGATGTTACATTAATACATGTATAATATTCATATATAATGTTTAACCTCAGATTAATATATTGATTCATATACCAACGTACTGATAGATCAATTAATTCGTATTAGTATCATAAATAATTCAATTGTTAAATTTGGTCCATGTGTATATTCAAACTATTGCATCAATATATGATATTCATATTAACATTATAAATAATTTAATTATTAAATTCAATTTTATATTCAACGATTATGTTCAATATTCAATATTATTTAGAAATAATTTAATTGTCAAATCAAGTAATTCAAATAGTTATACTGATAGTTATAATGATTATTACAGTGATTGTTACATATTATATTGATATTGTAATGAAGCTATATGAAATTTTCAATATACGTATGATTCATGAATACCATTAATCTCAAGTTACAGGATTTTTTATAATTGTACTGTAGAATTATAGTATACTGTGTTACATAATAAGAGTTATATAATGATGTAATAATAGACATTATGGTATATATATATGTGAAATTATGCTATAGAACTATAGTATAAAATTATAATATAATGTAAAATAGATTAGTATAAGAGTATACTATATTACCTAATCTAATCTATAGTATAATATAATATAGTACAATATAGTATTATGTAGTATACATAATAAGAGCTATATAATGATGTAATAATAGACATTATGGTATATATATGTGTGTGAAATTATGCTATAGAACTATAGTATAAAATTATAATATAATGTATAATAGGTTAGTATAAGAGTATACTATATTACCTAATCTAATCTATAGTATAATATAATATAGTATTATGTATATTAGCTTAATATAATGTAAGATTATAACACGATAGGAATTATAGTATAATAATAATAAACATTACATTATAGAATTATACATGTAACAAGAATTATAGTCTATATATATACAATTATTAAGAATTATATTTTACATATAATATAGTATAATTTGAAATTATAGTATAATACGTAACAAGAATCACGGTGTATATACGTCATAAAATTATACTATAAAACCACGATACAACGTGACCCGTATCTCATTACTAAATTACATTGCTACGCCACGTTGCGTAAAAAGCGAGATACGGCGGAATGAAATGGGGCCGATTATAAGTGATCCGGTTCGTTAATCGAAAAATCCTCCTGGACTGGAAGATCAATGAAAATAACCCAGTAGCGAGGGAAACGGGTTCGGGCCGCGAGCCGTGGAACGAGGAATTCCACGGGTGTTGCCGAAGCTATCGAGGGATCGAGAGGCCGAAAGGAGAGAGAGGCCGGTGTGTGTACGAGGCGGTCCTAGCCGGACAGACGGCCCCGGGCCCATTTATCATACAGGAAACAATAGGAACTGGCAAAACACGTGCTTCGCGCGCGCTCTGCAAAACCAGCCAACGCGCAGAGAGGAGACCGAACGACGACGACGACGACGACGACGACGACCACGACGAAGACCACGACGAAGACCACGACGAAGACCACGACGACGACGACGACGACGATGACCACGACGACGACGAGGAGATACTCCATAGCAAACGAGAGAAAGAGAGAGAGAAAGGGGGTTCCAGATACATAATACACGCGGTGGAGTTGTGTGTGGAAACAAACAGGCGGAAAAAGAAGAAAAAAAAAGAGAGAGAAGAAGAAGAAGAAAGTGAACCGAGGAGAGGGTCCCCTGGATCGGTGGACTGAGACAGACGGTGAGGGGCCGAACCGGGTGACCGGTCCTCCCTTCATTTGTTAAAACAATATAACAATTCATTTTTGTCACATCCACTGTCGAAGGGCTTTTATTGTGACGGGCCGGAGTCTTCCTCCCCCTCTTGGCCCTCTTCTCCTCACTGGAATTGTTTCACTCGGCTCCGGCCCGAAACTATTGTCGACGTCGGCACACGGCTGCGCGCCGCTCTTCCCCATGGTGTTCTCTCTCGTCTCCTCCTCAGGGACGGACCAACATCCTATGGACTTTTGACTTTATCCGACTCTTCGGAAGGTTCTGCTATTCATTTTAATTGCCTCTTTCATCTAGAAACGAACCAACATGTTTCCCACTTTACGCGCAATTGTCTTGGGATATTTGGTTTCTTCTCGCGTCTCTTCTTCTGTCTTGGTTAGGTTTACGGATTTCTCTTCTATCTTATTTCAATTGTACGAGGAGTGAATGAACATCTCGTGGATTTTGCGATTCTAAATCTTTGATTTTATTTTTGGTTTTTGTGTATTATTTTGGAGAAAGGGGGATTTTTCTAATGGACGATGGTTGAAATATCCTTGGATATATAATAATTTTTATTAGCTTCAACACTTGGTATATTTTAATTTTATTTTCACAGATTCTCTATCGCTATAAATTTTTTCGTGCAGATATATTTGTGATTTTTAACGTAATGCAAAATAATATCTACATTAAAATATATATGATGTTTGTTAAATATTATATATAATGTATAATATGGGTACTAAAACTAATATGACGTTGAATTAATATTAAAATTGCAATAAACTGTACATAAGTTTCTTGTGATTGTTGTAAAATATAATATTAGATATACAAAGATAATATTATACGTAACATGTACTAAGTTTTCTGTAATTTTGTTTCAGCACTTTGTGAGTCTTCCTACGATTTTGGCCAAAAAAGGAAGTTTGGACTCCTGATTGATCTCTACTTGAGAAAGAATCTCAACGTTCCACGCTTCTTTCCAGAACAGGTCAGAACTTACTCCATTTCCAATTTTCTTCCAATTTCTCAAAGTTTAAATACAATTTCACGATTTCTGCAAGTTCAAAAATTCTACAATTTTGGAGAGAAAAGAAATGAAATTCGTACTCAGTGTATTAATCCAATTAATTATTAATTTTTTCAATCTTTTCTCCAATTTCGCTCACTGCATAAACAGACTTTTCCAACTTTTAGAAACGCGAGTGTTTTCCTACAATTTTGCAAGACAAAGAAAAAAGACTTTTGATCTTTCAATCGTTTTCTAGCCGAGGGAAGAATTTCAATGTTGCAAAGTTAGAACAGGACTTGCGTTGATCTTTCTGCGATCTAAATAGACTTTTCCAGACAGATTTTTTTCTCGAGAGGTTTTCTACGATTTTTCGGGGGGGAAGAATTTTGGATTTGCAATTATTTTCTAGTCGAGGGAAAAATCTCCCGGTTGCTTTTTTTTGAGAACGGGTCAGGGCTGGGCGAGGAGCGTCACGCGAGCTGCCAAGCTCTTTCCGCGAGAAAAATCGACTTGTTGCTATCTCGAGCGTCCCAGTTCCAATCTTAACGAGCTTCCGCCAACTCGCCGTTTCTTTTCCTCTTTACTTTTTTCGAATCGCCCGGATCTGGCCACTCCGATTTTCAACTTTGATTCTCTTGTTTATTCACTTCGTTTATTCATTTATACGAGGTAAAACGACGTGGAACAAAAATTGCAGGTCGAAAAGAAAAGAGAAGCACGTGCACTACGGAAGTAGTAAATCATATTCAGAAATCTCATGCTCCATGCATTACATCGATATCGTTTTCTTTTTTTTTTAAATTACTTCTCATTGAAATTAATAATTTCAATTCAATATCACTATAATAATAATAATGATATATTTATATAAATATACAAGATGCCTATGAAAAATTATAAATTAGTCATTTTTAGTAATTCTAGTAACTCTAGTGTTAAAATGGCTTCTATTCTGTTTTAACGACATAACCTCAATAATAATAATTTATATAATATTTAATAACATTATATAATAATGATAATTATTATTAAATATCATTAAATGTCAATCAATAAGTAATGATCATTTTGAAATATGCAATTAAACAAAAGAAAAGAAAAAACGAAATTCAAAAAAATTTTCGTTATCGGAAACGGAATTGTAAAAATTATCCTGCGTTGGACGTGCTAGTCTCTATTAATTCGAATTACTATTTAATATAATTTTACGATCTCTCGTACATTGCACGCTTTTTCTAAATATGTAAAACAATGATGTACATTTTTTTGCACTAAAACTACTGACGACTAAAGTATAAAATTTGTAGCAAAGAAATTAAAGTTCTTAAGATACTAATCAACACTAGAACTATTGAAAAGAACAACTAAAGTAAATAAAGTATTTGTAGCAAAGAAATTGAAGCATGGAACGTTCATAACACAAACTTCTATTTTATATATTTTACTAAAAGTCAGAAACTTCAACATTGCTATAAATATATAAGATGCCTATGGAAAATTATAAATTTTTAGTAATTCTAGTAACTTTAGTGTAAATAGTGTTACACTCTAGCAACTCTAGTGTTAAAATGGCTGCTATGCTGTTTCAACGACATAACCTCAAAAAGTTCCACAAGAAAAAAGAAAAAATTGGAATTAGTTTTCGAGTTTGTTCTTGGTATGAAATCCGAAAATGTCTTTAATTGGAAATTTTCTTTGCCTTGAAATATTCTAGAGTGTGCTAAAATGACAAGTACGTATAATTTTACAATAAATGGCCAAAGCGAATTTTCTTTCCACACGACGAGCGTACTCGAAAATATTCCATCTTTTCACGACGAGTATACTCGACATAAATGCTCAAGGGGTTAAGTGAATTTCCCCCGTTTCGCCGAGCGAAGGTGAGGAGCCGGCGAACGCGTCAGCGGATGTTTAAAACGTGACGATAGATTCGCAGCGAGGAACGCCATTATGGATGAAGCAGCGAGCTGAAGCCGGTCTTCCTGGTCCCGGCCATAAGTTAGCTGCCACCGGCTTGAACCACCCGGCCCTGCATGAAAGATACTCGCGGCAGCGCATTATTTACATATTTATATATTAAACGGTCGGCTCCTATCCTACGGTGGATCCCCTTGTTGGCCGTTTCGGGATACGAATCGGCGAAATTTGTGTTGTAACCCGCCGATTCCACCCGTGCGGCTCGATAAAATTCCCTCTCTTACACACGAACTTTTTCTCTCTCTCTCTCTCTCTCTCTCTCTTTTTCTCTCTCCATAACTCCTGCACGCTCTTTAAGAATTTCTTCGTCGACATCGCCTGGAAAAATTTTGGTTTTATTTTGTTGTTCGCGCGTTTGTCTTGTCGTCTGTTCAACAGCTCGCGGTTTGGCATAATTCGCCAGGAAACAGGATAGTTGTTAAATTACTGCGAGCGTGTCATCCGTTTGGTTGGGTGTCGTGTACGCGTATTTGGGAGCGATGGGGATTTACCCATCGGTCGGGATCCGATTGCGGGTTTTAACTCTCTCTGAATCGTCGTTAGGTCAACTGTATTAGGTCACTGTCTGTATGTTTGGATTTGTATTTTTTTTTATTGGAAGGATGGATCAAAATGTATCACTTGTTTTCGCAAAAGAGATGTCTCTTGATGGTGCATTAACAAAATCCGCTTTGTGAGTGATTCTTAGGGTCAGTTTGGGATGTTTTTGTACATTGCAAAGTTCGTCTGCAAAGGGTTGAATTTGTTCATCTTCCTGATTGCTACATTTGTTATACCTGATGATGGGGTTTCATAATATATCTTGTTGCGTATTGAAAAGTGGTACAATAGAACAATGAAATGAAATGCAGTATGATAATAGTAAACAGTAAATAATAAAATACAAATATAACAATAACAGTACATAGATGGTATTAAACTACCAAATAGTAAAACTAGATAGTAAAAAATACTAAATAGTAGAAATGAAGTATAATAAAATAATAAATACTAAATAGTAAAATAAAGTATGATGCAATAATGATAGTAAATAGTAAATGGCATAACAAAGTGGTACAATAACAGTACATAGATAGTATTAAACTACCAAATAGTAAAACTAGATAGTAAAAAATACTAAATAGTATAAATGAAGTATAATAAAATAATAAATACTAAATAGTAAAATAAAATATGATGCAATAATAATAGTAAATAGTATAACAAAAAGTTTCTCCATCTCTCAAGGTGTTAATGTAGACAAAAGCAAATTTGTGACAACAAAGTGATACCATAACAAAAAAAAAAAAAAAGAAAAATTTCTGCCAAAGAGAAATGAATCGCTCTCGAATTTTTCAACGCGCATGAACGCACCAACGCGAAAAAGAATAGAAAATTACCAGTTGGGAGGAAGCCTCGCTTACCGAAAGCTCAAGCCCGACGATGAGAGAGGGAGAGGGAGGGAGGGAGGTAGAGACGCGCCGCCGATCTATAAAGCGACGGTGCACGTGTAGGTGGGTGTGTGTTAAAACGGGACGTGTATTATTCAGGCGGGCGGCTTGGCCTTGGGAAAGGCCTGGCCGACGATAATGCGCGTTAACGACTTTATCGCGTTCTAAACGGGCTTGCAAGCTCGCGGCCCTGCAAGCAAACGAGGAAGGAATTATCGATCGTCCGGCGGCAGGGGCGAGCGATCCCGGCCGCGATAAATCTTCATAGTTCCTTCTGACACGTTTCACGTGACCGTTTCGCGTTATCTTTCCCCGCATGAAATATGTCGGAAACGCTTTTCTTTCGCCCTCGAATATCGCAAGCTCACGCTCGGGACGCGACGCGACGCGGACGCATCGGCGAGAGCCTCCGAACAGGAAGATTGAAAAAAGGAAAATCGACTCGAACCGCGACTGCCGGCGCGTTCCTCTTTTGTTGGCGAAGAATTGTCCTCTCGCGCTGGAGAATTTTTATCGATACGTTTTGCATTGCACGATTAATATGATTTTTACTTTCATTTCGATATATATGTAATTGTAATATTGTAATATTAATGGTACGTAGCAAGTAAACTCTACTTTCGTTGCATTATAATGTGTTGCAAGTTCTCCAATATATTGCGATAATAATATTATACTCTGTACGATAATATATAGTGTAGTGCGCTATTTGTTTGAATTCGTCTTGACGGCTTTCACGTGGCAAATAGAAAAGTAGAGAAATTCTATGTGAGAAATTAAAGATTACCTTAATTTCGTCTAAACATAAAAAATTGTTATACAACTTTGTCCTCTGCCATTTCTAAAAAAAAAGCAACCACCCCGTATATTATATATTGATATTAGTATGTAATATATTTATTAATTTTATATATATTATCTAGTACAGTACATGTTGAATTTTTAATACTACGCATAATGTATTATGATATTAACATATACATAGTTGGTACTAATAATACCAGTAATAGTAATTGTATATATTTAAAGTAAAAGAAATACCTTAAAATTAAAAATGGAAAACTGGTAGTAAAGTAACGAATTATCAAAGTGTTCCAAATATTCTACACTTTTTTTGATTTTTGGGCCTTTTATATTAACATCAAAGATAATAGAATACAAATAAAAACACTAATATAATAGTAATGATAAAAATTTGATAAATTCTCCAATGTATAATATATTGCATGTATATTGTACAACGCAATATAAATTCTTTATATTGATATAATAATGAAATACCAACAGAAATGCAAATATAACAATACAAATACAATACAAATTTGTTGTATTCTTCAATGTACATGTACAATAATATTATAGTAACATCAAATAAATTTTCTATTATAATATAATATTATAGTATTATAATATTATAATAGTATTATAGTATTATAATACAGTTTCCATTATAATATAATATTATATAGTATTATATCACACCATAACAGTATTTTCCATTATAATATTATAACAGTATTATAATAAATTTTCCATTATAATAATAGTATTATATCACATCATAACAGTATTATAATATTTTAATATTAATATATATAGGCAAATAATAACATATGCAAATAAAAAAAGTGCAGTACATTTGGAATACTATTTTGTCATTTTATTACCAATTCTTCATTTGTAATTAAGGAATTTAATTGTAAAGTTATTTCTTTTACTTTAAATGTATACTATACTATATTGTATTATATAATTGACATTGTTGAATGATCTGAAACTGTAACAAATTGAAATTGAATGTTCTTTTTTAATTGTTAACGATGTTCATTCTCTCTCTCTTTCTTTCTCTCTCTCTCTGTCTTTCACAATGAAATTTTCAAAATCTGATACTTTGAAAGAGCGTGTACTTTGGTTATACTGCCGAGCGACAGAGGTATAATTTACACGCTCGTTGACGCGCATCCACCAGAGATAAAACTCTTAGGCTAGGGTTAAAGCGATCCACGCTGATTTCGTATGCGATCCGCGGGGGCCCGTCAAAACGCGCCGACTATGTCGCGAATCCTCCCAATAAAACACGCCGCGAACGACCATACAGTCCTGCTCGAAAGTATGCCAGCTATTTCTTCTACCTTCCGTCCAGAAAAACTCATTTTCTAGATGTGTCACCCTCTTGCAATTAGAGAGAGAGTAGAACGCAAGTTTTGAAAATATTCGGCTCATGAAACGAGCTCCCTAAATTATTTTCAGTTTGTGAAATGGGCATTGGAGCGCAATCAATCCATTATTGGATCGAATGTATAAATTCGTTCAATTTTTATATTTATTACATGAACAAACAAAATTGGATAAACGCGTGTAGTAAGAACTAGGTAATCGTTGTTGGGTCATTTTATATTTATCTTTTGCTATTTAATTTTTTTTTTATTCCAATGTTTCGAAATTACGAAAGCAATGTAGCTTCAAGCTCTCAAGAAAAGACCAGAGTAATTAAAATTATTAGTCCTGTTGTGTTCTTTCAATCTCTTTCAGTCTCGACCAGCTTACATTTTTCTATAGTTGAAGAGTATCTCAAGTATGAACAAAACATGAAAACACAAATTTCTCATCTTTCCTTTAAATTTAGTGCAAAATTGAAATATGAAAATTGTGGAAGTAATGGTAAAATCAGCGCTAGTTTCAACGTCACTGCTATGGTTCTCTCAAGGTTGAATAAATTACCAAATTAGCTAATCAACGTAACAACAATTTAACTTGTTCTCTGGTCATTAATTAACTACATTCAAAGTTTTCATCGTTCGTTCAACATGACACACAATAGCAATATTTTTATTTATTTCAATATCTATCATTGTATCTTTTTGAACTTGCCCGTTTGGTAACAAATATCATTATTGCATTGATGCAATTTAGAGGTACAATATCAAAAGTAGAATGACTTTGCCTTTTTAATAATAAATATTATTATTAGACTAGAAAGATTTTCACAGATCCATACAACAGATATAATTATATAACAAATATAAAAAAAAAAATGGAATGCTCTTTGTGATTTTCAACAAGTGCGGTCAGTCTTTGCTTAGATTCTATTTTCTCTTTTCGGCTGTGCACAGAAAACCACGCTCTCTAATCATCGTTAGATTATTTCGTTGCTGTTACTTTCGTCGAAACCTTAAACCTCAAACCTTCTCTCCTCCAGCGGTTAACAAGCCGTAGATTCAACTTATTTATCACCCGTGTAGCCGTCCACGTTTTTGGGGAAAAGATTTCGAGACGCGCAGCGTTACGAGCGTGCTTTCTGGATTCGTATTTTTCTCGAGTTGGTACTGTGTGCGCGCGCACGAGCCGGGAACGGGCCACGACGGAATGGTGGACGACGCTCGTTAACATACTTTCGTTGTTGACTGTATGGGCGTAGTAGAGCCAGGCCAAGCAGGCTTCTATGAGTAGCTTTTCGGCGATGGAATTCCTTCGCGAGACAGACGCATCACAAAGGGGCCGCGCGACTTCGTGGTCAGTCGAGAAACCGGGGGACCGTCTTGACTGCGGCGCCATTTTGGTGAACCGCTTTATAACATCGCTCGCGAGTCATTCTGCCTGTTTGTAAATTCGCAATACTACCCGAGATCAGTATTTAAGCAATTATGTTGACATCATTTAGAAATAACTATGTGTCTTTTTAAGCATATTTTTATTCAAATAATTTCTAATGTATTTTCTAACGCTAGTATGTTAACAAGTAATTTATTTAAAGAGTTGAATTAATTCGAATAAAACACTATTTGGGTGTCACACGAAATAAAGTTGCTTCTTCTCGTATTGTCTCTAAAGTAACAAAAATACTAACTTATACTTTTTAAAATAAAAGCAACTCGTAAAAATCACACGTCCTTAAACAAACTAATACAATTCTTTTTAATTTATTTGCCTTTTTTATCTTCTATCGGTTATGTTGTCGTCTCGTCAAAAATAACTAAAGTTAAGCGTAGATTAGATTAGATAGCAACGATAGATATTCTTTGTTAGTACAGTAATTAAATCAATTCTTCCAAATTCTTCCAAAGTACAAAATTACGCGTGTTCTCATATTGTTTTGCGTTTCAAAATCTTCCGCTGTATCTCGCCAGAGGTATCGAACAGTCGTTATCAGCTCGCGAGATTGCAAACAGGTTGATTTCCAAGCGGCGAAGGTGTCAAAAATCGGGCGAACAGCAAAGAGGCAACATATCAGCGGATACGTCCGTATCCGGCATAATTATGCAAAAACGGGGAGGGGAGGGGGCGGATAGAGGCTGGCCGGGTGGATCGGGCGAGATCAAAACGCGGCGGACGGGCCGGACAAATTGTTGGATTTATGGATCGGTGACGGGGCGAGAGGCCGCTGCTGGATCCACCCCGTTATCGTCAAAATCTCCGTAGCTTCCGAGAAGGGGGGGCCCACGAAACCGCCACGAACGAAAAAGACGAGCAACCAGCGTGGCCCACCCGATGTTAAACCGAGTGCGCGCGCCTCTGTGTGTCTCCACCGTTCCTCGTTCTTCTCCCCCTTTCGCCGTATAATCCTATATCGTCGTGCCGTTGGTACCTGCTGAAAAAATTTGCCCGCGCCGCGATAAACGCCGCGCCCCGAATAAGGAGCGCGCGGAAACTGGACGAGGGAATGGCACGCGTAACCCCTACCACTCGCTCCGAAATTCTGTTGGAACTCTCCGAGAGCGGACGCGACGATTTGTGGGTAATCTTGGAAATATTTAGGTTACAAACTGAAGCAGTTTGGTTTTCAGGTTGGGGAACCTCGATTTTCGGAAAATTCCTGCGATTTTTAGGTTAGATCGAGTTGCGTCGTTGAATTTGATATTGTTCCATCGTATTTAATCCATTGAATGAATAAGAGCTTTTACATTTTGTACAAGTAAATTAGATATATTTCTAGATTTTGAAAAATTTCTGAGACATCTGGCAAAGTCTTTAGTACATTGTACAATTAAAAGTGATTCTTTGGAAAAAATATAAATTCCCCAACTAACTTAACCTAACTTAACCTAACCTAACAAATAAATTAGGTATGTTTCTAGATTTCAAAAGGTTCTAGGTTTTGAAAAATTTCTCAAGATATCTGTAAAAATCTTTAGCACATTGTATCGAAGGTGATTCTTTGGAAAAAATATAAATTCCCCAACCTAACCTAACAAATAAATTAGGTATGTTTCTAGATTTCAAAAGGCTCTAGATTTCGAAAAATTGCGAAGATATCTGTCAAAATCTTTAACACATTGTGCATCAAAAGTGATTCTTTGAAAAAAATTTAAATTCTGTAACTTAATCTAACCTAACAAATAAATTATGTATGTTTCTAGATTTTAAAAGGCTCTATGTTTTGAAAAATTTCTCAAGATATCTGGAAAAATCTTGAGCACGTTGTATCGAAAGTGATTCTTTGGAAAAAATTTAAATTCCCTAGTCTAATCTAATCTAACCTAACTCGCCAAATTCTATCGTTCTTCCATAATTCGAGATTCTGTTTTAAGGATACTAAGAAGATTCTACGCGAGACCGCGATTCTTCGTCCACGATCGCGGTGGATTCGCGTTTTTTTTTCTTTTTCATTTCAGTCTGACGATGAATCCAGGTCTCGGCTGTATCACTCTCTTTGGGCGCCCGGTTTCGGCGAAAGCCAGCTCGCTCGATGGACCGGCTAGATTTCTATTCGCGATTAGAAGGCGCGTATACGCGTCCTACGTGACGAGAATGCCCGTCAGACGCGCGCCTTTCGTTGAACGATTCGTGATATCGGGTTTCTGGTCTCTCTGACGGCGGGATTTCCTATAAGCGTCAACGTCCCGACGTTGCACAGCGCAACAAATTTTGTCGACCGGACAAGGCGTATTTCTATTTCTGTATACAGTTGTATACATGTAATTATATTTAATAAATATTATATATATATATTCATGTTTCTATATATGATATTTCTTAAAAAATTCTTTTGGCGTTCTTCTCCTTATTCCAGTTCTAAAAGTTCTAAAGTGTTCTAAACGTTGCAATTGCAAATCAAAAAATCCTCAATACAGATGGATGATTTTCAATGTGACAAAAATTCTGTCAATTGAACATCGTGTTAAATTAAAAAAAAAAAACAACGTGAATGCGTTTGACGTTAATAAAATTTCACGTAAACATCATTTGTTGCTATTCAAGTTCACGCGGTATAGATCATCCTCTGTCTATCGCTCATTGTAAATCAAACACAAAGGGTAAAAGGATTTTTTTCCGCGTGCATAGTTAACTAATTGGTTCACAAATAAGATAGCAGGAGGAAAGTAATCTCGGTGGAATCGAGTCCCGATGATATAATACGGTCGTTGATTCTTGGTGGTCACGCAGAGACAATGGTAATTACAAGCCGGGGCCATTAGGACAATGCGTCGCGCCACATGGGGCAGGTGTTTTTCGTTTCGATCAGCGATCACTACGAGGTCCACTTATCTCGAACAATTTCACCATTTGTCTACGAATCGTTTCAGAGATTTTTTTTTTTTTAATTAAGATGGGAGGGACTATTCTTTTCTTTTCATTGTTATCATTATTATTATTATTAAACTTTTCATTCCAGTTTGTATTAAACAAAGCATACGTGTGGTACAAGATTGTGTTTTCTGTTCTTTAACACTTTGGAGACGAGTTTTTAATTAATTTTAATTTTCGCAGTAAATAAAAAAAATGTTCCAAATTAACTTTAATAATTCAGATATTAAAAGATCGGATAATAATATTGTTTTACAATTGAAAATAAAGTCTCAAGATACGATTGCAATAAACATTGATTGAATCAACACAATTTACCTTTATCAAACAAATTTTTAATCTTTTTTAATCTTCATTGAAATCATTTTGTGAATACTTACAACGGATCGAGAAATTGATTAAATCGGCGCAACTTAAATCTTTATCAGAACAAAATTTTTCAATCTCTATTGAGATCATCTTGTAATATTCGTTTCATTAAAAATATTTAATTTATCTAAAGTATGATTTATTCTCCTCGTTCCAATCAATTTTTTGAATTACTGTATGTAGAAAGCTTCAGAGGCTTAAGTGCATAATACCTATTAGCGTCGGAATTGTCATTGGTCATTTTTTAATTAACCTGTTAATCATATAGCCAATGTTCTCTATTTTAAATTTAAAAGGATATTAAATTTTAAAACGTATGTATGTATTACTTACACAATGGAACTATGGCGATTGAAACATAAAATTTCCATCGTGAGATGTTAAAGTAAGAGAAATAGGAAACTTTACGATACAACAAAGTACACAAGCTTTTATTTATGCATTTAACGAAAAATCATTTAAATCAGTAAAAATGTACTGTTTTGCATCTGTAAAATACCCAATACGAAAATTAAAAAATTGGTCATCAGTTTTAATCTCTGTCAATTCCTCTATTTTTTGTTTCTCGTGATTAATCCAACAAATGACTCAATTATTGCTTCTCTCTACTTGCGTCGACTCGCCGGAAGACATAAAAAATTGTGTGAAATTTTCTTTTAAATCGCAGCCAAGAGACGAGGAGGGGGGCATCGATAGGTTCGCAGACGTCGCCAGAGTCCCGCGAGAGAAAGAGAGAGAGAGAGAGAGACTCCGCGTACGGTGATTCAGCGAATAGTCGACGAAGCGGCGTGCAAGTCTTATAGGATCTTAAGGGCCGTTTCTCGCGCATTGTTTCAGACCCCCGCGGGGCCGTAGCCTCGCGAGTCATCCGGGAAAATTAGTTCGTCCGCGGGGGGTTCCTTGTTACCACCGAGGCGCCCTTTCCATCCCCCCTCCCCTCACTCCTCTCTTCGCGACACGTGAGAAACTTTTACTCCACGCTCTCGGACCTGTCCCCTCTCTCTCTCTCTCTCTCTCTCTCTCTCTCTCTCAATTCGTTCGCACCTGTAGGTATTTTGCGAGTTATCATTGAGACTTTATCAGAGATATATTCTTCGACGATTCTCCATAAAATTTCCATCAGAGACATTGTAGTCTAAAAAATAAATTTTAAAATACAATAAATAATACAAAATTTATAAACACAATGGAGAGTGTGTAGCCTTTCATTTGCACATTTTACGAAAAATTATTTAAATATTTAAAAATACACTGTTATATGTCTGTAAAATGTCTAACAAAAAGTATAAATTTGTTTCGACCACTTTGTGATTAGTGTTATTCTACTTATATTAGTTTTAGTGTTATTTCCATATCTAGTGTTATTCTAGCTATTCTAGTTTTATTTCTTATATCTAGTATTATTCTAGTTTCATTAATTATAACGTTGGTGATCTTGGTTCACGTGTCTGATTCTTCGCGTACGGAGTGCACTTCTTACCTCGCAAGACTTTAGACCTTCCCAAAATTAGGCTCCTTTCCTCCACCACTTGTAATTCGACCGACATCTTCTGCGGAGTTCTCTCCTAGTGATTCCCGGAGTAACTCAAATGCCATTGTTGCGTGACACAAGATACCCGAAAGGGGGAGCCCCTTTGACGAAATTAATCCCTTTGTCGTCTCGCAATTGAAAGGGAGAGATTGAAATTTCCCAGCTAGCCCAGTTTGCTAGTGCAAACGCGTCGGGAGATGGACGATTTGTCGCGATGTGGAAACAAAGAGAGACACTTGTCGCTGGCCGCCCACCGGAGAATTCGTCCAGCGGAGAAAGAAACGTATGTACGTACACAGGCAGAGCGCAGCTGTGAGTACAGGTACAGCGTCCCGATAATTGCGATCGAGACGCGCGTCTCGAGGCGTGAACGACACGAATAGGGCGTTGATTTGACGACACTCCCATCGCCATCGGGGCCAGAAAACTCGAGGTGCATGCATGCATTATGCATCGCGCGAATGTTTATGCATGGGTCTCTCTCTCGTGAGGTTTCTTTCGCTTCTCCAACTGCCAACTGTCCTCCTCGCCAGCCGTCACGTGTACAAATTAACTCGCGGCCCACCTCATTCTGCGATATTTGTCGTCCAGTTGTGGAAATTGTAAACTGCAAGTCCCTTAGTTTTATATTTATAAAAACACATAGAAATATAAATATTTATATAATCCTTATGAATATGTAAATATATAATCCTTGTATAAATTTATATAAATATTTATATAAAAATGTATACAAACATATTATAAAAATATAAATATTTATAAAAATCCCTAGAATCGCGATCGACGAAAATTGGCAGGAACTTGTCTGCAACAGGCACCTACAACAATATCAACGAATAATTGGAAATTGTTGAAAACGATAGAACGATATCGGTTCGGTTCGGCTGGTCGATGGCATAAATGGACCTTAATTCGCGGTGAATGCTAATTGGACGTCTCGGCTCTCCGTCAGCCAGCTATTCCCCGCCGGTGATCCACCGTTGAGTGCAGAGCCTGACCTAACTGTAGAAAACCGAACGTTTCCAATTACGGTGCGTACGTTGCTCGTTGGAGTTGAAATCTTTGCAAGGTGCCGCCCCGGTTCCTCGCCGTCGTTAACCCGTTGTCAACGGAACGAAAGGGGGAGAGACTGGAAAGTGGAGTCATAGTCGCGTTATCCGGGGAACGTAAGCGATCGATCGGGGCGATCGATCGATGTGGTAGCGATGGTGAACGCTGTGCTCACCTACCAGAACATCCCTACCGGCTACCAGACTTCTCTCTCTCCCTCCCTTCGTCTCTGTCTCTCCAACAATAAGAGAAGATACGCCATCTTCTCTCGTAGTCTTCGCGTCTTCTCTCCTCGGCACTCGATCTGATATCTCGAGCCGCCTCCATCGGCTATCACTCTCCCCTTTCTCGGTCGCATTCTTTCTATTCCATCGGGGCCCGTGGTTCTGCTCCGTGCCCTCTGTCCGAGTTATTCCGGGGTCAAACGCCAAAGCCTCGAGGCACGCCGGTGATCTCTCGCCACGCGGTGTGTGTGTGTGTGTGTGTGTGTGTGTGCTTCTCGATCGTCTCGGGATGATCTTCTTTATTGGGAACTGCGGCTCGGAAATTGATTTTATCGAGAGGAGTGACTGTACGCGGAAAGAGAGGAAATAGTCTCTCAGTTTTCGGAAGGTGAAAACTTTGGTTCGGTCCTGGAAAGTGGTCGAAACAACCAGTTCGTAATTTTAAAGCTTGGTAAAGATTTTTACGGATTTGAAAATCGACTCTTTGTGGAATAGTTTACATTCCCCGTTTTGTCATTCATAAAACACTGAAAATTATATGAAACAACACAATTATAAAGTATAATATAAATAGAAATATGAAAAGATAACGCAATTCATAAAGCAATAAAAATGAAAAATAGGGGAAAAAAGGAAATTTTATCATTCACGAAACATTCGTAAACTCCTCGTACCCTCGTTAATAACAAGTCCCAATTACATTTAGTGAAACATTTAGTAGAATAAAAATGGACCAAAAATATATCGCAAGTAACAAAATTGAAATAAATACAATATTCAAAACGTAGACGTAGGTATGACGTTATTTGGAGGAATTCGGTTCGTGCAGCCACCAGACGAGGAAAACGTTTGCCAATCGGGGCCCATCGCGAGCGAACGGGAGGATTTTTTCTCAGGTCGGGGCACAGGACGTTTATTCGTGCTTCTAGACCAAGCCATCCATCGTTCGGGTGTCTGCTCGGCTCGTTAGCGATTCTGCATGAGTTGTCCCTGTTCCTCGGTTGTTCTCTTGCCTTTTCTTTTTCTTCTTTTTTTTATCTTTCCTTCCCCCTCCCCCCTCTTCCCTGGTCTCACGAGCGAGCTGTGGTCCTCCGCGGGACTCCCTTGACGCGAGACCACCCCGTACAACCGACAGGTATCCCCGTCTATCACGTGACCTGTCACGCAACCCCGAGAGAGACCTTCCCAAGTCCCGATCCAAGCATTTCCTCTCCCCCTTGTCCGATATATACTCTCAATCGGGCATCGATCGATCGACGCCTCACGATTGTAAAATAATAGAAATGAAAAGTCGCCGGAAAATGGATGATCGATCTAATCGACGAATGAAATTAACACTCGTCGATCGTTGATTAATAAAATTAACCATCGATCTTTGGACTTTGATCGAGAATGTTGATCAAGTTAATAGTATCGATCGTTAATTAACCGTCAGTTATTACGTCAAACTTGATTGTGATTTCATTGAAATCGAAGGTGTACCTTGAAACTGTAATAAAGCGTCGACACTTTTTTTACTGAAAATTGCAATTATTATCTGGAAATAATGAAAAAAAGTACATTTGTGCCAATTGAATTACTTATATTTTTAGAATACTTTATTTCTGTTTTATATTTTATACGATAAAAATGTTATCAATGGCTTGTGTTGTTTAAAATATAAAATACGGATTAAGCAAATAATTTATACTTAGGTCAGGAGTATGTACAAACGTAGTTTATACTACTGGAATTTCATCCATTTTAAAATCTTTAAATTTTATTGTAGAATAAAAAACTTTTCTTTAAATTATGATCAAATTGATTTAATTCTATTACTGTAATTTTATTAATTCCGTCATTACCAGCTGGAGCAATTACTGTATTGCTATTTTAATACATCGAAATTTTAATACATCTTGTTTACCGAGATCTAGAGCGACCCGTGTGTAAAACTTAAATTAACTTAATTCGAACTCCTTCGAAATTTAATATCCGAATATTCTACTATTTTATTGACATTCTATTATTTGAATTTATTCGAATTTTTATCTCACAAATATCCAAGCGCTCTATCGCTGTAATAAAAATAGCCCTCTAGTAAGTGATGATTTTCCAGTTGGTCTAGACAATATCGTTCGACATTCGAGCATTGACTCAGCTCGTTTTTTCAATCATTTCTCAAAAATTGAAAAATACCTCAAGTTTGAACTCCCTTGTAAAATATGAAGGAAATTCTTCTTAGAATGCTTAGCGATTCTCCGATGAATTTTTCGTCGAAATTATATATCTTTTGTCAAGTATTACGAGTCCTTTTCAGAATTAAGATAATTGGAATAAAAGAGTTTCTAGCCTGTCTATTTACTACTTGAAAATTCCGTATCATTGCATTTCATTTTATTATGAATCATTGCGTAAAGGATAAACACGTGATTATTTTAACGATGAATAATGATTCGTCATCATACAATTTGTACACTTGTTTGTCAAAAACATTTTAGCGAAAAAAAAGAAAAAAGAAATAATTCTTGTTTATTTTACAATTTCTCAATATTTTTCATTCTGATTGTAAAAATTGTGGTCTCTCTCTAAGGTCGGTCTTCGCGTTCCTCTTCTTTTTTCTTTTCCTTTTTGCGTCAGACTTCGCGCAATAAGTTTACACGCCGTATATAATAAGTTTACGTAACTTGGCTAAGAGGCGGTGGTTATTGCGCGTAACCGGTTACAACGGTGGCCACGACGCGTTTCAAGGACTTCGATTTCCCATATTTCCTGGCCAGCCTAGCCGGCTGGCCGCCGCTGGAAATAACAACGAAATAAATTTGATTTCGTCCCGGCGCGGTAGTACGTTACACGTGTTGGATCCGGCCCGATACTATCTTTGCCCGGGTATCGATTTCACAAAAATCTCTCCCCCCCTCTTTCTCTCAGTCTCTCTCTCTCTCTCTCTCTCTCTCTCTTTTTCTCTCTCATCGACTTGACCAATCCTGTATCAGAGTCGTTTCCTTCCTGTTGACCAACCATCGAATTACTCCTCGACCACAGGATTTTCCGACGACCTCGAGGAAACGACGCCGATGTCACTTCCTCTCGCAGTGGGGAGAGAACTTGTTTGCTTTATTCTTGGCAAATAACTTTGTTTCAGACTCTCAAGTCAATTTTTGCATACTCCTATCGCGTGATTATGTCGCATTGCGAATCAAAATTTACTTCATTTTATCCTTATTTTGAAGAAATACGAGATCAGTGAGATATAGAATTAAAAAATAAATTGTCATTTTCCGAGAAATGCTAAATTATTATTATTGGTTATTGCTGTTATATTACAAAATTTTGAAATCAGATTATTATATATTTACTATTATCAGTGTTACTATATAAAATGCATTGTTATTACTATATTATTGCAACACTGCAATACATACAATCAATATTATTGTTAAAAATTCTTACGCGTGTCTTGCAAATTCTGCAAACAGCAACAAATACTCTCAAACATTCACTATTCACGCTCGTCATTCTAACCTAAAACAGAATTACTCTAATGGAATAAATACCACATCATAAATACTGTTTTGTGATGCTATAATTAATACGATCATAGTAATTTTACCAACTGTTACTATAATATAACAAAGCTATCAAGGTGATAGCAAACCACTGAAAATTATCTAAACTAAAATCACTGTAATCAAATGTATACTACACTGCACTACAGTTGATGACCATAATAACAACTAATTACTGTTGTTATTAATTACTAGTTATTAAACTAAAATTGTTATGAAATATTACAAAATATACACAATATGAGTAAAATATAAAATATAAATGTATACAAAATGTATATAAATATATATACTACTGTATAATACTATAATACTAAATATATATAAATATATATACTATTATATAATGCTATAATACTAAATGTATACAAAATGTATATAAATATATATATTACTGTATAATACTACTATATAATAATATATAATACTATAATACTATATAATACTATTATAAATATACTGCTATATGATATTACTATATAATACTATAATATATATACTATTATATAATACTACTATATAATACTATAATAGTACACTATTACGTAATGCGCAAATATGTATGACATTAAATAATTTATGTACAAATATATACAAAATATATAAAATGATGCGTCATAATAACAAGTAATAAAATTAAATATTACAAAATGCACACAATATGAATAAAATATGTATAAATGTACAAAATGTATACAAAATATATATAAATATATATAAAATATCATATAATTTATATACAAAATATACAAAATCCGCAGAAGAGTAGTGATTAACGAAATTGCTACAGCAACGAGACGATCGCGCGAGGTGACGTAACACAGAGTGTTGCGATCCCTCCGTCAATGCTTTATATCAAAAGGGGGGCCCGAGCGGACCGCGAAGGTTAAGCTAGACGGGCCGGCGGGGGGAGGAGGAGGAGGAGAGGGGGGGAGCCCACGGAGCGGTTTCACCGGGCCACGGTAAAAGGCATCGGTTGCCGGAACGCATGTCCGCCGGTTGTTGGACCATTTGCTCGCATCCCGTGTGGTCCGTCGATGTCCCCATTGTTTCTGAACCTGGCCGTCCGTATTCAAATTCGCTCGTTTCGAATTGGCCCGTGAGGAGGGGGGACGCTGCCTCCCTCCCAGCGCCCGCGGATCCCGATCCGCGATCAACCGAGAGAAACAAGAAGAAAAGCGAACCGCAACGACAGAGAGGCAAGAGAAGAAGAGGAGAAGAGGAGAAGAGGAGAAGAAGAGGAGGAGGAGGAGGAGGACTCCTCGCCTCCGTATTACGGATCGGGCCGGCTCCTCGGGCCCGAGTCCGAGCGAACAGAGACGAAGGAAGAAAGAGAAAAGAGGAAGAAGAGGAGGAGGAGGAGGAGGAGGAGGAGGAGGAGGAGGAGGCTGAAGAAGAAGAAGAAGAACGAAGGAGAACGAAGCAGCGCGCGAGCGTGATGCAACGCGGTGGTAACACTGTGTGTGCCCTCTCGGCGCACCGAGAGGAGGAGGAGGAGGAGGAGAAAGACGACGACTGGAATAAAATATTCACAGCCGCGGCCCGAGCGGAGCCTTAATTGCGATCAGACGCGATCTCGGATTCCAACGGCCGGTGGGCCCACGGAACCGAACCTACGAACCAAGTCGAACCCCTCTCTTTCTCTCTCTCTCTCTCTCTCTTCTTTCGAGAGTCTCTTCTTCTCCAACCTCTTCTGCTCAAACCACAGTCGCCCGGTGGTTGTTTCTTTCGTTCGAACAGAACCGTGTTGCTGCGTTCGTTCGTGCTCTCTGAGACTCTCTCTCTCTCTCTCTCTCTCGCTCTCGGAAGAGAAGAACAGGCACAAGGGGAGAGGCAGCTGCTGCGGTGGCTCCTCTTATTCGTTTCTCCCGGGGCCCGGCCACGTTTACTCGTTCGCTCTTCCCAGCAAGCCACTCCACCTCCTTCGAAACAGGCCACTACCGTGTCTCGACTCCTGTTCATCCTGTTACAATGAGATGTATCGACCTGTTCCCGGCCATCTACGAGCCGCTCTGTGGGATTATTTAATTAGCTAGGGCGATAGATCCACCTACACCCCCTCCCCCCTCCCCCCTACCTCTTCCTATTGGTCACTCCCAGAGGTTGGATTCGATCGATCCGTTTTTCTTTCTTTCTGTCTCTGTGCGTGTCTCTCGTCTTTCGGAACCTGGAATTTGCGAATTTCAATTTTCGCCTTTTTTCTTTTCTTTTCTTTTCTTTTTTTTTTTATATAAGGAAGAACTGCGAAGAAGTAACTGCGTCGATCGCTGACTGTCGAAGGAGTTTATACACGATGCTGTCAGATACAGTGGCTCTAGAAGTTGAGCGATTTCTAAAAATTGTCGAATCGATGGAAAATTGGTGGAAAAGCTCTTTCGTTTCCTTTTACGTCGGTTTCGATGGTTCTTGCCTTTGTGACGATCTCCAAGCGTCGAAATATATTTCGTTGAACAAATGAAACATACGTACACGTGCGTTCTGGAAACACCTGTAATATAGAACACAAACATAAAATTATAATATAAAATTATCATATCCTGATGAACATGGTTTCTTATAGTAGAATTGATATATGATAAATTTGGACAACTCTAGCGTGGCAAATTGAATTTTTCCATCACGCTGTTTCTGTACTCTAATTGCAGGTTCCGCTTAACAAATTTAACTAGAAATTGTAGTAAATAAAATTACAATTAAAATTACAATAAAAATAAAATAAATAATTTATTTGCTACAAATGTAATTTAACTAGAAATTAAGGTTTCATCATCATTCGACTGTTTAAATTGAATTTGAAATTTAATAATAAGTTTAAATTTTCAAGAAACTCGGAAATTGCAAAAATCGTTCGTAATTGAGTGAGCGGGATCGTCTGCCAGAATCGAAAGACGTGGCACTCGAAGTTCCCACGCAGGATGCCACGTAACTCGTGGCAGGCTGTACGTTATTGAGATTCGCGCATGATTTAACTTAAATGTCCAATTCTAATGAGCCAACAAAGTCTTTTAATACTCTCTCCTCAAAAACAGCGTGAAACGCGTCATTCGAACAGATTTGTACGGTAAATGTTGATATTTAGCTTCGACAGCAAAGTTTGCGTTAATGCAATCCTTTATTTGACTCCGATCGTGATTTTTTTTATATATATATATATATGTAAAAAGAAGGAGAAAAACAAAATTATTACAAGAAAGTGTATTTTCTGCAGGTTCAATTATCATAATCAGAGCAACATTCGCTGTTAATTGAGTTTAATTGTTTCTATTACACTGTGATAGATTTGTACAAAGTTGTCATCAATTATTCAATTATTATGTTATTCCTATGGTATATTCGATTGTGCTCTTCAAATATATTTTATAGATTATATATATATTTATTAATTTATTAATTTGCAATAATACAAGTATCGTTTATAAATAATTGTAAAATCGTTGCAAAATACTGGATATTTTCTGCAAATAGTTGTCATAATCGGTTCATCAAAAATTTATATTTCTGTCATTTTCATTCCTTAACAAGATAACAAGAACGAATTTAAAACCTGCGATTAATTATTCAGTCACTAACAAGTTACTTATTAATATCTAGCGATACAAGTATCGTTTATAAATAATTACAAAATCATTGTAAGAAACTGGATTCTTTCTACAGAGATAATTATCACGATTAGAATTTCAGATTCATTAAAAAAGAATACACGTTCATGTTGTTTTGTAATTACTCAAAATGTTACGTCACGTTACAACAATAATGTGCGTTATTAATTGCAACAGGATGTGTACACATTGTAACAATAATCTATTTTACATCACAGTGAATTTATACAAAAAAGAAAGAAGAAAAATTATTGCAAGCGAGTGAGTAATCTTTCGATGCGACAGAATGAAAGAACATTTTTCGAACATCGTCTGTTCGAAAAATAGTTGATCAAAAGAGAGAAGAAAAATAAAATTATTACAAGCAAGTGAGTAATCTTTCAACATTTTGATCGTCTGTTCGAAAAATGTAGGGTTGCCACTGAAAAACTGAAGGGTTTGAAAGGGTTTGAAAGGGTTTGTAAGGGTTTGTAAGGGTTTGAAAGGATTTGAAAAAGTAACTTGTTCATACTCAATCTTTTTTATTTCCTTTTCTTGTATGTTATAGAGCATCCCTTGGAGATTAATTAATTAATTATTATACAATTACATCTCCAAGTAGAATAATAAAAAATTAAGAAAATGTTGTGTTTGTAAAAGTTATTTTCGTTTTATATCATTCAGTCTTTCAGTGACCACCCTGTGGTCGATCAGCTTCGAGTTGGGAAAGAGTATCACGCTCTAATCACGCAGGTTTGCCCAGAACGTTAATCCCTCTGAGCCGCGAAAAGCGGTGGAGATGGAAGTGTGCAGTCGGCTGATGATCACGTCGCGTGTCTTCGTCGACGCTAATGTGACAGAAGAAGGGTTCCAAGCGAGACGTTGAATCCGCGATCGCTGGTTCCCCTCCCACTTTGCTGAATCTTGATAGGATCTCCCGTAGATTGCGCAAGATCGTTACCTAATATCGTTTCTATCAAATCTTCCTCTGTTGGATGAGTGTAACAGGATGTTTGAACGCAGCGACGAATCACGAGGCGGTTTAGACGGAGTATAGCAAAGTATAGTTGCAGAGACATCGTTGATCATGGAGGATCAATGTTTTTCCGATGAACGTATCGTGGTATTTCCAGTGATGTGAATTTTGGAACGTGTAATCCCATTATTTCAGCGAGTCACTCTGTGGCGGGAAATTTGAATCGCAAAGTTTCGAACGTGATTCGATAATTTGTAAGTTTCTAGGTAACTTTGTTGGTGTCTTGAGTCTTGAAAGTCAAATTTGATCAGTTTTCATTTTATTATAAATAAGTATAATTATATTTATTAAATATTTGCGTCGATGATCTATTAAATTTGCGACATATTGGTTTAGGTTTTTTGTATTCAAAATTTTATCATTGTCTATGTTATACATAATAAATGTCTTGAAAGTTCTGAATAGACTCGTAAGTCTCGGCCTCGAGTCTTCGAAAGTTTTGTTTCGTCTTGGAAATCTTTTAATTAGTTTCGAAATTTTCGATTTTAATTTCGTGAAAGTTTCGCTCGAAATTAGTCTCGAGTCTTGAAAGTGTTGAATAGTCCTTGAATTTTGAAAATCTCGAATAATCTTGGAAGCCTTGATCTTGAAAATTTTGAACAATCTTCTGAGTCTTGAATCTTCAGAATTTTGGTTAATCTCGAATTATAAAAGTTTCGAGTAGCCTTGAGACTTGAATGTTACAAATAGCATTGAGAGTCTTGGTTAGTCTCGAGTCTTTAATCAGTTTTTTGAGTTTCGAAAGTCTTGATTGATCTTGGAGGCTTTACTCAGTCCCCGATTTTGGAAATCTCGATTAATCTTTATAGTCTTATAAAGTTAATCTCGAAGTTTCAGTTGGACCCGAGTTTTGAAACTCTTCGCTAATCTTCTTTGTTTCAACTCGTCTTGGAAATTTCGCTTGGTTCAGAGTTTCAAAATTCCTCGCCATTGAACTCTAAATATTCTGCAAAAACTCTGAAATCCCGCGAGCTCCGATCGATCTTTAATTTCTCGAAAATTTTTCGTTCTGCTTGGAAATTAATCTCGAGAGCCTTTCTTATCAATTCGCTTATGAGTTCGGCTCTCGCGGGCGAACGATCGGAACTTGGCGGGAGAGAACTTCATAAACCGGCAGCGATCGGCAATTAAAAGCACGGCCGGTATTTCGCGCTGGGTAAGTGGCGTGTAAACGCGAATACCTCGGCCGGCTTCCGCATAACTGCGAATCCGACGCGAGTCCAGCCTGGATCCTGGGAATCTTGCATTTTTTTTTCCGCGGCTTCCCCGCGCTTTCTCTCTATCCGTTTCTCCGGCTGCTCGGCGGATGTGAACGCGACGATAAGGCCCCGGGTACGTGCGTGACTCTCTTTCCGTCTCTCCGGGCCCCCGTCACCCCTTCTTGGCCCCCTTGACACCGCTTGGATGCATTGTTCCGCGCGATCTCCCGCGTACCTCTGCACCACGTATATTACATTGTTCCCTCCGGTTGGAATTCGTTACCTGTCTACGAAAAGAAAAGAAAAGAAGAAAGGAGAGAGAGATATCATCACCGGGGAGATCGAGACCGATCTGCTCGTTTCGTTTAGCGACACGTTGCTCTCCCGCGCGACGCCCTGCTCATTGGATCAGGTATCTCGAATAATTTACATTTTCAGTTTTTAAATAACTTTGAAATGTGAAAATAAGCTTTTGAATTTAATCATTTTTCAATCGAGCTGATTAAACTCAATATAACATTAACACAGCGAATTTTTTCGAATTATTTTTTTACATAAAAATTTGTGATATATTGAAAAAAATTCGAGGATCTAGTCTACACTCGAGGGGTGCGAAACACGCGTAGAAACTTACGTTATGCGTTGAAACCACGTTAAAACTCTTAACACTCGTTAAAAAAGTACACGTCATAAAATTAACGAAAAGAATGAAAAAACAAAAGCGAGTAAAAAAAGAGTAAAAAAAAGGAAGAAAAGCACAAAAGAGGATTTGCGCTCGGCGATCGACTGCGTGTTAAAACTGGAAGCGTTTTACACTCGCGGGGATAATCGAGTTTCGCGCGGCCCCGGGGTTCGATATGCTAACGCGTTGTCATCGATAAAGCAATTTATTCCCCTGGCCGAGGGACTACCGTTAGTTAGCAGCTGTTGCGAGGGGCCCAGTCGTGTCTAGATCCGAGCCATCCAACATTCCTATTCCTCGCCAAGCTGAATAAATCGTTCGACGTAACCTCTCGCTCGATCTCTCGGACGAAGGCAACGGAAGAAGCTGTGGCTTCGGCCTGTCTCGCGGTGAAGAATTAAGAATTATCCACCGTGAGGGACACCGTGCTCGCAACTCGCGGCATAACTGAACGCGTGACGATGAAAAACTCGTGTCGACGCTTTGGACTGTAACTGTTTGTAAAAGTTCGTAAGAATCTGTTACTTTTATCGATCTCGTTCGACTCTTTGCAAGTTTAACAATTGTCAATAATTGTAACAATTATCTCGTTTAACAATTTATAATTTCCCATGTTTCTATGTTATGTTTCTTTTATATGTTTGTAAGAGTGTGTTTTTGGACACACGAGTGGTTTTAAATAAAATATATCAACAGAAGCTTGGGTTAGGTTTAGGTTAGGTTGGGTTAGGTTTAGGTTAGGTTGGGTTAGGTTTAGGTTAGGTTGGGTTAGGTTTAGGTTAGGTTGGGTTAAGTTTAGGTTAGGTTGGGTTAAGTTTAGGTTAGGTTGGGTTAGGTTTAGGTTAGTATTTTTCACCTAACATGAATGGTAAAAATTGGCCACTAAATGGTAAAAATATTTTTTTTCAAGATCATTCTTCTTCACAGTTTCCAAGATCAATTGAAATTTCTTCCTCACTATGCATCTCTTTTTCCGTGCATTGCATTAAAAAGGAAAAAAAAAATACTGAAAAAGAGGCCACTAAATGGTAAAAATATTGTTTTCCAAGATCATTCTTTTTCACAGTTTCCAAGATCAATTGAAGTTTCTTCCTCACTATGCATTAAAAAAGGAAAAAAAGAAATATTGAAAAAGAGGCCATTAAATGGTAAAAATATTGTTTTCCAAGATCAATTGACGTTTTTCGCTCACTATGCAACTATGCATCTTTTTTTCCCCGTGTATTGCTTCCGTGCAGCTGCTAAAAAAGGAGTACGTTGGGAGCATGACCTTGAAACGACCTGGACGCGACGTCCAGAAATTTATTATCATTTTTCACGTGTACACGCCCGGTTCGAGGAAACGAAGTCATAAAGGATGAAACGGGAAGAGATGTCTCGCAATCAGAGGACGGAAAGGGGGTCGCGGACTGGATGGCCCGTTCCATAAATCCGCGGTGTAATTGGCCAGGGGGGGGTGGGGTGGGGACGGAAGGGGGCCTTATTGAAATGTACGGCGAGCAGTGGACGACACTCCGGTGCAGGAGGCCGGGGCGTGCATGATTTCACGACGGGGGAATAATGAATTCTGGTCACACTGGCCAGCACTAGAAGATTTTTATCTGGTCCCCGCGACGCCTCAGCACCTCCTCGACTCTCTCTCTCTCTCTCTCTCTTTCTCTTTCTCTTGGCGCAGCCTCAGCTTCGAGAGACAGAGAGAAAGAGAGAGAGAGAGAGAGAGAGGAAAAAGAAAATAACACGCTTCTGATTCCGTTACCATGTTCCACGGAATCTTCGAAGGGGCACGCGCGTGCCTCGTCTTTGCCCACCCGATTTCGACGCCTCTTTTTACCAAACGAAGTCAACGAGTGCCGAGTCTCTCGCGAATCACTGGAAAATTACAAATTGGCTGTTTCGACTAACTTGTAACCTTGGCAGTGTCCTGAGTTTAAGTGCTTCGAACATTTCACGTTTGATTCCCTTTTTCGGGGATGCGCCTGTAAAGAGACTCGTGGCGCAGTTGTCAGTTATACTTATCACCGACTAGTGCGATTATGCTTATTTGTAATATAATCACAGAGCTGAGGTAAGTAATTATAGGTTGTAATATAAAACAAACGACGTAATATTTTTTGACGTTCTTGTTTAATAAAAAAAAATCAAATGCTTCTTCATATTCATATTGAAATATCCCCTAATTTTTGTGAGCAATGTAGTGTAATCGAGTAAATAATGAAATTAATATAAAATAAAATTGCCAAGTACTTTGTAAAATTAAGAAAAATGTGGTTACGATTTACTTTACTAGCTAGAAATGACCTGACCATCCTAGGTAATTGACAAAACCGTAATCCTAATTTTGTCACTGTTCTCCGAATCTTTCAAACAATTTGTCCAAACAGATTTTCAAAGTTCTAGTTTATTAGACACTTTTTGCTCTTTAAACGATCGTTTTGCGATGCCATTACCGTCGACGAACCATCGACTTCGCCAAGGACGCTTTTGGCTCGCGTTAGATCGGAAGGTTCCTCGAACGGGTGCCACGCGTTCGAAGAAGAGTAGCAAACGAGGGGGAAAAGATGGCGCGACATTAACGAACGTTCCCCGGGGCCCTCGGTATCGCGATCCTCGATCGTTTTACACCAAGGGAGTTCATATGCTTGTATAGCCGTGAAATGAAATGAAATAAAATAAAATTACGGCGTGCCACTGAATAATGATAATAATAAAAAAAAATAGGTTTTTTAAATTAATCGTCGGCTCATGTCGTTCTCGCAGGCGTTGTCATGCGAGGTTCAATCATTTCTTCGTGCGTGAAGAATGAGAGAGAGGGGGACAAAGTCTATTGCTGAAGATTACGCTACGCCTTAGATTAGGTTGTTTATTCAATTTTCTTATGTAGAATAAACGTTTGTTAATTATTATTTTCGATAATTTCGATCTCTCGGTAATCTTCATCTTGTTCCGGCTGACAACTGTTTTCTAAATATCTAGATCGATTGAAATTTTTAGTTCGATCGTAAATGGAAAATCGGCGAAGGGTGGAATCGATCGATAGAATTAACCATTGATGGTTCGTTAAAGGATATTTAATCGATCAATCGTTGTTATATTTAATTATAATTTCATTGAAACGCAAGGTACGCTTTGAGATTGCGATAAAGCGTCGATAAATAATCTATAATCAAATAATAACTAAACAATTGACAATTTGAACAACTGACTTTTCAATTCCTCGACTCAACTGACAATTTTTATCAACAAACAAGGATATATTTTTTCCTAACTTAGGGACAAATTGCACCGTCACCGTCTCTTCTGAGCATAGAACAAAAGAAGCGAAAAGCATACGGTTTTACAATACGTTGAAATCCTGCAGACGTGTAGAAATCGTTCGTGAAAGATCAAAGGCCGCGCTCGGATCGCTTCACAGGCGGATCACGTAGCCGCGCACGGATTTCCACGGATGTTGCTCGTTAGCTCGGACGATTTTGGGAATCAGTATGCGGCCGGCCGCGTGCATTATGTCATAGCTCGCGGACGATTCTTCAGTCTATCACCTGATAACGTTCGAACGGGGAATCTCGGATCGGAATCGGTTCGATCGTTCACACGAATTGACGCATCTTCCCCGTCTTCGCGCGCTGGAAATTGCAGGAGAATGACGACAAATATTATAATACAAGATAAATATTATTCTCTGTTATTCTTTATAGGGAATAATATTTTTCTCTATAGAGAATTAATAAATATAATAATAATATTTATGATATTTATAATAATATTTATTATAATTTAATTTTATTATAATATTTATTATAATTTAATTTTATAATAATATTTATTATAATTTTTATAATAAATATTATTCTCTAAATATTCTCCTAGAATATCCCGATTAGTTGAGCGACTCACTTTCAACGAGTGAACTTAAAAACTTGCGAATGTTAATTTTCTACTTGAAATGTTAATGTTAATTTTTTATAATTGATCAATAACGCTTAGTGATAATCTACTTGCATCGCGACTCGGATTTCAGGATTTAAATTGCACATGCCCGCGTGTATCATCATTTCTCAAATATTATTGAAGTATTTCCCTCTCTGTTAATACCAACTAATTACAATGAAATATCAAGACAGATAATATTATTAAAACACGAGTAGATGATATTATATGGAGAGCTGACGATTTAATCAATGTAAGTTACTTTTAAGAACAATTTTTGCGTTACGAAGATAGTCTTCTCTTCGACAAAACCTGTAATTATTAATCGATGATTTAAAACTACCTAACTTGGAAAAGTTTTGCATTAACGACGATCGATTGATTAATGATCGCTATTGTTACGATTGCTACTTGGCAATTGATCGCAAAGTGATCGATCGCCGCTCAACTTTGTCGACGCGATAAATATTGTATTCATTCGAAGCTTGTTTTCTACCCACGAACCCTTCCGTCTCGTTCGCTTTTCTCACATTCGGAGAAACAAAGAGAGAAGAAACTGATACGAAACGATCCCGGAGAAAACGGAATAAATCCGCCGACAAGCCGTCCATTTTCATGAAGCACGTATCTCCATCGAGGTGTGAAGACGTTATTCAAAATGTACAGCCATTAACCATTGGCATCCTACGGAACTGCCAGCCCTGAATTAACAAGTACTCAATGTGCGCCCGTAGATCACCGCGAGGTGTCAGCCGATTCAGAGAATCGTTTCCCCCGATCTCGGAAGCCATTCACGATGCAGCCCGTCGCGATTAACATTTCAAATATTCAGTGGACGAGAACGGGCAATGCTACTTAGGACAGGGCCCTCCTTGTCCACCGGGTGTGAATCGGGAATATTCTCAACGCCCCAAACGATCGGCGCGAACGATTCTCGGAGAAGAATCGAAAATCGACGGTGAGTAGAAATTAATTTGCGCGATAGAATTTTCTTTTTTTTTAGGGGGGCAGATGATTCATGGCTGGGTGTCGTTTGAAATTTGAAAGGTCTGAAAGGTTTTATTACAAGTAAAATTGGGCAAAATTGGATTGAGAATTTTTGGATGATTTTTGAAAGTGTTGTATCTTTGTAGAAAGAGAATTGCATTACAGTTTGAATTTTTTACTAAAAGTAGAGTGAAATTGGGATAAGAATGGATAATTTATAGTTTTTTTTTTAAAGTGTAACTTTGTAGTAAAGAAATTGTATTAAAGTTTAAAACTCTTATTGAAAATAGGTGTTTTTTAAAGTGTTGTAACTTTGTAGAAAGAGAATTGCATTACAGTTTGAAGTTTTTACTAAAATTTAGAATTATCCAAAAATTGAGAATTTTTGGATAATTTATAGGTGTTTTTTTTTAAGTGTAACTTTGTAGAAAAGAAATTGTATTAAAGTTTGAAGCTCTTATTGAAAATAGTGTAAAATTGGAGTAAGAATTGTTGGATGATTTATAGGTGTTTTTTTTTAAGTGTAACTTTGTAGAAAAGAAATTGTATTAAAGTTTGAAGCTCTTATTGAAAATAGTGTAAAATTGGAGTAAGAATTGTTGGATGATTTATTTGTAGGTGTTTTTTTAAGTGTTGTAACTTTGTAGAAAGAGAATTACAAAAGAGAAATATTGAAAGAAATATTAAAGAGAAATATTAACAGAAATATTAAAGTTTGAACCTTTTGCTGAAAGTAGGATAAAATTGGGATAAGATTCTTTGGATGATTTATTTATAGGTGTTTTTTTTTCAAGTATAACTTTGTAGAAAAAGAATTGTATTAAAGTTTAAAGCTCTTATTGAAAATAGGGTAAAATTGGGGCAAGAATTGTTGGATGATTTATTTGTAGGTGTTTTTTAAAGTGTTGTAACTTTGTAAAAAGAGAATTATAAAAGAGAAATATTAAAAGAAGTGTTAACAGAGATATTAAAATTTGCAGTTTTCACTGAAAGTAAAGTAAAATTGGAATACAAATTTTTGGATGATTTATTGATAGGTGTTTTTTGTAAGTAGATGTAGATAGAAAGTATTGTAACTAGAGTTGTGTTGTAAATTGTATTAAAGTTTGAAACTTTTACCGAAAGTAGGATAAAACTTGAATAGGAGAATTTTTGGATGATTTATAACTATTTTTTAAACTACTGTTGTAACTTTGTTTAAAAACCTAAAGTTTCTCCTAAAAGTGGGATTCATAAATGAATTTTTGAATAGTTTGCAGGTGTCTTTGAAAGTGTTATAAATTCATGAGAAAAAAAAGTCATATTAAAGTCTAAAGTCTATGAAATTAGGATAAAAATGAAATAAGATATTTATAATATTTGGGAAATTTATACGTATTTTTTAAAACACCTGTAAATAGGTGATTAAGAAATGAAGAGTAAAAGATAAATAAGAATTTAAATAAAACATATAAAATCATATTACTGTCTATATATGTAAAAGCTTAATCTGTAATATTTATGTAACGTATATTTAATGTTAATTAATGATCATTAAATTAAACAAGTAATTATATGTTATGAACTTTATACATTCATAATACGTCAATAATTATGTCAATAAGTGTTTCAATAATTAACTATTAATAATAAGTAATGTCATTTATTACACATTTTTTATATCAATTATTATTATTAATTAATTAAATAATGTACGTACGTAGTATATTCAAGGCCAAACAAATTGCAACAGATAATTTCATTTTCGAGTAGTTTAATTTTATTATTGAATTTGAACATTTTTGAATAGTTTGTTTTTTCATTAATTTGAACTTTAGTAAAAATTAATTGTCTAGTTTGAGTTGAGTATTTTGATTTAGAAATTTGTTTCTTTTTTTCTCTTTTTTTATTTCTGAGAAGAATCGTATAACAGAGGCTCTCCTCTCTCTGTCGTTTGTTGGCTCGATCACGTCGAGCAATAAATTAAATTTCCCTCACCGGCTAGGAGTAGTATATAAGTACTATCAGGAAAACGTTTACGCAACGATCGGCTCGTGCAACTGGTAGATCGTTATCCACGGTCTTGGAGGTCTTAATTACGTCAGTATTTTTTTATCGCGCACTCGAGGAAATCGCGGTTTTCGTAATTCTTAAAACTGACAAGTGGATACGCAGTGGAAAAAGTTTCGATTCCGGCCAGATAGAGGCTCGCCGCGAAGTAATTTACGAGCTCCGGACGCACAAAGTGGCACAAATAGGTATCGGATCGCAGACTTTTATGAAAATTCATATTTTTTTCCTAGAGAAAGAGTGCCAATTTGAGTCGACGAATAATTGTTTCACTAACCAGTCAAGCGTTATTATTAATTATTAAATTCTGCAATTATTCATAAATCTTGGGAATAATTACTTTGCGCTCAATTATTTGTGACAGATTTTTATACATGTTACAGTGTTATAATATGAAAGTTTAATTATGCAAAATATCTTGTTAATTTTTTTCTTTTTATATAAAGTATCTGCATTAGTATAAAAATTATAGTTTAATATATATTAAACACTGAATTGCAGGAAAAGATTTAGAAATTTATATTAAACTACTAAAATTTGGCACAGGTAGAACGTTAATAAACTGCAGAATAATAATTTAGTTTGTTTATTTAATTTCTTAATTTACACTAAAATTTCAAATATTTGGAACACACGTTATAAATATGGAGTGGAATAGAATGTCTCTTTATTTACTTTTTATTTTATACTCTCCATGCTAGAGATTAATAATGAAAAGAATTTTAGAACTTGGAAATAATTATCACTTAAGAATTAAAATATACGTTCTTTTATTATTTCAACTTGAGATGAAAATTCTAACAAAAAGTTCTCTCAAGTTGATATTACAATACTTTATTATATCATTTATTACTTTGAAAAGGCAAATGAAGTGAAGACAACTAAGTCACTTGCTTATTACAATGTTCTTACTGCTAACCATAATTAAATTATATATTATAATTATAATTACAATTACTTACATCATAATTGTTACAACTAAATCAAACTCAAATTGAGACAAAGTCTAATGAAGCTACAGCTCATTCAGTTTTAGACCTGATGTTGACATTGATCAGCTAGATTATCAATAAATTTAAAAAAAATGAAACAGTAACACATATACTTGTTATTAAATAACAAGTAACGACAATATTGAGTAAAAAATGATTGGAAATGATAGGACGTTAGAAAATTGGAAATAATAAGACACTTGAAAAACTATCTACATTAACGTACCTTTCCTATTAAATCAATTTTGGAACTTTTGGGGAAGCATTGTCGTTTGCTCGCTTGGAATTGGAATTTTCACTCCGTGCGACGGCTTGCTTCACTCTGTTTAATTTCACTCCAACGTTGCTCGTGTCTCATCAAACCTCAAGTAGTAAAATCTCAAATGTTACGAGAATTTTGCAAGAATTGAAATTTCACGTCCACTTGCATTATCCCCACGTGACAAGTTCCAAGCTTTGGAATCGACGCGCAGTAAATATCATTTGACAACAGTTCTCGATCACGTTCTCGACCGCGAACGACATCGTCACACGTTGATAGATCGCGCGACGATCTACACAGACACAGATCGATACAATAAATTACTGGAATTAAATCGGCTTAAATCATTGACTTAATTATAGATGTAACGATAGGCGTGTTTCTGTCAGAATGATCGATGCAATAAGTCAACGTTCATTTTCTCAGAAGCAACGCGTGTGCGGTGAACTGATCGGTGAGTTAATTCGCAGTGAATCGAGTCAGTGTAAGACTCGTGTCGCGCGAACGTTCTTCTTCTTTTTCTCTCAATTGATAACTTTTTCGGGTCGTATCAATCCTCTGTTGGGTTATTAGAGGCAAGTGACATCAGATGACATCTAAAACAAGTTTAGGATCATGTTAAGGTCGCGTTTGGTTTCTTAATTTTCAAGTAGTATGAGTATTGTGAGATGAAAGTAAGATTGTAAGATCTTCGTTTCGTTGCTGAAATAGTCCACTGCAAGTTCATCAGACTAAATAGCGATTGCTCTAATAAAAATTTAAAAATCCACGTGTGATTAAACTGAGGATATTTTAAAATTTTTTAAAGTATATTTAACGTAATTATAAGTATGTTTAAATACAAATATAAGTACAGATACAATATTAAGTATAATATAACTATTAAAAGGTATATTTTAAAGTAACTTATAAATATAACCAGAAAAAGAAAATAGAAATTTCTTTCATCCACTGTAAGCATTCTGTATATTTTTGCATATTTTCACTTCCAAGTTTCCATAAATGCATAAAAATCTGCGATCTATCGATGATCTTTAGATTTTGAGTCTTGAAGCTTCGATGACTTCATACAGTACTATATCTGATTTTTGACGACTTTTATATTGTTATTGTATTATACATATAACTTAGATAATTCGAGTCTTTGAGTTTCGAGGTTCAAGCAGTAAAAGCTAGAGTTTTCCAAATTGCGAACTCAAATAAATTTTAACACGTTGATTTGTTATGATGGTCGCTGACAACCGTCGATTTTATTTCTATAAATATTTTAGAACAATCAAAGCTTAAAGAGATAAATGTCACTGACAAAGAACTTTAAATAACATAAATAATTATAAAATTACAAATGTAATATTATGAAACGAAAAATACGCTTTGTATTTTATTGTGATATAATATCTTATAGAAACTAAAAATTCTCGTATGGAAAACGTGCAAGTTTCGCACGGCAATCGTGTTAACTGAATCGGGGATCGAAAAAATTAAGATTTTATTCGAAGCACGGAGATCGTAGAATCTTTTTCGAAAAAATGTTCTCGCGTTACAAGCCAACAAATAAACAGAAGTATCGGACAGAGTAGAATTTATAAAATAGAAATATAGTAGAATTTATAATAGAAAAAATTTTTCTATTCGGAGGAGCAGAAAGTATCTAATATTTGTGGCATACACTGATACTATTCAATGAATGGATTTTTAATTAATCGTCCTCTCTAAACTTTTGTTATACAGATTTTCTTCTAAAATAGCTGTTTCGTGAGAACACTGTTCAAAAGTGTTCCCCCTTTTTATAAAAATTCCACAGAAATAGATGCGCTTTTATTAAAATGTACAAGTTTGATTGGAATTTTTTAAAAAACGAAGAGAACCTCTTAGAAAACTTCCATCACCGTCGAACCGTGCGGTGCGTCGCGCGCCACAGTAGATTCGTCCCGTGCCCGGCCAGACAAGTGAATCAGCCTGGCCCTCGTTAGCCCGTACCGATAATCCTCTCTTGCGACGAGAGCAAAGCCTTAAAAAAAAAAGAAAAACGCGCAATCTACCAAACTCTACTGAACATAATTCACATATCAATCGCTTGCTTCAAATACGAAGATACGAGGAAACAACGCAACTTTACAAATTCACTCGAAACGTTGCAAAAAGAACATCTCGGCATCAGACACATTCTCGTTTTAAAACGAATTTATTTATCAAAATACGAACCTTCGTACTTTACAACCGTTTTTATATAAATATCTTCCAAATATGTTCTACCGCGGAAAAATCTCTTCGAGATCAATTTCGTTATCGAGCTGCTTGTTCCTCGTATGGTTATCCAGACTACTCAGAAATGAGTGGATCTCTGTTGGCGAGAGGTCCAACGAACATGATGGATGGGACGTAATCTCCCATTCAAGTTCTACTATCTCGTCACGAGTCATCTTTGCGTTATCCCGAAGAAAGAAAACTTTCTTCCTGTCTACCAACGTCGACTGCCCCCTCCCCTCCGCCCCCGTAATTTTTCTTGAACTCTTTCCAACTTATCGCGGTAGATATGCCGGCAGTAATAGTTTCTCCCACTTCTAGAAACTCGTTTATCGATCGGAAGAATCCCTGCAATTGCGATCGAGAAAAATCAAGAGATGCGTGATTAGAAATATACAATGATAAAATACTGTCGATTCGTTTTGCTCGACTCGTGGATGATATAAATGGACTCTGACATCGTGAATACCTATTTCTCTCGCTGGGAGTGTGATTTTCTATCATAAAACGGTTCAAATCATACGATTGTAGATTATCTCTCAAGCCTGAAAATTTCGCTGTCGTCGACATTCTCTCAACTTCTGTCGCAGCTTCCTAGAGTGGAAGCTTCGACATTCATTCGCGAGAACACACGGACGGTTCATTTTGTTGAAATCAGGTTGTTTGGCTAAGGTAGTCAGATATCAACTCGCCAATCTCATGGTGAATCCCTCTTTCTGTTGAAAATCCTCTCTACTTTCAGGTGAGAGTGATCATTCTGCTTTGTGGCCAACCAAAGATCGAAAGAATAGGCAGACGAGCTTCTGGAGTCTCGATACAGGTACCCTCGAAATTTATCCATTTTCCAGATCAACTTTCGTTTCTGATTAGTACGAATCTTTGGTTTGGCTTCGTTTGCACGAGAACTCTACTTCGAGCTTGTTTCCTTTTTTTTGGTGAAAGTATAAATCTGGTCTGTTCGTGAGCATTGAATAAAATTCGTTAATTGAAAGATGAAAATTGGCGCGTCCAATGTGAATGTAAAACGAGACACTGAAACGTTATTTCATTTTATTTTATCTGTTTCAACATGTGTCGTTCTGTCGAAACGGAACTATATTGAAAAGCAAATAGGTATCCGCTTCTTACACGAGTAATAGTAAGAAATTAAAGAAATTGGAATGACTAATTAGGTGAATAAGTAACACTCAAAGTCTGGTTGATTTAGGTTAGGTTTAGCTTCTCACGTAGATATTTAATAATAAGAAATTAAAGAAATTAATGACAAAAACAAAAAATATACTTCCGTGATGAAGAATGACCAACAAAATAGATTCAAAGTTTGATTAATTTAGGTTAGGTTTCGCTTCCGTCGCTTCTCACGCAGATATACAATAATAAGAAATAGCAAGAAATTACAGAAATTAATGACAAAAATGAGAAACATATTTCTTCGTGATGATATTCAACGACTAACAATCAAAGTTTGATTAATTTATAATAAATAAATAAATAAAACGCGCCCTAATGCCCCTGCTCGCGCGGTCCAAGTCTTTGCGAGTACACGTTCGACAGGGTTCACCATCCGCCTGGCGAACGATTCCTCCTCCTCCTCCTCTTCGCCATTCCGCCGTTTAAATCAAAAACTGCCGATAATAGCGCAGAGGTAGGCGATGAGGGGGGAGGGGGGATGCGTGCTCGTTAGACCTGGTCCGTGTCCCTCACCGGTGTCCGGCGATAAGTGCGAACAAGTGTGCGGCTGTCGGAGCTTCTCGCTCCATAGAAGCCAGCTAAAAGGGAAAAACGAGGAGAAAAAGCGTATATACGATCGAATAAAGGGACAACGAGGAGCAGGCCAAGAGACAAAGACAGAGAGAGAAAGAGAGAGAGAGAGAGAGAGAGAGAGGTGCAGGGTTGGCGAGCAAAACAAAGTGGCTCGCGAGCCACAGACACATTCGTACAATAAAAGCCTCCACGGGACAGACTGACAGACAGACGGACGGACGAACACACGAGGAATGAAAGGAAGAGAGAGAGAGAGAGTGAGAGAGTGAGGAGAGGGATCGTGGGGAAGGTTGCGTAAAAGGTTTCCACGGAGGGAAACACAGAAACACGGAGGGAGGTGCTCGTCGACACGCGATGTAGCATGTTCTCGGCGCGATGCAGCTGGATTGGTTGGCCAGCGACCTGGGCGTCCATGGAAGCACGCCTCCGATTGGCCCCCGGCCTCGCTAACAAGCCTGCTTTCCAACAGACGAAATAATAAACCGCAAACCCAGCCGCCCTTTCTCTCTCTCTCTCTCTCTCTCTCTCTCTTTTCCATCCTCGGCCTGGTTCTCACCTCCTCCTCCTCTTCTTCCTCTTCCTCCACCGGCAGGCCGATGATAAAATATAACGTGGTGGACGGCCCTCTCTGGACTCGCGCGAGCCACGAGTCTGCCGATCGGAGCACGGATCCCGACGTGGAAACCGCCGCTAGATGGCTCGTGACCGGGGCCGGGATTGGAGAACGGTTTGCAGATGTGGTAGATGGTTTCAACCGGAGGTGAACTGCCCGAGAGGAGCGGAGGATGGAATCCGAGGCGCTTTGATTTGCTTCGAGGCTCTGTCAGTTGCCGATCGATGCTGGCATGTTAATGTTTCAGGCCGCGTTTTGGGCGGAGGAGCTAAGAAACTTGCATTACACGTCCTTAGCTACTGCATCATACGACGATGAAATACGAATCAATTGAGGGAAATTTAAAAAGTTTAATCTATCGAATGCTCATCGTGCTATTAAACTCTGTTGCAACTCTCGAAACTTTCCAGATAACGAAGAATTTTGGACTTTTTGAGTTGTTTGAGATTTACCGAGACTTTGAAGAGTTTTAAACTTGAGAATTGCACTGGAAGCGATTGGATAATAGAAGCTTACTAACTCATTTGTCCTCATGATAGAATGAGAGAAGAATTTGCACATTTGAAACTTGATATTAATTAATGAAGATCGTGGTTTTGAACGTGTGCGCGTGTAATATAATATACGTATAGATTATAATCTTCGATAGTATGTCTTTAAGTTTAAAAAACTTCCAAATGTTACATTCTTAGACGAAGATAAAGTCAGACTTTGTTTTTTTTCATTCTTCTACATATAGTGAATTTCAAATGTTGCGTTCGAGTTGGGTGCGCAAGCGTCTAATGCGCAAGCGTCTAACGCGCATATCTAGCGCGCATGCGCCTGATCCATCGCCTCTGCCTCTGTTTTCCAAGATGCGATCTTAAACGTTCGCGTCGAACACGATGAAATATGGCAAGCTTTCATTTTTCTATTTGTTGTTCGTCTTTTTTGATTTTATATTTTATTAAAATTGCTTCAACATGCGTTTTAACTTAACTTTGCCATGTTTTTCAACATCAAAGTAGAAGACCAGAAAGTAGCAGTACATGAATATTTTACGTTTCACGTAATTTTTATATATGTAATCTGTAACTTTTTGATCGGCATAAATGTAATTTTTAAACGAGCCTCATACATTTAATTTTATCGCAACTGATATTAGTTTCACTAGTTTTTGCTTATCACATCTAGAAACTAAAATGGAATTAATTTCTCAAGTTGAATCAAACAACTTTAAATTTGTAAGAATTATCAGCTTGAAAATGGAAAAATTCTTAGAATGGATTTATACATTAAAAATTGTCGACTTGAAACTTTTTCACTAATGAATAAATATTCGTCTCCAATAAGCTTTAGGATTCGTTTTCAAGTTTTAGCAAGTTTTATTTCTATATATATTTATTGGATATATTTGTTAAAAGTATACGCATGATTTGTAAGAAATTTTTTTTCCTTTAACGTAGTTAAATAATTGACGATTGATAAATTCAAACGTTCCGTATTAATCATTTCTAAATGAAGCTAAATAAATATAATAAAACTGAACGATAAAATCAAAATGAGCAGTGTCCGATGACTCGCGAGTATTTTCTTAATATACATCGATATTAGTACAATTTATATTTAAAACGTTAGCCAAACATTGCAACATTGGCACAATTATTTGAGAATGAGTAAAACTTTGGAATTAAGACCCTAAAGTACCACAAGTTCACAGCGAGAAGATCTTTTTTCAAATTTTCTAGTGGCTCTCTCGTATCGCAGTTTCAATCCTTTTCAAGCCTGACCATCGATCAGAGGCGAAGAGATTTCCTTTCGATCTACATTCGCGAGCAAAGTATTTTCCTGGCGGCGAATTTCCCGGCAGCATTCCAAATAACCTCTCCCTCTGTTCCCCTCTTCTCGACACCCACTTACACCCGGAATTAGTTGCTCGAGCTCTATCTGGCGAATCGCGTGCCTGGCTTAATGGCTACCGCGGGCTCGAAGTTGCATGTAAAGTTGTTTGTAAAAAGGCCACTCTCAGTGTCCGAGGCTGTATGCGAGCGTTCGCATGTCGGATACGTGTACGTGCACACGTGCACACGTGCACACGCCGCGGTGTATAATCGCGGAACCCCGCGGCATTCGCATCGTTTCCATTAATCAGCCCGCAGATCGTATCTGTTCGGTTGGGGGGAGGGGAGGAAAGAAAAAGAAGAAAAGGAAAAAAGCGAACGAAAAAATAAAAAGAGGAAAAGCAACGTATGAATTAGACTTTTTTTTTCGATGCATCAAGGGCGTTCGTTTGCCATTCTTCGTGTCGTTTCGGTATCGAGATCGGTCTTTTCTCGAAAGGAGAATCCAACGAGGAGACGTCCTCGTTAGTCGGCTACGCATGAAAGTGAATTTTAAGCGCGTTAGTCAGCGTTTGTTTTATCGTTTGTTCGATCGAGCCACGGCTGCTGCACGCCGCCGTGTGGAAATCGTGGAAAGGGATCCCTCCACCCCCTCCGGGTTCGCGGTTTTTAATCGCGAGGCAATTGCCGGTTTCATCAGCGCGAGAAACTCGTTTCGCGGCTTTTGTTCGATCTTCGTATCGTCGGATTTTCCGGCCCGATCGGTGAAAAATAGACACGAGCCTCTCCAAACGTCAATAAAACCCCGAGAATGTTGTTTGGAAGTGATTTGCAATACGATACCCTTGAATCTTACACTAGCGAATGAGGTTGGAGTATTTTTGAGATAAATTGAAATCATTGTTCCAAATAATAATGACAGATGATAGTAAACAATAATAATAAATATAAAAAATGTTACTCTTTATTTCATTCAAAATAACAATAATAAACATAAAAAACTTGAATGATATACATAACACATAAAAGTGTGTGGAATATATAATAATATAATATAAACATAAATAATGTATGAAATGTATAACATGAATAACAACGTTGCTTCAGTAATAACAATGAACAATAATAAAGTATAAAACTGCACGACTTGTACCCCAGTACGATGTTCTGACTAGGAAACGAAGACGACTTTTTTGCCATAAAATTTTATTGATACGCAAACATTTGAATCGATACAAAACGAGCGCGATTGCTCAGTACCAGACAACGCTACTCCTACACGAGGTCTACCCCACGCCCCCTCGCGAATCACGTGACTCAAATCAACCAATCGCTAATTTTCGTTGCATTAGCGTTGCACCTGAAGAGGCCCGATTTTCTGGGTTACCCCCGCTAAAATCACTTTCAGTGATAATAATAATGACGAACGTACATCTTATTAATACAAATTATTCATTCACGTTATATTTATAGTAATATACGAATGACGAGAAATAAATATGTCCGGCGAGGCACCGCTGTCCCTTTTTCTGCATCGTTCTCCCAAATGCACTGCCGTTGTAAACAGGGCCTAATCAGTCGGACACGAGTCGTTAAGATTAGAGACCGTGGGTCTAACGGGACCCGGGCACACGTTGCACAGGGTGTATATCTCTCGGGGCTGATCGGTGTCCACCGTGTCGGGCCACCGTGTCACACTTTTATTTCCGATCGCGCGGCACCTTCCGAATTCCACCACTGTGCCACCGTGGCTTCCTCGAGACGAAAATGAAATATCGTCGAGTTAATGGGCGATATAATAATTAACGAGGGCACGCCCACGTCCGAGGGTTAGGAGGGCAGAGGCGGGAGAGGGTCGTCTTCTCTCACCTGGTCGCGCGAGCTCGGGGGAACCCGCTTAGCAACGATTTGATGCGTTTAAAAGCCTCCCCGGTGCGAGCCGTTTCATTTTTCCCAAACTCCATTAGTGGAGCCACGATTACCACGCTTCTCTCTGCCTCTTTTCTTTCCTTCTTCTTCTTCGTCTATCCCTTTTCGCTACGGTCGCCGATGACGAGAGAAATGCAAATTTCACGGCGCCGGTGAGGGTGGAGACTCGAGGCAAAGGTTCGTTCGACGGTTTCGAAAAATTTCGGTAATGAGAATTGAGGGAAATTGGTGTAAAAAGAGTCGTTTCAAATTTTCGAGCGTTCAATTCAGTATATATACTTATATGTAGTAAATGTATATTATCTCGGTTTGAAGAAAGAAATCTTTATTTATATGTATATATATATTAATACTGTATGTATTAATTAATTTTGTTAAGTGTATTATTTATAGTATTTATATTAACCTAAACTAATGTATATTAATATATTTAATAATTAGATATAATCTATCAATTGCTAGATTACTATTTTATATTTTTTTAATTTATACTAATTGTTACGTCGATGTCAATAATAAAAATCGCAGAAAGCGACAATTGAACATGAAATAACAGCGACGATAATGATGATAAAAATAATTTTATGGATTTGTTGCGAGATTTCAAAATTCAGTAATATACAAAAATATATAAAATTGTATTATCTATACTGTACTGTTCACTCTCAGTAATTGTGTATTCAAAAGACGCGAATTTGCTTCGAAATCCGCGGACATTTCGAAGAAATTTCAAAGTTTCCAAGAAATTTTGAAGTAACAGCAACGAAAATAATTTTTTCAAACAACAGCCGTGAGAACAATTTCCTGCATTTGCCGCGAGATTCAAACTTCAATAATAATAATAATATATAAACTCGAAAATATATCAACAATTGCGTGTCCGAAAGATGTGAATTTGCATCGAAATAAAAGAAAGAAACCTCGAAAGTATCAAATTTCACAAAAATAAACACGAGAAAAATAGTACGTGAAAGCTCAGGAACCATAAATTTCTATAGACTGTAGCGGACGATGATTCCTCGACTACGAGTTTCGAACACTGACTAGCACAAGCCGCAAGTGGCTGCGCGTCTAGCGTCGATGTCCTACCGATCTTCGACGTTAAGCAAGCAGAGCGTGCGGAACCCCGCTAGGATTGGTGAACCGGGGGGATAGCAATAACAACAGCGAGTGCATGCGAGATGAGGAAGTACCATCGCGCATAACGCACGAATCCGCAACTCCAAGAGTCGACCGATGCGCAAGTATAAGTGCCGTACGCGATCGGGCCGCCGAGTTTTTAGAGTCCCAGACCGCCTTCAGGTACACTGGTTAGACATGTATATAATTGTAAACAATTACGAATCATTGTAAAAAGAAATCTAGGTTAGTAACGTTTACACTGGCAAAAGAGGGTGATGTAGCGGCTAGCAGATGTTGGAGAAAGTTCTAACGCTACAAAAGCTAGGAGACTTTACGACTCTCAAGTCCATACGTGCTGTTGAATGACGAAGGCCACCATATTTTGTTCTCAAGGTGTGTAGGACAGTAAAGTCCGCACCAAGTAATAGTAATGCGGCCAGAACAGCAATTGCGAGCGTCGTCGTAAATTCTAGGATTAGGAAGGGTCAGCACTTAGGCCAGCGGACCTAACAGATACACACGAGATGGCAACGTGCAAGGCCCGGAAAAACCCCGCTACGTCATGAAGAAATTCGGGGAACTGACCCCGGAGAAATTGCAGCCCCACTCTAGAGAGCTTAGCCAATTAGAAGCTCAAGCCAGTAACCTAGGTTCCTTTAAAAGACGACGCAAGCAGGAGCGACAAATAGTAATAGAGTACAGAGAGTACAGTAAAGAGTATAGTACACAAGTCAATTCAGCGTCCATCTTAGCGTCTACGACGAATAAAAGATATTCCACAACGTACATCGTCTCGTCAATCACTATCCTTCTCCAAAAGACAAAAAAAAAAAAAAATTTCTCCAACTTTCCAAGCGCGATCGCGTCCCTTCGCCGACGATGGATTTCGTCGATGCGTTTGGCCAAGTGAAAAGTGACCGGCGGGTTGGCGAAAGAGGGGGAAGGGGAGGGTCGGAGATTGGATCGGTGCATCTTCGATATTAGCATAAAGCTAATATGCCACGCGAGTGGGGGACAATGCGTTATTAGAGCGGTAGATGGTTGCCGTTGATACGTCACGGGCCACGCACATGCTCTACTTAACATAATATAATTGACCGCACGCGATTCAATGGAGAGGCCAAGAAACAAACGGTATTGTTTCGCGGAGGAGGTTTATCGAACAGGTCCGCCGAATGGATTCGCGCTCGTCTGAATTTGAGCTGCGAGTCCACGCGAACGGATCACGAAGAATAACGTTATTACGTTGTACTTTTTTTTCGGTCGTCGGTTTTTATGAATTGAAAAGTGCAACTAACGTAGAAAATACAATGGAATGTAAATGTAAACAAGAATGAAACACAAATGAAAATAAATGTATAAAATGGCAAATGAAAGTAAACGCACAATATATTTACTTTTATTCGTATTTTGTAGTATTTTTGTATATTTATCGCGTCTTGCATATTTTCCCAGACGTACTATTTTATAGCATATTTATTTATATTTTACAGCGTGTGTTTTCACAAGATATATAAATATAAAAATAACTATATATAAAATGCAAATGAAAGTAGATATGAAACGAAATATTTAAAATACGACAGTCATTCAGATATGTTAACACGTGAAGAGAATCTTCGCTCATGCTCTCGGAACGTAAAACGTACAGATTTACGTAAAAAAAGTTCGATCGCGGTATCAATTTGGAGGAGCGAGAGAGAAAGGGGATAGTTACCGACGCGAACCGTGAGGGAAATTCTGATAGCGAAGAAGGGGATGGCGCGATGGCCTTGGAGGAACGATTCCGCAAGAGGGAGCAGAAAGAGAGTGTCGGGAATGATAATGAGAGATGGCCGAACACCGATAATACCTCGCGTCCCTCGGCTGAACGCCGGAGTGTGGGTGTACGTGGCTTTTTAACGCTTCTCAGAGAACGAGCTGCCGGACCCCCTGGCGCGTTAACGGAACCCGATTGTGCGTCTCGCAGAGAAACAGAGAGAGAGGAGAGAGAGAGAGAGAGAGAGAGAGAGAGAGAGAGAGCGTCCTCCGAGCATTCCTTTTTATCCACGCTTCGAATCGGGCCAACGATCGATCTAGCCTGTCCTCTTTTCTACGACACACCCCCGCTCGGAAGAGTCTCGTTACGTTTGACTTAAAATCGGAGAATTATCGAAGAAGAATAGTTTATTTGATTTGCCTAATTACAAAAACGTTTATCGTACAAAGTATATTTAGAGTGATCACTGAAAGACACTGAAAGAATGATTTATTTGGAAATATAACCTACAACAAAAAAAAAAAAAACGAAAATAAAAAAGATTGAAAATGAACAAGTTATGGTTTTTTCAAACTCTTCAGTTTTTCAGTGACCACCCTGTATAATTATAAAATATAGACTATAAAAATGGCGCTTGCAAATACAGTAGGTTACAGATTATAGGTTATAGATATAGGTTAGGATGCGCGCAAATAACAATATAGGTTAGGATTGTGTCCTGCTTAAAGCAACTCGCACAATTATGACTTGAGATTAATATATCTTGTAGTGTATCATGGGAATCTAGTGATCTTGTCGGATCATCTAGCTCTTTTCATAAATCATGGACGGATTAACAATGATTATTAAATAGAGTATTATTAAATATTGAAATAGAAAATAAAATACATTGAAGTTTACAGAGAGAACGATAAAATTTAACAAAGAATATGTATCAAATATGAATAGAGTAGTTCTAACAGAGAAAAAAGTAGAGCATAATGATATAAAAGATATAATAAATTAAAATCTACTAAATTAGAATAGATCAGTTTCAATGCATAAAAAAAAGGAGTGGAAGTAATTGAATTTTAACAGTGAGTAAAGCATGCTTAAAACGAAAAGAGTAGATACTAGTATTGTGTTTATTTTAAAATGGAAGAAGAATTATTATAATAATTATACCACGCTGTATTGGACATTTCATAAGACGATATACTGAAATATAGCATAAAATAGCGTATTGAAAATCCTATGCAAATTCAACAAATAACGCAAACTTCTGTTAATATATTTTATCAAAAATCTCGAGCACCTAAAAATCTTCACAAAGTTCACAGAGTATTTGTTACAAGTACACCAAATTTCCATGGAAAATTATAAATTTTCTAATGTTGTAAGGTAGTTCTAATGTTGTAAAAAGTACATCGAACTTTTGTAAATATCAATCTTCTCGAATTCTACAAAAACAAACTAAAAAAAAAGAAAGAAAGAAAGAAAATCGTGGAAAATTCAATTGAGGGAAAAGCGCAACCTCTGCGTCGAGGGGAGGGGTTAACGAGGGGTGAGTGGCGTCGACGCATTGGTAATTGAATTTACGACGATTAGCCGACGGACACGTGGGTTTTGCCCCACGGTGGGTTTTTGTGCCGCTGGTGGACGACGATCGATTCCTCGATTCACGGGCCTGGACCGGTGGTAGCGGCACGTTATCGAGGATAATGTGTCCCGACTAATTTAGAGACGTCTCTCGGTTCTCTCCGGCCCCGGTAGATCCTGTATACCTGCAGATGGCATTCTGACTGCGATCCAGTCCTTCTGTCCCGTGTCCCCTCGCTCCCCCCGGCCATCGGGGGGCCCCTCGCTAACGAGGTCCTGCCACCAAGTCGAAGGACACGGGACCACGGCCTGTCAATTAAGGACACGGCTCTACCGGGCCACATTTCTGCTTCTTCTTCTTTTTCTTATTATTATTCTCCTTCTTCTTATTTGCTTCTCTTTCTTCTTCTTCTTCTTCTTCTTCTTCTTCTTCTTCTTTCTCCTCTTGGCTCTGCTCCTGTCAGGTTGATGTATGCAGCGACAGTAATGTGAGAGTGGGGCTTTCACATTTTCCGTGAGGATCGTACGTGTCGATGCGAGTATGGAGCACAGAGAGAGAGAGAGAGAGAGAGAGTCTCTGGGAACATTGCACAGCAACGTGGGAAAACTAATTCGTTCACATCTTCGTGTCGTACGTGTCTCTTTGACGTGCTTCGTGTTTATTCGTTGCATTGTACGCCTTTGTTTCACGTTTATTCATTTTATACGAGTTTGTTTGTTACTTTGATGTTTGTTCCTGTTTATTTTACATCTGTTTCTTGTTTAGTTCGTATTTTTATATTTTATATTATTGTTATATTGTTGCCTTTGCTTTATGCCCATTTCGTACTTTTGTTTATTGTTTATCGTTTGTTTCATTCGTATTTATTCATTTTGTAGTCTGTTTGTTATTATTGTTTGTTTCATTGTTTTTATTGTTCATGTTTCATACTATATATTCTTTGTATTATTGTCATTAATATTAATATCAATTATTATTCTTCCTAATGCCAATATTTCCCATTGGAACTTGTGAAAGCTGAATAGATATGCGTTTCTTTTATATTGGTTGTATTCTGTGTGAACCCTCTGAATTGTGAATTTCTTCTGGAAATAATTCAAGATTTACAAATCGATGTTTCCTGCAAATATAAATAATAAAATAGCGAAAAATATTAAATATTCCCTATTTAATATCATTACTAACGACTAAAGCCTGAAACTTCCATCATTAAAGATATTGGAGGTATCAGAGTAATTAAAGAGTGGAGTAAAAGCATTAAAGTAAAAGAAATAGTGAAACTATTCATAAAATCATAAAAATCGTAAAATTGATCATTTCACTAAATATAAATGATACCAAATACAATTTTAATTATAAATATTATAAATATTAAATATTTTCAGTTATAAATATTTAATTGAAATATATTCAATTATAATATATTTCCTATTTAAACTTATTTGTATGTATATATATAAATAAATAAATAAATAAATATATATATATATATATATACATACAAATAAATTTAAATAGGAAATATTTAATATTTATAATTGAAATTAAAATTATATATATATAAACATATATTTTTAAACATTATATACACTTTTTTATACATTATATATTATACAATATATTTTTATACATTTTACGAAAAATTATTCCAATACTACTCTACGTCTACAAAATTTTTAACAAAAATCATAAAATTGGTTCTAGTAAATATGTACGTATGAAATACTAAATACAATTTTAATTTCAACAAATTGTGAATGTAAATATTTGCAAACGCGAGAATCCACTACAAGGTGGTAATCCAAAAATCATTCCTCGCCGCTTCTCTTTATCATTCGAGATCAATCACCAGCGTGTATCCCCCGTGAATAGCAATTACGAGTCGAGTCGTGGCACAGACCGGAGATTAAGACAGTTCACCGAGGTCGCTAATCGTCGGGCCAGCTGGGGAAAAATTGATTGGAGCAGCGGTGGTTGTGCACGCGTGCCCCGTGTGCGCGAATGCACATCCGGAATATGGGCAGCGAGCGCTTAGCCGAACACTGCCGCGTAGCCGGGCGGGCATCGTTCTTGCGATCATCGCTCAGCAGCCTAATTACAGGACGATTACTGAATCAACACCTGCTTCCCTGAAGGCCGGCGACCACGTCGGTTCCCATGCACTCGTAGTCGCAAAAGTTGTTATTACACGTATTTCGTCGTCGTTCGCGCAGAAATTAACCACCCCTCGAGGTCCACCCAGATATTACTTTTGCCAACGTACCGTGTAATCTCTCCTGTACGTGTGTAGAAATGACGGATTGAATCTTTATTTCGAGAAGTCTTGGCAGGGTAGTCAAATGAAAAATGACAAGATGGTATTGCAGAGTAAATATAGTAGCATAAATAATTCATTAAATTGTACATTGTAATATAATGTGTCAGTAATGTATAATGTACAATGTATCATAATATATTATAATACTAGGATGAAATATTACTGTACAAAGCAATAATACAATATATGTATACGTATAATACGTACATATATACATATACACTAATATATTATATGTAATGTTAATATCATATAATATAAATATAATATTAATATTATACTACATTAATATTTAAACAATACTAACACTACTAATATATTAATACAGTATTTTGTAACGTATAATATACTTAATGTATAATAATAATAATATGTTATATTAGTAATATTATAGTATAATAATACAATATATTATAATACAACATATACATATGATACACATAATGTATTATATACTAATATATTGTTATATACTTAATAATAATAATAATTATAATAGTATGTTATGTTATAATACTAATATTATAATACATTAAGTACATTACAATACAATACACTAGTATATATTATAATACCAAGGTAATACATTAATACATTAATACAATATATTATAATATAATACTTAATGTATTTAATGTATTACAATAAAAATGTATTATATTGCAATATATTTAATTATAATAGTATTATATGTATCATAATACTAATATGTAATGTACAATACAATGAATATTGACACAACACGTTGACAACATATTTACTCCATAATTACTTACTATTGTTTACTTTATTATTGTACAAATATTTTACGAACATTTTATAAATTAATTAATGATATTTTATAAATTTACATGTGTCACACAATGTAACACACAATACATTGTATGACATATATTGCATCATAGCACAGTATTATCGCACGTTCTATAAAATTGAAAAATCCAAGATCCAAGGGGATGAAACTGAGACTCTCAACCCAGTACCGTTTCTCCGTCAGACTTCTCAGAAACGGAGAGCACATTTCCAGACAGGTTTCACGCACAAATCACCAAACTGACCAAAAAAGGGACAAGGGGTCGTGAGAGAGAAGGCTGGTTTCTTCCCCGTACACGAGGGAGGAATGTCACCGTGGCATTGTTTTAAGGAATTCCTAACGGGAGATTTTCAGGTAGACGACTTTTACGAGCACGGTCGATCGTTAGACTCGGGGGGTCCTCCACGGTGGAAATTCGATTAAATTTCCACGGGGTCGACACGTCACTTTTCGCTCAGGGGGTTTTACACGAACGAAACGTTCGTCGAACCGGCAGGAAAGGGAGAGGCAGTTTTCCAGTTTCGTTAGACGATCCGTCCGCCGGAGGGGAAAATTCTTCGATGAAGGGCGAAACAAAAGGGAAACTAAATCTCCCGTTGACGTTTTTTCGGTGGAACACGCGACGCGAGGTGTCGCAGGTAGGGATTACCTGGTGCTTCAGGTAGGTTTCCACTAGTATGAGAGATACATCGACGGAGATCGGTCGGAGGAGGGAATGTTAAATCTTTCAACGAGAACGTTCCTGGCTACTGAAGTATTCGGCTTTCAAGAGTTTAATGAATCTTGTCGTTGAGAAGCTCTCATAATCATAATTTAAGGTGAAGCAATGGAAAAGAATTTTCCATTTTTTTTAAATAAAATTGAGACCATGATCTACTGTTATGTCATTTAATTGAATAAATTTATTAATAAGAATTATTTTATGTTACTATTAATTATATTTTTTATCTTGGCTGTTGTGTAAATTTTTATGATTTCGAGATATTATTCGTGAAAGAACATTTTTTATTTGAAATTTATATTAAAATTTATAATTGTATTTATTATTTTTTTCATAGATCAATTTCACCATCAATCCACTGAAATTAATATAATTTGACCTCCAAAAGAATTAAAGTATCATAGTCAATAGTCAAGTTAGATAAATTTGGATCAAAATCGTGCAAAGAATAAAATTAATCATCTGTTAGTGAGTGAAAAGTTAGTACTCTCTTCACGTTGGAATTTACATAATGTATAGTATAAATGCGCTTATGTATATTATTGTACATACATAATTCGACACTCGGTGCAATTCCTTCAGAAAGTCTGTTTTTGTAATTACAAACGACCGTGTAATTAATTTTCTACATCTCGCAAGTATTAAATTTCATCTGAAAGAAAGAATATACTATACGTTACTCAAGTTTCACATTCGCTTTTCAACAAATAGTTGGTACTTTGTCGAATTTCTAGTAATTTTCTAAACGTCATTAAAAACACGTATTCCTTTGATATTAAATGAACATACTCGATGTCGATTAAATTTGATCTTCGACCACTTTCAACCACATTTGTGTTATTTACTGTTTACTGTACATGTTGCAAGTGAATTGAAAAGATTTCGTTTCAATTGTATTTTGTATACTTTTCTAACAATTATAGTATCGTTTCAATTATATATTAATATAATATATATTAATATAATACAAATATAATATATATTAATATAATGCAAATACAATATATATTAATATAATGCAAATATAATATATATTAATATAATACAAATAATATAATACACAAATTTTTAATTAAATCATTCTTAAATTAAAAATTAAAATTCAAAATATATATTGTTGATGTATATATTGTGGACGGTAGAATATTCAGTATGCTCATCGCATAATCAAAATTACCAGATAATCGAATACGTCTATGAAGGAAATAACTGTAATTATTGACAGAAAAAAAATCTGTAGACACAGACTACATGTGAAATACACGCAAATGCGCCTAATTGATGATTCGTGACGACTGTCGAAGAACATTTGATCAGATATTCTAGATAATCGAGACACTCTATATTTTTACATTTCCAAATTGAAAACTTTATTCGAAAACTTGTAGGCTACAACACGGTAAACTCCCTTTGTATGAACTCGTCGGTGGACAAATAATTCGTAAACGCAATTATTAATAAATTATTAATAACAATTAATACCAGAGAGTCAGGTTCAAACGGACGAATTCAACCAGCGACTAATGAGTTCGCTTGACGATCGAAACTTCAATTTTAATCATCGCCAAACGAAACTTTGTTTCTCCAAGAAACAAAGAAAAGAAAAAAGAGAGGGAGAGAGTTCCAGTTTCGACATTTTCCTTCCCAGCAGCTAGACAGAAAAAGAGAAAAATCGCGGGTTGCTCGAAGACGCGAGTTCCGGGGGGGGGGGGCGAGGGAGGGGGAGGGGTGGTAGGGGGTTGAGAAAAGAAGGTGGCGGCCACCGAAACGAATGATAATGCGCCGGATATCGTATTAAAATCTGGCGCTACCTAGTGCCCGGGCAACGAGCGTTGGGCGCCAAAATAGATGGACCTCGTTATAAATGGAATGGAGTTTATAATCAGTATCTCTCCGGTGGCATCTGCGCCCCCTTCGGCCTGGCCGAGGCTTCAGCCAGCTTTGGAAGCGAAACGAAGACAGAGAGAGACAGAGAGAAAGAGGGAGAGAGAGGAGAGCGACGAGGAAGCTCTCCCGGTTTCTCCGTACTCGTTTATATCTCTCTAACTGGTGCCCTCGCCTCTCGGTGCCCCGGCTCGTCCTACGTTCGTCGTGGCCTCGCCACCTGCACACGAGAAACAAGTCCAACAGCGAGATTATAATACCCTGTGGGAAATGCGTCGTATTTATCATTGGCCATTGTTTACCGGCGTCAGGTCTCCGTTTTTTTTTTTCCTTCCCTTCCTTCTTTCTTTTTCCTTTTTCTTTCAATCGAACCATCTCGAGCGCGCGAGCGCGCAACCCTTGCTCGCGCTCCCGATTCGTTCTCCACCGGGGTGGATTCTCCCCCCTCTCGGAGGAGCAAAGACCTCGCGCGTGTACGAACCTCGATTCTTCGTTCGACTTGGCTTCGAGTTGCTTTGCTTATTTCGATCAGAGAGTTTACTCTCGTCTGATTTATCGTTTTCACGTTGTATTTGTTGTATTTCATTTGGTGTCGAGCACGTTGAGATTACACGAGAGTAACAGTGGTTTTGTTTCATTTTGGATAACTTAGTACGTGATATTGAATGACAGTTGATGTTGCAGAATGTACGATGAAGAATACTATAACATGGTATGATAATTGTATTGTACAATTATGTATGATTATACAATGCAAGGAAGGAATAATTCACAATAATTTACAATATACAATTATATATATATTGTTACAATTCTAATTATTGTATATAATTATATAATAGTAAGTAGTATAGTATTATACAATAGTAAGTAGTAGTATAGTAGTAAGTAGTATTGTATATAATTATACAATAGTAATATATAATTATAAATTATTGTATATAATTATACAATAGTAAGCAGTTGTATAATAGTAAGTAGTATTGTACATAATTATATAATAGTAATTAGTAGTATAATAGTAAGTAGTATAGTATTAAGTATATAATAATAGTAAATATATAATAGTAAGTAGTAGTATAGTAGTAAGTAGTATTGTATATAATTATATAATAGTAATATATAATTATATATATATAAAATTATTGTACATAATTATATAATAATAAATAGTAGTATAATAGTAAGTAGTATAGTATTATATTGTGTTATATAATAGTAAGTAGTATTGTATATAATTATATAATAGCAAGTAGTATAATTGTAATATAATAGTAATTATATAATATATTTAATATAATCATATTTTACAATAATTACATAATTATGTGTGATTATACAATAGTAGTATTATAATTATAGCACATAGGATGATTACAGTATACAGGGTGGGCCGGAATTCGTCGTACAACCGAGCAGGGGATGATTCTACGTCAAAAAATAAGAAAAAAATTTGGATAACATTTTTTTATCTGGTTTAGCTCGGTTTTCGAGAAATTCGACTTTAAAGTTTGTTCATCTTTGTAAACGATTTAGTTGTCTATTCCTCTACCGCGGTTGTTTCCGCCCGAGATGGTGTTTAAAAACATTATTTATTGCGTGGTTAAAGCAGTACAAAGTGTTCCTACTGATAATTTACTTTTTATTCTTTACTATACTTTTTATTCTTTGCAATACTACAATACAGTACACTATTACAAATATTGTTGAAAATGTCCTCTTTGTTGCTGCATACATAAGTTTGCTTGAATTAATGATATCTGAACAGAATATTAATTTCTCGAGTTCCTTTATAATCTTTTGCTTCAAATGTGTAATATTTGAAATATTGTCTTCATAAATTTGTTCTTTGATATGCTCCCATGAAAAAAAATCTAGAAGCGTGAGGTCCGGAGACAATATTAATATATATATTTAACACCTACAAAATAAGCAATTGCAATGTGTTATAACAATCTAAATATCGAATTTTCATCGAGAATATAGTGACGTACGTGTGAATTATATTGTACATGTGAACTACTTCCTATTATTAATTTGTCTCTCGATTTTCTCTTTCCTCTTTTCTCGACTTTCAACTTTGCAGATGTATTTAGTAGCACGCAATCACTACCCTTGGTAAAAAGTTTTCGATGAAACACAAGTACTTGAACGTATTTAAAAAACGTTGAAATTATTCGTGCAAGAAGATCAGCTGAGATCACTAATTTCAGTTTCCCAGTTTCAGTATATCTATATTTCAAACAAATGCAACATCTTACGTTTAAAATTAATTTCAATGCTTCCAAATATATAAAAATCGAATATACCCGTGTTTTATTATAGAGTTAATAATATAGTATATAATCACATTATTTAAAAAAAAATTCATAGTTCTATGAAAATAATTAAATATATTTATAATTTTAAATATATATATAATTTATAAATCTCATAATTACTGTATTTATTTCACATATTTATTCTCATTTATATTTGTATTTGACATCATGTCCGTTTTCTAAAATTATATATTTCTCGATACATAATCTACAAACTTCTATCATACCAAAAGAGTATAACATAACCCCTCGGTGTGTGACAAACGAACCAGCGCCAGTTACCCTAATCGATATGAAATACGATGCAACGAAAAATCAAAACACTTTGATCAACCCCCCGAAGAAAAATCTCCCTCAAACGTCCGCCGCTCTTCTTCCTCGAACTGCGATCATCTCAAAAACTCTTCTCCGTGACGAGAAATCTCGTAATAGAAGAACGAGCAGGAAAAGGAAGAGCGAGATGGAGCAAGCGAGACTCGGGAAGAAACAAGAAGAGAAAGAAGAAGATACACGTCCTTCGTGTACGCTGCACGCGCGTATTTGCATGCCGTCTGCGAGGAGTAAGATCCGAAGGGGGCGTGGGGATCCTCTCCATTGGTTCACCATCCGAGTAATGGTCGCTTGCATTAGCTACTCGACGAGGGTCCGTTGGGGCCCCGTAGGCAAAGCAGAGACCCCGATAATTCCTCCCGCGGACCCTCCTCTCGCCGCCTTTCTCCTCTTCTTCTTCATCTTCTTCTTCTTCTTCTTCTTCTTCTTCTTCTTCGACCCCTCGCTTCTCTAAGTTTCTTCTACTCCCATCGGTATGGTTTCTCGCGCTGCAACAGTCTTCACGACTACGCCTACCTGTACGTTCTCTTGCACACGCGAAACTACGCCTACGTGTACTTTTCTCTTTCTCTCTCTCTCTCTCTCTTTTTCTTGTTTTCTTCTTTTTCTTGAATTTTTGGATGCTTTTTCTTTCACTCGATGGAGGGTAGTTTTAGGCGAGTAGGGTTATTTTCGCAGCTTTGGAGTACCTTTTTTACTTTTATGAAAATAATTACAAACGACTTGGTTTGTAACATTTTTCTCGAATTTTTGAATGCCATGTTTGATTTGATAGAGGGTGGTTTCTGGAGAAGGAGACAGGCGAGGATCGTAGAGTTATTTTCGGAGCTTCGAAGTATCTATTTTACTCTTTTGAAAGTAATCACAAGCGACTTGGTTTGTAAAATTTCTCTCGAATTTTTGAATGCCATGTTTCACTCGATAGAGGGTGGTTTCTGAAAGAGGAGAGGGTCTTAAGGATCGTAGAGTGATGGTATATTCTTGGAGCATCAGAGTACATAAATGATGTTAGGTATTTTACTTTGTGTAATTGTAAACAGCTTAGTTTGTGTAAAATTGTAAAATTTTCGAGACTTTGCTTCACAAAATTACAAATATCGTTGATAGTAGCTTATTTCCTCACGAAACAACGTGCCAAACACGTATAGTTTTCTTTCTCTTGAATTTTCGAGCGTCACTTCTCTTCACTGGATAGAGGGTGGTTTTTGAAGGAGGAAGGGATCGTAAAGATCGTTGAATGTAATATAATATAGTATTATTATATAGTATAAAGTTTATAGTGTTATAGTATTATAGTACTATTCATAGTGTTATAGTATTATAGTACTATTTATAGTGTTATAGTATTATGGTACTATTTATAGTATCATAGTACTATAGTATTATTTATAGTATTACAGTATTGTTTATAGTATTATAGTACTATTTATAGTATTATAGTACTATAGTTTATAGTATTGTATAGTATAGAGTTTAGAATACGTAGAATTATAAACACCTTAAAAAATAAACATCTTGTAAAATCTTTTTTGAATTATTGAAAAAAGGTGGTTTTTGGTAGAGACAGGTGAGGATCGTAAGAATTATTTTCGTTGTTTTAGAATTATTTTCAAAACTTAAGTGACTTTATTTCATAAAATTAGAAACGGCTCAGATTGTAAAATTGTGCAATTTTCGAAATTTTGCTTTATAAAATTGCAAACATTTGTAAAATTGTAAATATCATCGACAATAGCTTGTTTTCATACGCGTTTCTTTTTCTCTCGCGTGGAATTTTCTGGTTTTTTTGCTTCGCAAGGAGTGGTTTTCACAGAAAGAGAATTTTCGAGACAGGTGAAAATCTTAAGTATCGTTGACTACTATAATGGGATCATTTTCAGAACAGACAATACATCTATTTACAAGATTTATACATCTTTCACATAATTTCATTGTTCCACGTATTCTACTCAAAATATTTATTGCTTTCGTCAAAAAAAAATCCATCTCTCGATTTACTTCAATAAACAACATAAAAATGCACCTCGAACGACAGCTTGTTGACAGGCCGCAGAAAACTTTTTAAACTTTCGAAAAGATAATGGTAAATCATGTTATATTGCATACATTTATGTGTGTCTTATTAGCTAGTATCGCAATACACAACTCTATAATAACTAGTAGTTGGCGCGCAATACATTCGTTTAACAAAATGAAAAAATGTTTGACAAAAGGAGAAGTGACAATATCGGTCATAGTTACTCGTGGTCCACCCTGTATAACGCACGCTTCAGTCTCACCCTCCGTCGACGAAAAATTCGGGTTCACGGTCGCGCGAGCTTGCTAATTAGTTTCCCCCGAAAGTCCGGCCAAATGACTCTCAGGATGGTCCCACGAACGAACGCGACGCAACGTCCCCATATGTCGACCTCGTTCTACCGGGGCTAGATTAAAATCTCCACTTCCGTCTCGTTCCATTTCACGGAAGCTCCGCGCAACCCTCGTTCTCTCTTCCTCTCGATCGTTGGACACGTTCCGCGCCGCATCTTGCGATGCGTGCACGCGTATCTACGTACGTACGTATGTATGCGTATGTATGCGTATGTATGCGTATGTATGTGTGTGTGCATGCGTGCGTTCACGACCACGGATGGATTTTGTGATCCAGATCGGTGGGGATCGTTATCTGGAGCTGCTGGCCGGTTATGCTTCAGTCGTCGCAGAAAACCGTCTCTCACCTGGTTCCACCTCCTGGAACGCCCTCCTAGAACTCTATCAACCTTCGATGTCTCTGTTCTCTCCGAATCCTCTCGTTTCGACAACGTTCCTGTCTTCCTCGCTGGTGGAGGGTTTTTCGAATTTTTTGGACCGTTTATGGAGACAATGGGGGAAACGAGGTTTTTTCAAGTGAAATAACGCTTGAAATGCTTTTAGTTTTAGAGAACTAAACTGTAACGTAATATATTATATATTAGATATATTATATTATATATTGGAATATTATATATTATATATTAGGTATATTAGATTATATATTAGAATATTATATATTATACATTAGATATATTAGATTATATATTGGAATATTATATATTATATATTAGATTACATATTGGAATATTATATATTATATATTAGATTACATATTGGAATATTATATATTAGATATATTAGATTATATATTAGAATTATAGAATATATTAGATATATAATAGATTATATATTAGAATTATAGTTATAGAATATAATAACGTAAAAATGTAAGAATGCATAGTAGAATTATAGTATAGTAATGTAATGTTAGTAGAATATAATATAATGTTATATTAGTATATAGAATATTGTAATATTATAATATAATAATATAATATAATATAATAGTATAATAAAATAATAATATTCTATATATAATATATAATACTTTTATTACATTACATTAATGTAATTATTATATAATTATATAATAAGGAATTTGTAATTGCATAAATTATATACATCTAAGAACATGAGATACGTTACGTTATATTAATATAATAATAATTTTATTATATACTATTATTTGAATCTGTTATCTAACCTTTCTAAATAGTATAATAATATATAATACCGTAGTATACCGTGTTAATATATTATAATAATGCACAGAAAGGAAACAATTTACTAAATTTAACATTACATAGGATACAGAATTTTTTATCTTTATTTTTTAGTTTCATTTTTATTATCATAATTTTTTATTTTTATTAGCACTCTTAAACTTTTTGATATTTTGTGATGGTGTTGAAAATTGGGGAAAGATTTTCCGAAGCGATGTGTGTTCATCTTTTTTCTTCAAAGGGTTGGATAAAACGATAGATTCGAATAATAATAATGTAATTAGAATTATGAATGAAAATATTACATTACGTTACTTACAGTACAGAAATATCAACTCAAGGCTCCTATTTTCTTCTTTTTTCAAAAGAGAAAAATTAAAAAAAGCTGAATTGTAGCTGAATTGTAGCAAACCACAACATGACTTAAACCTACTCGCTAACCCTTAAGTAATATCTCGAAGTCACAGACGATTACAGTAATATACATTATGTTACAAAAATTTAAGTTATTTGAATCGTTCAATGCAGTAAACTTATTGTTGGTCTAAGTCAATTTTTTCCCTATTTTTAATAATTTTCCATTTTATTTTACGCAGAAATGATATAAGCCTAACATATTTAATTAAGAATTTTACAATATTCCACGTGAAAGAAATGCAGCACTCTCGACGGTACTGAATTTTCCAAAACTTTTATACTTTTTGCCTCGTGTTCTCACGCCATTTCTACGTTAAACAGCTCGTTCCATTTTATTTTCAGAGATTAAATCGAGTTAAAAAAAAAATTCCAAAACTGAGCAACGTGGTATATAGTAATTTTTACGACTTCGAATATATACGTATATACATGTAACGACAGGAATTAAGGGCTGTTTCTACTTTGACACCACCGTCCATGAAACTCGGTAGACAAACAACCACTGACGGATGGACGACGAAAATCGAGAGTACTTCGGTTGACGTTAAATCGTAGCGAAAGGCGATACAGCGTTTTGAGAAGATAGGGCCACGGACTCACGAGAGCGAGTGGTGTTAAATTTGAATACGGGGCGATCGCGATCGGTCTTTTAGGAGCGTTAACCACAGGCTTCCAAAGGTGGATCGAGTTTCATGGGGCAAAGGGGGATGGTGGAACGCGCGCCTTCTCCCATGTCTCTCTCTCTCTCTCTCTCTCCGAAACTTTCTCTATTCTTTCAACCATTTTTAGATTTAACAAACAAAATAACAGAGACAAGAAGGGCATTTTTCGTCACATTTTTTGGAGATTGATCGTATTCTGTAATCTTTTGGTAATTGTTTATTAACATTATTAACACATATCATTAACATTATTAACATATATCTTTCCTCACCCCCGTAACTACATTAGCAGCTAATTTTTTTCACGTTGAAAATAACAATGTGCTCTTTCCAATTTTGTTGAACAAAATTTTGAATTTTAAGAATGAAAATGGAAAATACTCGATGAGTCACAATTAATATCGGAATGAAATTTGATATTTTTTTGAGTACCAAAGTTGCCATGTAATTAATAATTATAATTTCTAAGCATTTGTAGAAGTCATAATACAAACAATAATAGTAAATTATAACGTAAGTATTAATAAAATGTTATAATATAAATAATAATGCAACAATAATAAAACAACAATAAAATAATAATACGATAATACATAATATGTACAAGGATCTATAATATAGAAAATAAGAAGAAGTTATGATACAAGTAACAAGAAGACTGCAGAAAATGTGAAAAAGCTATAACATAAGTAACAGACAGAAATAATAATAGAAATTGCAGTATTATAAAAAAATAAGAAGAAGAAGTTGCAACATGGAAAACAGCAACAAGAAATTATAATAAGAAAAATAATAATAAAATTGACTAAAAAAAAAAAAGTAAAAAATAATTTTAAAAAAAGGTTATGGCATAATACTACAGATTTCTATGCATTTGCACAAAATACGCTTAATACAAAAAAAGAAAAAATGTCCAAAATAGTCCATAAAATTATAGTTTCCATAAAACACCGTAAAATTCAGTTCTGAAGGATATCGATTTCCATAAAAATCCGCGCTCTGTACCTAATATCCGGAGGATATTGCCTTCCTTTGTGAGACATTCCCTCGCACTAAATCCTCGCTCTCAATTAAAAAAAAACGAAAAAAAGAAATAAAATAAAATAAAAAAGGAAACGTGACGAAAGAAGCCAGGAGGGTAGTGGCTATCGGTTTCCACGAGTGGCTGCGCCCTAGGTAGGGCAACCATTATGCAAATTCGTAGTCAATACCTAATACAAGATAATCACGATGATTATACGTCCCAATCTGCCTTCTCACGGGGCACACCAGGGAACGTGCACACACTCGGCTCGTTCTCCTCGGTTTTTCTTTTTCTTTTTCTTTCTTTCTCTCGTCTCTTTCTCTTTCTCTTTCTCTTTCTCTTTCGCGCGCGCGCGCGCGCTCTCATCCTTTTCCACCCTCTCACGGTTCCAGCGTCTGGCTGGAAACTTGGAAGTGGCTCGGATCGCCCCCAGGCGGGGTCTCGTGGCAAAAATGCATCGCTGCTTATCATACAATATGCTCGCGATGCACCTGGAGAGAGTGAGGGCACCGATCCCTGACTGCCGTCAACGTACACGGCGTTTCGAAAGTATCCGCGCAGCGCTTCAACCAGAAGAAAAATTTCCGGTTCTCTGGAATCTGGCGCGCTTGCATCGCGTTAAATCGTGGTTTTAACGGTTTGTTAAATCTGTGGTTTCGATGGTTTCAATATTAATAGTTTGATATTAATGATTTGTTAAATCTGTGCTTTTAATGTTAATAGTTTAATACAGGGTGGTCACTGAAAGACTGAATGATACGAAACAAAAATAACTTTTACAAACACATGTTTTTCAATTTTTTTATTATTTTATTTGGATATATAAATATAATTGATTTTTTTCAGTATTGTTTGTGAAAAACAGCATCATTCAAATGACAGCCATTTCTCTCGAATGATCCCTTCAACTTTTTGCCCTGTGTTGATGGTTTTTTAAATCTGTGGTTTGATAATTTTAAATATCAATAGTTTTAATCTGTGAATTATAGTTATATAGTAATTCGTTTGCTATAGTAAATCATTGATTACGTAGTTGTTTGTAATTACAAGGTGATTCAATTTTTGACTTGAATTTTAATCAAATCAAATGATTGAATCGCGCAATATGTCATATAAATTTGGTCATAAAATTGAATTATAATTACAAAGTAATCTATCCGTTGAAATTATTTCATTATACAATAATATATAATTAGAATGTATTCGGTACAATTGAATTGTATTTATATTATATATTATATATTATATAACTACATGATTACAAAGTAATTGATCTTAGGTAGAGATTAGTAAATCGAATGAAACATTCCAAAATTGAGCAACGTGAAACGTAAATCTTTTATGATTTTCAACGTCCTATGATATAAATCCATTCGGGAATGTGTTAAATGAGAATTCATCTCAACTGCATGAAAATTGAATTTTTGCTATTAGGAACAGTTTGCTATTAGAATGATCCGAAAACGAAACCAATAAATAAACGGCACTTTAAAAAAAGAAGCCATCCAAATTAATCTCTACAACTTTAAAAAACAATTTTCCATCAAATGAAACCAACACATAAATAAATAATTTTAAAAAAAGACACCGGAATCACACAGTTCCTACATCTGACAAATATATATAATTAATAATATATAATATACAAGTACAGAAGAAATATATAATTGAATAAAGAAGGAAGAGGAAAGAAAAATAATAACAATAATAAGTATAAATAAAATAAAATAAAAATAATAACAATATAATAGAAATATAATAACATACGATACAAATACAATAATAAGAATAAGTAAAGAGTAATGTATAATAAAGAAAAAGGAAAGAAAGAAACTTGATCAAATATTGGAAACAAATGAAATAAAGAAGAAAGAAAGAAAGAAACTTGGTCAAATTTGGTTGGAAATGAAAAGAAATTTTTTTCACGCCAACGAGGAACACCGTAGGTACACCGGAGGTACACGCGCGGAGGGACTCGCTCCGCGCGCTTACCCCCGGGGTGGCACATAACATTATGTGGCTCCCCGCGAGTGGAGCGCTGGCCGTTTTCGTTAAGAGCGTGTACACGCGTGTGTATGGAAGTTGCGCGTCGCTTCTCCCCGGCTCTGGACCGCGATGGCAGCCCGCGGCCAATTGGAAATTGTCCCTAATAACAGGGGAACAACGCGGTGGACCCGGTCCACTCCTATCTCTCGCGGGGTGGATCGCGCGCCGTTCGCCGGTTCTGCTTCGCTCCGCTTCTACCGCATACCACGGTGAAACGCATTCTTAGACGCGGACTTAGAGGGGACTTCACCCTCCGCTCGGAGAAAATAAATCCTTGCGCACTGTTACTATCGCGCCTCCTCTCGGGCGTCGTCACCTCCCTTATCTCGGTTTCGTTGCGAGGAATTGTACTTTGTTGCACGGTGGACCTCTGACGCAATGGTGATTCATTTTGCACCGAATTCTGAATTGTTCCATTCGTTTGAACGAAATTTTGATTGATCGAGTTTAATCGGCGATTGAATCCACTTGTTTGAACTTTGAACTCCAATCAATTATTTGTTTATTGACAAGCTCGTGTAAATGTAATTTTGATATTCTTGAGTTGCAATTACCGACAAAAGTGATAGAAATTTCTTAAGAATGTATTTCGTTGATGTTGTAGTGAGATCATAATAATAATAATTGTATTAATATGATATAATAAGGAGCAAAGGAGGAAAAAGATGATATGTAAATAAGTCTAAACGATGTTTGATGAAAGTCTGGAAGTCTGAAATTGAGAAGCTTCGAAGAACACTTTTAATAATTAATTTGGAGAAATAGAATAATAGAAGGATCATTTTTGTCGTGTACAATTAAATAACGAATTAAAAAGATATTTTTATTTGTGATGAACAGAAGAAACGAGTGGATCGTGCTAGATTTTTATTTCAATGAATAAAATTTAATATTGAAGAATGTTAGGTATATTCTTTCGAAATACTCTTCTTTCTGTTAATATTATATTACATATTGTAAAAAGAACAATTCTCGACATATTAAATATAATATAATGGAATAATAATTTCAGTGTTAAAAAAGCATTTTTATAATTAATCAGGAGAAACGTGTATTAATTCTGATTTCGACGAATGAAATTTATTATTATAAAATGTTCTTAAAATATTATATATCGTAATATAATATCAAAATTATATTAATATCATGATAAAATATTATATATATGTATATGCGTGTGTGTAGAAAGCTTAGAATCAGTGTAAATCATTTCTCAATAAAAATAATTTATGCCGTCCTTTTCTCGTCAAAATTGTCAGTCGATAAAACAATTTACTCATTATGACACAACGTAATATAATATGATACAAGATAATTATTTGTTATAACGTCACAACTAAATTTTTCCATGGACTGAAGAGAAACACATTTGTATCGCTGTTAATAGAAAATGACTTACACTTTGATTGGCTTCGAAGCCCTCTCCGTATATAGAGCACGATATTCGTCGGTTGGCCCGGAGTGGACATCTGTGAACAGCGAGGTAAAAAGAAGGAGGAAGCCGCGTGTTCCTTAATGAAACCTCGTCGCGACAAAAAACAGCCACCCCGGTAATATATTCGCGGCGGAAGTAGGCCGACGGCGTTGGGGAACCTGTGGTACCGAAACAGTCAGCCAGTGAACTGGCCCTTCGGCTAAGACCGTTACTAATTAACGCACACGAACGTCTCACCGTGTACATATCCGCCGGAATATTTCTCCCTTTCTGTCTCTCTTCCTCTCTGTCTCTCTCTCTCTCTTGCGTGATTTATCGATTCAGCAACTGCGCCAATTTTCCAAATATTGCTCTGTACATCGAAGGAAATATGGATCACTGTGCTACAGCAAGATGGCGAAGTGAGTGATTTTCAACTCTCTGAGAAATTGTATTGTATTGTAGTTTCTTTAGCTTTTTTATTTCTTCAGTTCTTTCCTTCAATTTAAATCCAATTCTTACAATTCTTTTCACGTTGATGTATCATATCCGTCTCAACAAACTCAAACTCACACTCAAACTTAATCAACAGAAAAGTAATTTCACACGGTGTTTCCACCATCATCACTGGTCAGAAATTCCGCACATTCTATTTCGACATACTCACTCTTTCAGGAATTAAAATCATTTTGTAGAAATAAAAAAAATAAATAAATAAACAACAATGCTCCAACTTCGTTCCAACAAACTCAATCTGAATCAAACTCTATCAAATCCTATGTATATAAAAATGAATATACACGGTGTTTCCACCATTATCACTAGCCAGAAATTCCGCACATTCTATTTCGACATACTCACTCTTTCAGGAATCAAGATCATTTTGTAGAAATAAAAAAAATAAATAAATAAACAACAATGCTCCAAGTTCGTTTCAAACAAACTCAAACTCTATCAAATTCTATGTATATAAAAATGAATTTACACGATGTTTCCACCGTAATCTTCGCCGAAAATTATTCTCGCGATGTGTACAACATAATCACTTTCTCAGAAACCAACATCTTCTAGGAACTAAAACAAACAAGAGAAGTCAAACAACAAACCAGGTTCATTTCAACAAACACAAACTCAAATCCTAAAAATGCATTCTACGTGCTTCTACTCGCGATTCTTTACAATTTCTATTTCAGTTATTACTCGCTCTCCACTCAAGTCATTTTCCGAAAACCATCGTCCTCTGAGAACTCGCCCAAAAAATCAAACAACCAGGTGCATACCAACAAACCCAAACTCAAACTCGATCTACATAAAAATGAATTTACACGGTGTTTCCACCGTAATCACTCGCCGAAAATTACCCCGCACCCTCTTTATTCCTCATTTTTCATCTCTCCCTCTCTCTCTCTCTCCCTCTCTCTTTTTCTTTTCTTCCTTGCAAACGAACTCCGCTGCGCGAATTGCCGCGGCAGCGAGACCAGACAATTCCGTTGGCCAACAAAGACAAACCGACGCGCGAAACACGAGAAACCAAGAGAGAGAGAGAGAGAGAGAGAGAGAGAGGTTAGACGCGTGCACGAGTGCGTGATATCGCGGGCACGCATCTGAGATCAAACGCGGCGATATCGAGCACGCATATTACGAGGCCCAGAGAGCAGATGCCAAGTTCGGTTGAAGCGGCGGAGCCGGGCTCTCTGCCTCCGTTCCCGGTCGTTGCTTCGACGCGGGCAGGAAAGAAGCACGCGAGGAAACGGACGACGCGCCGGTGCCCCGGAGAGAGACAATGAGCGACTTTTTCGTGCTGCCCCGCGGGAACCAACCTGCGCAACGCAGCGCCGTAATCCGCTTCCTTCTTCTTTCGCGTGTCTCGCCTCCGTTCTCGTCGACAGTCTCTTTTCGTTTGCTTGTTTGATCGAAGCTCGAGTTTCCTTTCAGGTGTACACTGTTATCGACGAGGTGAAGATTGATAAGGTTAATAGAGGAGTTGATTATTGACGTTATCTGATTGCGTACGGAAGTGAACGAGGGAGTTTGGTGGTGGGAAAAGTGTCGTTGAAGGGAGATTGAATGGAGAGTAGGTGATTTGATCGAGTTGGCAGGGTTTTTTTGGTACTTGTTTGAGTTTGGTGTGCTGTATGTAGTTGATTATGTTATGGTGTAGTTTATGCTATATATTATAATGTAATACAGTCATATAACATAACACTGACATAACTAATGTAATATAATATATTAATATATTATATTACTGTAACATTTAATAGTCATACTATATTAGTTATTTTAGAACTAGTTATACATATATCTATATTATACTATACTACTATATTAACTATATTAAGTGTGCTACATTATAATATATAGTAATGTTTAATATATTAATATATTATATTATTATAACTGTTAAATATTATAATATTTATTTATTGATTTATTATCAAAACCATAGCTAGTAATATTGCAATAACATAAAAAAATTATTATTATATAAACAGATAACTTGACAAAAATGTATGATGTATCTAGAAATATTTTTAGAAGAATATTTTATAGTATATATGTACATTTCTGTATTTATACAAATTTACATATTGTGGACCAAATGTGTAGTTCATATTATTGGAATTCATATAATGAGAGTATGATATAAATATAATTGTAATTCAATAAGAATTATTATAAATGTTATATATACTAATTAATTATTATTGATATCATAAATAATTATTATTATAATTGAATAGTAATTGGAACACATATGATGAGGATAGTGTAATACAGTAAGATTAGTACAGTAAGTAATACACCTAGTTACAATTGAATGACAATTATTCCAAAAAGTGTTGTAATGTAATGTAATTAATTAGAACAATCATTACTAACATTGCAAATAATTATTGCAGCAGTTGTTATTATAATTGAATAGTGATTGGAATTTATATACTGAGAATAATAAGAATGTAATTACAATTATATTGTATTATAATAATTAATTGTTGGAATAACAACATCAGATAATTATTGAAATAATAATAATATAATAATTAGAATAATTGTCATTGTAATTGAACAATAATTGTGGGTACGTTTAAATGTTTAAATTCAATCAAATCTTATTGTAAATATTATTGAAAACAATATGAAATGGTAGAAAAATGGTGGAACGAAGGAGATCAACGTCACACAGCTCTGCTTCAGCACATTTGCTTCGGGGGCTCATTTGCAATTCTCCGGGAATCCTCGATTCGAATTCACGGGGAGATTTTCACCACCGTCGCGTACTCGGCACGTTAATCCTTAAATTAACCATGTCACCGGCGCGTGACCGGTGTGCCATGAATTTTTTTCGAGTCTGCCGTGTTTATCGACATGCTCGATCGTGCATGCCGGAATCGGTTAAAATCGTTCCCGTTTCCCACCGTTCGACTCACTTAAATACCCAACTAATTGAGACGGTTGCTCGAAAGATCGCTTTTCTTCAAAATTTGCCTCGCCAAATCCTTAGCTCTTGGCCATTGAATTTCCAATTTTGCATGTTGCACATGTTCTTGCGATAAAGTTGAAGGGGAACAACATTTAGTTGCGAGTTTCATGTTAATTCTTCAAGAATCAAGCAACAATAACGTAAAAAGGAACTTGTGAAATTTTATAAAATCGAGGTCCAAGACATAATGTTGTTCAATAATAATTATTATCTCCGATATTAAAAATTGATTATTGTATATTATTATTGTGAGTTTGTCACTTATTACTATGAATTGATTAATAGAGAATTACTGTGTACGAATAAAGTATTGTGTTAATGCAACTTTGGTCTTTAATAAGTTAACTATTAAAGTATAAATAGATATATTATTATTAATTATCAATAAATACATATATCGTTAATTAACACATTAACACATTAACACTATGATATTTTATTGTTTTTGTTGATCTTTCGTTTGAACTTGTGAGTTGTTTCGTGCCTATGCTCTTTGATAGTTGACAAAATTTATTACCAAGTTAAAAATATATGAAACGTTGAAAACTAAAAGCGTCCCTTAATTTAACGATCAGGGATTATGTTATTTTTGTACGTAGTATGATTTTCTCAGTTTTCATTTTTTTAATTTATAGTCGAGTCAATTAATTTCCAATTTTAATTAACACTAGAACCCACCAATACGACGGATTTTTTAGTATTTTCATCAAAATTATTGTCAATTTCTCTTTAGAAACACAGAAACACATTTATTTCAATTATCATCATTTAAATACAATAAGTTATATTACATTAATTAATTATATTTATTATTACAATCACATAAATTGCATAATAAATTGTACGTGGAAAATTTTGATTCCAATACCAATTTAATCAATCCTCTCTTTTTAATTAACAGACACGTGCACTCTTGCGCAAACGTTGCAAACTCAACGTGACAGCATCCAAAGTCACAGAAATGCAAAAATCGCTCACGGAAAAAAAGAAATCAAAATACCAATATAACCGCGTAGTTCTGTCCTCCGGCCCGGCGCGTATTGCGTTGCCCTCCTCCTATTAAACCACGGCCACCGCGCGGTGTGGCCTCGGTATCGTAGAGAAAATCATAAACGCAGGGTGCGAAATCAAGATACCGCGATTTAACGGGGCACGGTCCACGCGCCGCGCCGCGCGGAATTTTACGGTTTGTCAGATTTCAGGCTCGCCGCCGCTGCTCTCGCGCTCGCAGCAGTTTATTCAACGCCGGTGGAATACGCTCGATACGCCCTTATTACTACCAGTTAATGAGTGGAAAGGAACGAAACGCGCCAACGTTTCGTTTCGTCTCCCCCCCTGCTGACCCTTGGCAAATTGCTATCGCCGGTTGCTAATATGTAGTTTGTTGCTTGTTATCGGCGGTTAATCGAGCTGTGCCCCGTTTTTCGTTACAATTATCTCGCCTCGGCTCTGGTTCGCGTTTCTGGTCGATTGAATCCCGTTGTCGAAGGCTGAAGGATTTTCGCACGTTGTCTTGGCAAAAGCGAGGGAAATTTTATTACACGCGTCGAGAGAGGATCGGGCAGTTCATTTTTAAAAATATTGTAATTTTATATATATATATATTTATTTAAAATTTATTCTAAAATTTATTTTAAGTACAAAGCCAAGATCTTGTACACGGAAAATTCGCTGATTAATAGATGATATGACAAAGATTTTTATTTTGAAAGTGGCTCAAGTCCCATTTTGAGAGTTTCAAACTGATACAAAGTATATTATGCAATAAAATTTTGTGAGACAAGAGATGCTTTTTTATTATTAAAGTAGTAGTGTTCAAGTAATGCGTACTGATATTCGAGAATTTACATAATGTATGTATGTAGCTGTGTATTTCGTATACAAAATGTGTGTCCAAAGTTTTAGCCAGTAGTATATATCAATGCTTATGGAGACGAGAAATTCTTTATAAAAGGACTGCGAATTTTTACGTACTTGTTGGAAATTTTGCAAAATTGGAAGGTGCAATATTACAGAAAATAAAGAAATATTTACAGTAGAGTACAACAAACAAGTATTTTATATTTATAACACATTAAAATTTTGAAACAAAGTTTAGATTTTAGAAAACCTCAGAAGAATCTTTTTTATTCTTCCGAAGAAACTTTGTCTCCCTTTCTTTTTAGAAATACATATACATCATACAGTCCTTGAATTGAATTAAAATTCATTTTGTTTGAACGAAACCTAATTGCAAGTTTTATCAACTATGCGCATATATTAGTATTATATTTTAATTAATATTAGAAAGCAAAAAAGAAGAAACAAATTATTAATACGTAAACGCTTTGTATATTTACATAAACTTACATATCATAAACTTTAATGGTTAATAGTATTGATTATTATATTGCGGTTAGAATCTTCAACTATACTAAACTTACTAAAGTATAGTTGTTAGTCCTAATTCAATAGTCAAAAGCTGTAAACTGACCTACAATTTGAAAATCATTATAGATCTCAAAAGTCTACGGCGCATGCGCAGTCGGCTCGCTTCAGTTGCTTATTTTAAATACATAAAAATTATTTTTTGTATTTTTTAGCTTGGAATAAACAAGAGTTTAATAAAACGGATGTTCGTGCATCTAAACTGATTTACAATTCAATTATAATTATAATTATGCCGCACTTCTAAAAGGTTGGAAAAGTCTATAGCGCATGCGCAGTTGAAAGCTCCGACTACATATTTTAATATATAAAAAATTATTTCTTGTACCTTTCAGTTTACAATAAACAAGAGTTTACACGCAAACTGATTTACAATTCAATTTAATTATTCAGTTATAATTATGACGCATTTCTAAAAGGTTGGAAAAATCTATAGCGCATGCGCAGTTGAAAGCTCCGACTATATATTTAAATATATAAAAATTATTTCTTGTACCTTTCAACTTACAATAAACAAGAATTTGATGAATGCGCCAAACACGTAAACTGATTTATAATTTAATTTAATCATTTAATTACAATTATTACGCATTTTTAAGAGGTTAGAAAAATCTGTGGCGCATGCGCAGTCGTTCCGAAAGTTCCGACTACATATTTCAAACATATAAAAATTATTTCTTGTACTTTTCAGTTTACAATAAACAAGAGTTTGATGAATGCACCAAACACGTAAACTGATTTATAATTTAATTTAATTATTTAATTACAATTATTACGCACTTTTAAAAGGTTAGAAAAATCTGTGGCGCATGCGCAGTTCCGAAAGCTCCGACTACATATTTCAAACATATAAAAATTTCTTGTACCTTTCAGCTTACAATAAACAAGAGTTTACACGCAAACTGATTTACAATTCAATTTAATTATTCAGTTATAATTATGACGCAGTTTAGAAAGGTTAGAGAAACGCACATCTACTTACTTATTTTGCGCAACGTGAATCGAGCGCCAGGGCTTCGCACTCCGCCAACTTCGCGTGTTTTATTTCCATTGGGAGGAGGATTTCAGCAGACGCCTTCATTCCGCGAATACCACGCGTGTGCCGTGGCGCAACGAACGGGCAAATATACGATCGAGAACGGCGAAGGTGGATCGAACGAACGACTTGAACTTGGCGCCTTTTGTCCCCCTCGAACCGCATTTGTCGTCGAGGTATGCCTGGCGCTTCGCGCCTCGTCTACCCTGATTGGCAAATCGTTTCGTTTCTCGCGTTCCTTTCCTTCTTTCTTTCTTTCTTTCTTTCTTTCTTTCTTTGTTCCGTTCCCTCTATGTGTATGGTCTCGTTCCTCCGCGTTACCTTGGAATCTCCGCCGAATAAATTACACCGGATTCGCACGTCTCGGCGAACGGCGCAACAATGGACGCAGGATTGATCGCTCCGGCAATTATCAAGCTAGTTAGCGCGGGTGGTGTTAGGCAGACGAGTTTTGGCCCTCTTGTTCGAACGCTTCCCACAGTAAAACTTCAGGAAACTTGCGTTATCGAGAGGGAGGGAGGGAATCGAGTTGCTTTTGTATGTTAAATTTGTCACGGGAACAGAGGGATGACTTTTTATTCGATGTTACAGTCCACGGATACAGGGAACACGAGGATGTAGAGAATTGTTTATGAAGACTATTCGAGGGATTTAGATGTGAGGAAATTTAAGAGCGTAAAAATCCCCGAAACATGCGTACCTAAATAGGGTATTTATTGTAATATTTAGTAGATGAAATAACTTTCATTTCTTTCCAAGGTTTATGAAGATGTAAAAATACACAAACATACACGCAGTTGTGCACATATTGATTTTGTTAAAAATATAGTAGATGGCGTCACGCGTTCGTGACTTTAGTTGCGTAAATGTTTATTTATTTATTCATTTCACACGTAGCGTAAAAATTCTTTAAAAAGATATAAAGTACTATTCCTACCATATCGCTACAAAATTACTATACTACTATTATATTGATTATATTATTTCTTTAATCTTGCTATTACAGATTATATTATTATTTTTTAGTGCTACTATAGTGCTATTATATCACTACAATTATGATACTACTATATTATAGTATATCATTGTTAATATTAACAATTACAGGTACTTATAGCATAACTATTTTCTGTGTAATATTAAAATCAACAAACAATGTTTTAGAAACCTCACTGATAAATGATTTAAAAGCTATAATTATTTACTTCTTAATATATTATATGTATGTACAAATATTTTTTATTATTATTATATTTATTTTTTATTATATATATATATTTGTACAATAACTTTGGTCTTAAACGTTGCATCATTGCCTACTGTGGGTAATAAAGAGATATTAATTGACGCAATAGTTGCGTCATTAATGGTCTCGAATGTGTTAACACAGTAGTTGTTTTTTTTCTTTTCCTTAGGTTAACAAACAGAGTTAGTACCGTGTCTTTGCAATCGAGAAGCAATAGCCACATCCGCCTCTATACTTTCGAAATATGCTATACGTTCATAATCATTCCACGCGTTTCTCATCCGGTTACCAAACCTATGCAATTTGCTCATTTATCTTACAATTGGAAAAGACATGCAACGCGCGCTTTGCGGAACGCTTAATTTCACAAAGATTTTGATTCCACCTCTTTATGTAAATTTTTACTCTCCTCAACGTTTCATTTTTGTCGTTTACATAATTAGTTTTTCTTGAAATTGACATTATCCTCTTCTTTTGTTCAAGTATCTAAAATAACTGAAAAATATATAAATCAGACCTGGGCAAATTTTATTTCGAAATAAAATAAGAATAATGAATCACTTGAAATACTGTTTGGATTCATCACTCAAAGTATTTGAAAATACAAGAAATACAAATTTTAAGAAATAATATTAATTTCAAGTAAAACATACTCTCACAATTTTTTTATTTCAACTATAGAATTATTAAGATGATACAAGTGAATTTTACTGTTTTATTTTATTTTGAAAAATTTGTACAAATCGTTTACTCTTAGCTCTTGAAACTCTTTCTTCAAAAAGTTCATTACCAAGGGATTTCTTGGAAAAGAAAGCAACTATTTTACCGGTGCAGAATATTGCAGAGTGTAGGGGACACAGCCCAGACTGTATATATAAACATTCTCACGACGTGGACCCAGTTTACAGTATCGGCAGGGCCATGAGGTGATTGTCAAAGAACCTCTCATGGGCCTGACCGTAGACAACACCCGCTTTCCAAGCCCTTGAGGGAAAAGGACATACCTAGTCCCATAGTATAAAAGAACTGACTTCGACGCGTTAAGACAACAGTTCCTTGAAAGTCTAGCATTGAATAGTCCACGCGGTTGAGTGTGCAGTCTGTCGCGTTTCCTACGTACTCTCGTTTAAGAGTAATAATTATTTTAATACACTTCTTGTATCTAGACTTGATCACAGTATTATTGTGATCATTGTTATTACTATTATTGTTATAATCGTTACTCGTGTAAATATCTTTGTTAGTGAAATAAAGGCCTTTAAAAACACTAAACAGAGGGATAAAATTTCTTATTATACAATCATCATTTAACATTTCTGACACACATTATCTGTATTTTGATTTTTCTTTGAATTTTCCAAAGTGACTAAAAATATATCAAGATACATATATACAAAACAGTTTCTACAATTTTCACGATATATGTTGGATTCGATTATCGTAATTGCGCAATCTTGTTGGTTTAACCTTTCGAGTCTCATTTTTCTCCGAGCTCCTAAACAATAGCCTCGATAAACAATAAATAAATATTCTTTTCATTTGTATTTCTCGACGCGCGTAACTCTGCGAACCGTTTCAACCCTCGGATTAATAAGCGAATCTCGGTGGAAGAATCGACTGTCATCGTGGACGTGTCCGGTCGGTAAGTGACGTTTCCGAGAAGCCTGGAGCGAGACACCGAGAGACAATCGTCGTCTAAAATCTCTCACGGTTCGCCCTTGCCTCCCCGCCCGTCGTTATTCCCGCGTCACCCACGCCCGGGCCCGGCTCGGGCTCGGTTCACGTGAACCCGAAGCGACAGAAACGCCAAGGCGAAGGAAGGAACGTCGACAGGACGCGGCGTCGGAGACGACCGAAAGAGAGGGCAAGCGTGCGGTGGCTGGTTACCCACGGCGGAGCTTCGACGGGGGGAGCTCCCCCTCCCCCCTCTACCCCGCCGAAAGCTACGCTGCGAAATTATCAGTCGCGTGTGATCGGCTGGCCGACCGAGTCGGCCCCCGACAAAGACTCTGGCCATCCATAATTCAAGCAATCCGGTCATTGTGTGTCCCCGCGCGGCCGCCCAGGCGCCGATTGCCTCTTTAGCCGAGGCGAAACTCACGCGCCCCCGCCCCCCTGCCCGCGACACCTGCGGCTCTTGCTTCTTACGTGTTAATTCCGACGCTCTGCCCCCTCCTCCCTCGCGCGCACGTTCCAAAACTCTGTCGTCCAGCCTCCACGACTCTCTCTCTCTCTCTCTCTCTCTCTCTCCTCCTCTCTCTGTCTGATGTTGAAATTTTCTTGTTGGTTGAGTCTTCGACACTTGGAAAGGTCGAGTTTCGTCCTTTTTTAGGGTAGTTGGGATTTGGAAATTGGAAATTGGGGATTGGATATGAGTCGGTGGCTCGTTGCACGTGTACAAAGTTGTTGTTTCTGACTCGTATTGTGGTAATTGGATGATAAACTGAGAATCTTGTGATCGATTGGGATTGCAGTAAGATTGCGTGTGCAATTAAGGGGTCGAAGAGAAATTTGACGACGTGCTTTCATGACGATGAGATAATAATATAATAGTGTATGTGATAGTCGTTAATAGTTATTAATAGTATAATAATCGTAGTATAATATATATAATATATATAATATAAATAAATATATAATGTTATATATAATGTAATATAAATATATATAATAATGCTAGTATAATATACAGAATAATGATTTTTATTGCATTAATAAACGTACAGTTAAATTAATCGATACAATTGAACAGTCCATTGAGAACCTTTTTTATAATTAACTGGGTAATTGTAAGATTGTCTGCACGATTAAAAGGACTGAAGAATTTGTCGAATCTTTGAGTTTTCATAATGACAAGATAATAATATAATGATGTATAAAATAAAGTGATAGAACAATAATTTTTACTACATTAAGAAACCCAATTAAATTAATTGATACGATAAATAATGAATTAAGAATCTGTAAGAAACGTGTGATTCTTTCTTTCATGACAATTACCACAATGATAATAAAAAAAAAAGAAATATCTAACTGACATTAACAGAAAGAAATAATAATATTCATAAGAAATTAAGATTTGAAATTCTTTTATTAACAATAGATGCTCAACTTCATATCGCTATCTTATCTTCTCTAGTTTCGTCCATTCGTTGCGATCATTTTTTTTTAGATTTTCACTTGCTGCAATTATATTCAAATTATAATTGCGATACAATAATTAGAATTCAGTTTGCCTCTCAAAGGATTTGTTATCGAACATTTGTTGTCAAAATTTCATTTCACTCGTAATAAAAATCAGTACACTTGACAATTTGGTACTTATAATATGTAATATTTATAATATATACTTATATTATTATATTATTATATATTAATATATACTATATACAATATATAATATAATACTTATAATATATAATAATATCGTACATCATATACATTATAATACTTGACAATATCAAAATCTTTTAGCTTATGATATTATATATTAATAATTTTAATGTACAATACATTAATATTATACATATAATACAATATACAATATAATAATGTATATTATATTATAATAATATATATTATACAATATACAATATACAATATACAATATATATTTTAATATATGCATTTTAATTTATTAATGCATTATAATATCATATAATAATAATAATATTATACATTATACATTAATATCGTATATGATAAATGTTACAATGTATATATAATAATAATAATAATAATAATAATCGTATATGATATAATAGAATACAATATTACATGACATCGTATTATTAAATGATATGATACGATACACAACATAATATAATATCATATACACGTTGGGAAAAAAACTTTACCTCTATGGCTGTTTACGTTTTATTAAGAAAAAAAAAAGAAAAAACCCTTGTGTCAAATGGACGGAGGAGCCCAGTGTTGAGCCTGCCTCTCGCGAGAGAGAGGTCCTCTGGCGCAAGAGAATCGGGTCGCAGAGAGGTTATTTTCCGCACGATGGAAAACCGGCGGCGACCGATTGAAATGAAGCAATTAGAGAATTACCATACGTAATGCCGGCCGTTTCCGAAAGCAGTAAACGGGAGGCTTACGCACGCACGTACGAACGCGAGCCTGGCTATCTGATAGGGACCGTTTCCTCGCGTTTAACCGGAGGCATGCAACGATCCTCGAGCGTGTACACATTCTTCCTATGTGGCAACTCATTAACGATACTCCACGGAACCGTCTGACCGCCATTGAGCCTCACCTCTCCGCCGAGGGTTCAAGGTTGACCCTCCTCCCCCTCCCCCGCCCGGCGTCGTTTCTTTTCCCTCAACGTCGAGGAGGAACTCGCGAGGCAACAACCACTCACTCGGCTTCGATTCCTTTGTTTAGAGTTTTTAGACGGACACGCGGGAGAAAGTCATCCACTGGGAAATCCCATTCGCTTGCCGTTTGTTCGTTGATCGGCCGACAGCTTGCCTCACCCCACCTTTGTTTGCATTTTCGTTAATAACGTTAGCAATAACGTTCGTTAATAACGTTATCCGATATGATTTCAGCTTGTTCTTCCTCTTTCACAACTCGAGAGCTCGAGAGATACGCACGTGTTCGGTGTTTCGACTAAATCTGATAATTTCTGACTTGTACGCGATGAATAAACCAAATAAATCAAAGTTGCATTTTACGTTTACGAATGAACCAAATAAACTTGTAACGAAATTGTAGTTTATAAATAAACCAAAAGTGTATACACGCACATACACATTACCTTTGGTTTATTTATGTGTGTTTTGGTAATTTCGAATGACACGTTTGTTTGACATATTTTTGTCGGAATTGTGACAATACTGGTTGATATTTCTGGTTAGACAGGAATGTATATTGTATATTGTAATTATAATGATTTATGTGTATCACAGAATATTTTAATACATAGACGTTAGAGACCGATGGTTTTGGTGTTGAATAAATTTGGTCAGTGTCTCTCAACCGTTTGCTAAAACTTTGTGTGGTTCAACTTGATCGATGTTTGATCTGAATACCTATATTTTTGTTTGGAAAAACAGCAATTGAATTTCGTCAATTTTGCAGATACAACGATAAAACTTAATTTATAAAGCCAAATTTGTCACTATATTTGTTACTATTACTATATTACTATATTTATTACTATTATATATTACTATTATATTACTATTATATTTATTACTACTATTATTACTATATTTATTGTTACTATTACTATATTACTATATTTGTTACTATTATATTTATTACTACTATTATTACTATATTTATTGTTACTATTACTATAATATAATATATTTATTATATAATCTATATATATTATATATTTATATTATATTTATTATAATATTATAATTTAATATAATTATAATATTATATATAATTTTATAATATTTTTATAATATTATAATTATATTAAATTACAATATTAACAAAATTTATTTACTATATATATTATAAATTAAAAGTTGCAAAACCAAAACCTCATTGCTGTTTGTTTGTTTTCCAGACAATCTCAGGAAACTGGGAGCAAAATATGGGGACGAGGAACCAGCGTCGGTAAGTGAATAACGAAAATTCGTCCAAATTTCTCTTTTCCTTTTCTTTTCTTTTTTTTTTTTTTTCCTCTAATTATTCGCGATGCGAGCGAGATCCAGGAAGCTCGTCTCCAGAAATCCTTTTGTATTATAATAGCCGGTGGCCCCCGGGGGATGTTTAAAAGGCGTGCGCGCTCTGCCGGCGTATTCGGAACCTGTATTCAAAGCAGCCATCGACTAATTTGAATAAGGAATAAAGTGCCTTTTTCGAAGTGATATAAGGCGAGGAGAGGCCAGGTGAAGGCGTCCTCCCCGGCCCGCTGTTTATCTAATCTTGTCGTGCCATGTAAGGCGGGATCGGACAGCCGAGCTCTTAAAAGTCTCAGCCACCGACGTTATTATTTAAATAAGCCAGCCATTTCTTCCTTTCTTTCCTTTCCTCCTCCGTCTCTGCCGATGACACCGGAATGGCTCCACTCGATATGGAGAAATATCGGTGCAGCTATTCGGCCTCGGCCGATCGTTCGCCCGCGATTGTAACCCTTTGTCATATTTATTTGCATTTTTATGACGTCCTTATCGAGCGTGACAGCTCCTCGCTGCGGAGGGGCCTGGCCACCCGGTTCTTCCTACCGGGTGAAATTAACCTTCCGCGCGTTGCCACGGTGTTCCACTTTTGTTCAGCGAACTGTAGGATCGCCGTGGTTAATTGTAATTGTTACAGTCGAGAGTCTCTCGGGGAAGCTAGACTTTTGCGAAACTTTATTTTCTCTCACTTTATTGAACAAAATGAAATGGCAGATCGCGCGTGTTCGTTGTTTGATGTTTTTCTGGAAAAAGCGTAAGTTGATTTCACGTGAGTTTGTCAGTAGGGAGATGATTGTACACGTTGTAACGATTTTTAACGAACCTGACATTTTTTAACGTTAAATCTTATATTCTATTGGTGATTTACACATTTTTGTTAGTTAATTATAAGGAACGTTGTTTAATTATTTTCATTAATTTAATTGCACATTTCTTGATATAAATTAAATTATTAATTGTATCTATCGTATAGATTATTTAATTGTACACATCTTAATATTATATAACTTTATTTCTTTTATTATTATATAATATTATATAATTTTATTTCTTTTATTATTATATTGTTCTATTATATTATTATATTTTTATTATTATATTGTTATATTATATTATTATATTTTATTATTATATTCTATTTTCATGAGTGCTGTAAATTTTAATAAATCCTTTAGTCGTTTAATTGTACGGGTAATTTTATAGTCAATAATGAAGCAATTGGTTTCTTCATTAGAGGTTCAAAGAGGATTACGTATTGAACAAATGTGTATATCAAAAGTTATATCAGTATTGTAAACTTTCAAGTTTCTATTAATTTTGAACGTTGCAAGAGTTGAAATAATAATTCTAACAATACATAATATTGTTAATAACAATTCCAACAATAATTCTAATGTACGCATAGTGATGAATCACTTTGTTCATGTAATACTGCTATCAAAATCATACTAATTTTAAATTTCTGCTTTAAACTTCTGATTCTACCAATACATAATACAACATAATAATTCTAAATGTAAAATCTAATCTAAACCTAGTAATAGATTACTTTTGCCCAAATAGTACCAAAATTATATCAATTTTAAATTTTTACTTTAAATTCCTAACGCTACCAACTTTCAAGTATCGCAACAAGCGCGCGAATTTCAAAATCTTCGACACTCGCCATTAAAATCAAACGAAATACCGTCGCTAATACAACTCTCCTCGCGTCGTTTCCACATTATTACCAGTATTAAATTCCTACTTTAGATTTCTAATTTCCATCTTTAGATTCCAATCAAGTTACGAATATTGAATTTCGAAATTTTCGACACTCGCCATTAAAGTCAAACTGTCAACAAAGTACCGTCGCTAACACGACTCTTCTCGCATTGTTTCCATATTATTACCAATATTAAATTCCCACTTTAAATCCCTGATTCCATAAACTTTCAATATGGCAATAAACGCGCGAATTTCGAAATTTTCGACACTCGCCATTAAAGTCAAACAGTCAACGAAATATTCTGCTCGCGTTGTTTCCATATTATTACCAATATTAAATTCCTACTTTAAATTCCTAAATCTATCAAATTTAAAACATCGCCAGAAACGCGCCAATTTCAAAATTTTCGACACTCGCCATTAAAATCAAACTATCAACAAAATATTGTCGCTAACACGACTCTTCTCACATTGTTTTCATATTATTGCTAATATTAAATTTCTACTTTAAATCCCTAATTCCATCAAATTTAAAACATCGCCAGAAACGCGCCAATTTCAAAATTTTCGACACTCGCCATTAAAATCAAACAATCAACGAAATACTCTTCTCGCGTTTCCATATTATTACCAATATATTCCCACTTTAAATCCCTAAATCCATCAAATTTCAAATGTCGCAGTAAACGCGGGAATTTCGAAATTTCCGCCGTCGAAGTCAAATTGTCGCGATCCGGGGCGTCGTTCCAACATTGCTACCAGCCTCCACCTGTCTCCGGAGCCTTTCCCAACCACGGACAATGGCGTTAGTTTCGCGCAGCGGAGTTTCCAACCGGTTCTCCGGCCGATTTCTACCACCCTTCCAGGGCGTGCGCCGCCGTTTCGCCATTACTTTTCCACCACGCTCGCCGCGTAGTACGTGCAATATCTTTCGAACAACGTCGGCCAAGCACAGGAAAATGCAGCTTTGTTCTAATACGATCATTGTCTTCGCGACGGGGGGATTTATCTCGAGTGGCCGACGCCCGATGCCAACGTTCACAATGGCCCCCACGCGGACGCGCGCGTTTTTCCAATGCACGCGCAGTTATTGGCACGTGTTTTCATCCGTGGTTTATCGCGTTGTCCCTATCTGCCGTTAGTCCTCACCGCGTGCCGTGCTGTGTTCGAGCGTTTAACGAGGCGAAACGGAAAATGTGGAAGACGGACGTTTGCCTGTTCGACTGCGTATCTTTGTTCTTTTCTTTATTTTAATTTCAACCCTCAGGGGAGGAGTGGCGAGGCCATTCTTGGCGTTTTGTCTGAATCGATTGGCTGTTTAATCCGCGAATTTGACAGCTAATCGTTAACGTTGTTACTCGGTCGAAATGGCCAAAACCACAATTTGGTAGTTGCAGACCAATTTACAATAAAGACCAATTTATCATTCCTTTTCGAGCTAGTTTTCTGAATTTACAATCAAACACGCAAGTAAAAGTTTGTGCTCTTTTTCCCTATTCCTTGCACTCTGATTTCTCTGATACAGCTTTTCATACTTTAATCTGTTGCAATGTCAAAATTAACGAGTCTATCTATTTTTAACCATTTAATTTGGGAGTTTAAAAATTAAAAAATATTATATTTCTTGTATGGTCTTTAGTAGATAATTGAAAACAATTTTTGATCTTTGAAAACAATCTTTAATTATCTGCTGAAAAATATAAACTCGCGTGATAACACTAGTATAACAATTGCAGTCTAGTAATGACAAAATATTATTTTCAGTAATAACAATTTCAAATATTATTTTGTAGTTACGATAGAGCTTGTAACAACGGGATTCGCATAACACGACAGGAAAATTATGATGGTGTTTCTATGGTAAAAGGAACTCGTATAAAACACGAAACGTGTCATAGAGTCTATTGTATATTATAGTTGTGTTATAGTTGTGTTATTTTATGTCGCGTTGCATTGATCCAAAATTATTGAAGCATTGATTGATAAGAGGGAAAAATAGGGAACGTCAGAAATTTATTTTATTAAGAAAATTTCAATATTTTAATATTTTAGTGTATGTCAATAAATAAATTCCAGAAATAGTATTATATATTTACAAAGATGTTTTAGATATTATAAAGAATTGCATTTAACACTATCAAAACTATCAAAATTTATCATTCTTTCGGATTTACAATGATTTAAAAGTTTGTGCTCTTTATAATATTATAAACATCATTCCTCGCACTGTAAATACTCTGATGCAATTTTTATACTTTTAATCGCCAGTGATTCCAGTATTAAAATTAATTTTTAGCCACTAAACATCGTCTAGTGCCATTTTTTCTAGCTCATATTACGAATACGATAACGAGTCTGCGGATTTTTATTCATTTAAATTTGGATGATGATGCACGCGTAAAATGTTCTAAAAGTTATAATATTTCTCACTTCAGATCAGAAAGAGAGAAAGAGTGAAACAAAATTGTCACTTGGTCCAAAGATTGTAGTGTTCGGATCAGTAAAAATAACAAAGTCATTCCCAGTTGGGAAGGGCATCGATCATCGCGAGCATCGTTGAAAAAAATGGCCACTGGCCAGCTAATCGAGGCACAGTGGCTCGTCGTTCGTCCTGCTGGCTCGTGAACACGCGATCTGATAATGAGAGAGAGGTGGCCTGGCTCCCTTGTGCCGAAATAAACCGTCGCGCTTTACATAATGCTCGTCCACAAGAAGAAACGATGGTTCCACTCCGTGGTGGAGAGTTTAACCCTCTTAGTCCTTTAATAGCAATTTTTCCATATTTTTCCATTATATGTCGTTTCGGAAAAATCTTTGTGAAAAGCGTGTCACGATTCTTCGAAGCGTGAGCTTCCAACTTTGAACAAAAGTTAATTTGTTTTTGGTGTAATGTAAAAAGAATGCTGGAGATTTCTTGCTAGCAAAGAAAGCAAAGTGCAAGGTACAAGAGAAAGTTAACGATACAATAAAGAAATAAAGAAATACGAGTTTCTGTTAATATGATTTATTAAAAATCACTCGAGTGTTTAAACACTCACTAGTAAATATACAAAATTTTCACGGAAAATTATAAATTGTAAATCTGGAAATACACTATTAAATACACAAAATTTCCACGGAAAATTATAAATTGTAAATCTGAAAATACACTGTTAAATATACAAAATTTCCACGGAAAATTGTAAATTTTAAATCTGAAAATACTTTATTAAATACACAAAATTTCCACGGAAAATTATAAATTATATTTAAAAATACACTGTTAAATATACAAAATTTCCACAGAAAATTATAAATTGTAAATCTGAAAATACACTATTAAATACACAAAATTTCCACAGAAAATTATATCTACAAATACACTGTTAAGTGTACAAAATTTCCACGGAAGATTATAAATTGGTCATTTTGACTACTTCGGTAAGTTCCGTGATTTGTCAAGTTTCATTCAACAAATCTCGGCTTCTCGATGGAAACGCTTTGTTTCGAGAAGAAACGAGAAGAGCCGAAATGTTCAGACGTTCGAATTGTTCGAACAAAAAGAGAAAAGTCGCCGAGTTGATACTCGATCGGTGCTCGCGGTTGCTAAAAGGGTTCGTCCACCGCGTTGCGCCGCGTCGTCTGTTTCCGTGTAGGTTCTGCCAGTCACTCGACAAGTCATCCTCCTGCTCGTTCGCCTACGTGGAGAAAAAAGAGAGAGTGAGGGGGAGAAAAGGAAGCGGAAAGCTCGGTGGTTTTGTTGCTTCCTCGTTAACTGGCGAAGAAAGCCACCCCTTTGCACGAAAGCGGGCGCGCTCGCGCGATACCGATCGTCTCTCGACGGAAGCGGGCCGAAGTAACGATGCGGCCGCCGCCGGGAGACTCGTCCACGTTCATCGATTCGATTCGACTCGATCCCTCTTCTGCCTTGGCCGATGCGCGGCCCCGTTTCGTTCCTCTTGTTGTCAAATCGGCGACGCGTAGATCGTTCGTTTGTTTTCAATTTTCACAGCTTCGGGATTAACTTTTTTTCTTTCGTTTCTAACCCTTTGAAAAGATCTCATGCATGTGGAACAGATGCATTTGATTTGTGGAGTGGTATGTAAAGAGTCCAAAATGAAAACGAAACAAATTGAAGATATGATCGAGTTATCTTGTACTTAAAATAAGTGTAGGTAAAATAAGTGAATGACGAATGAGTATACTCGTCAAGGAGAAATGGCAATTGTTCGTCTAACGGCGATTTTGTATAATCAGTTTTGCTACTTGAATTAAATCTGTAAATTTTAGACATTTTAGAATATTTTGAGACTAGATTCGACGTTGTTTCTAAATATTCTCTTGCTATTATTATCAATCGATATTGATTAAGTTAAACAATAAAATTACTTTTTATTGATTTTTCAATTTAAAACAAAGTACTTTTCTTATAATTTAATTCAATTTTACAACAGCTGCACATACTGTGTGTTTTGACGAATTGGCATCGCATCGTTCCAACGATACAGTGATACAATATAGATACATACTTTTAAAAGCGGTATCACAGCTGTGAAAAGAATTCTGTTCGAGTGTTTGCGTGTTTTTATTGCGAAAAGATATCTCACCTCTTGTGGGATTTTTATAGAAAGAAAGAAGATTTCTCATGTATTTAACACATATTAATAAATAACAGTGAATTTATATATAAATACATAATATATATATAAATATATTATATATTTATGTATTTATGAATTACATAATTATTTATATATATTAATTTATATAATGATTATTATGTATTTATGTATTTATATATATAATTATATATAATTATATAAATATATTATATATATATAATAAATAACGATACACGCGATATTCGAGTCACGAAAATCCAAGTGAATACTTGATTGAGAATTAGACGACAACGATCCACACCGAAGAATTCAAAAAAAAAGAAAAGAAAAGAAAAGAAAGGGGAAGAGGAAAGAAAATCGTCGAAACTGAAAATCCTCCGTCTTTGGTTGAAAATTAATTACCACGTGGACGAGAGTCCCACGCTCGCTGCCCCCGGAAGGAACGCGCGTAGAACGAAAGAGGATGCACAGAAGCCGCTCCGGTCGGCGGTGGCGTGTCCGGAGAGCGTTTAAACGGCTCGAGACGGCTCGGGAAGGACCCCTGGAACGAGCTAATTATGAAATTATGATAATTCCGGCGAGTGGTCGCCGTTCCGGCTCGACGACCGCCGCGCAGTTTCTTCTCTCGTATTTTCTCTCTCTCTCTCTCTCTCTCTCTCTCTCTCTCTCTCTCGAGGTGTTGCCAACCGTCCTCGATTTCGTCCGCGGCTTTCCACCCACTCGTGGCCACGGAATCGTTACTTATGCAACGATGAGAAATAAAAGAGAAACTGGCTGGCCTAAGCTGGCCCGATATCGTTCGAAATTCCGCGTTCGAAACGATCCTCCGAGGGAAGAATCGACTCTAGGATTCTTAGAAGGGCATCTACTCGCTGGCTTGAGCCTACTCGCTTGTTTGAATACTCTACCTTTACAAATAACACGTATCGATACTTCAATAACATTCGAAAACTTGAATATTGAAGCTTGTAATTTTTTCTTTCCGTGATTCTTGCTGGGTATTGTAATATTTATGCTGTTCTTGTTTTGTACAATTTCCTTTACAAATTACAATATATATTTGTAAGTTGTACGTTCTATATTACGTTTATTACATTCTAATAACGTGCAACAATTTTATTATGTTTTTTTTCAATTCTTTTTCTTTGGAATGATTCGTGTTCTGACTTTGTTTAACGGACGTGAAACGTTACATATTATACACACTATAAATTTCATATTATTTATAATATTCGGTAATTTTTTGAATTTTAACAGTTTAATATTATTTTCGATGTTTGTAGTTTACACCTATATCGTCAATTTACACATTTACAACTAAATATCATAAAAAATATCATACCTCCGAATATTGACCTGACGATTATTAACGTGATACTACAAGTTTAACATTATTTATAATTTCACCAATTTTGAATTTTAATAATTGAATATTATTTTATAATTTAACCTGATCTTTCTATTTATAATATAGTGTGATCTAGTTACAAACTATTACTTAATTATGTATACATTCATTTTGACGTTCATCCAATTTGATATATATATTCATGAAGACAATTCAAGAATCGCACACTAAACATGAGATTAATTTATACCTGCTAAACAGATCATAAAGAATATTATACTTTCAATATCATGCATATTTCTGCATATTACATATATTGTGATTCGATAAACATACAACTAGAGAAAATAAAGAACCGAAACGAAACCCAACGAATGGTCGAAAACGGTTCGTCGATTTTCACGAATCATTCTTCCGCGAGGGGAGAAAAATTAGTCCATTGCATATATTTTATGGTATTACGAATATTTCATGGTATTTTATATTCTTTATCATGCTATATATGTGTTTCGCTTTTTACAATTGCTAGTTTAAATGTTGTTACTTCAATTTTTCTTTAGTATTTTTATTTACTATTAATACGACACTTAGTCTATTAACCTACTATTAATATGATACACTAATATTTTACTAATTTTAAATAATTAAATTAACAATTTAATACCTTTCGTATATTATATAGTACTGTAACATATAGTGCAATATAATAACAAGACATTACACTTTGTCATTGTTAAACCATTTTGACAAAACAGTTTTCGACAGTTTTCAAAAACTGTATACCAAACACAAAATTAATGTACGCCTACTAAATATCATTTCGACATCTATTAGCCTATTATCAATATAGTAATGCTACAATACTATAAATTTAATATCATTTATAATTTCAATAATTTGGAATTTTAACAGTTCAACATTATCTTCAGTATTTGCGATTTTAATAATTTAATATTATCTTTCATTGGTAACATAATACTATAACATGTAATACAAAATATTATACCTTATCATTCGAAAACTGTACACTAGACACAAAATTAATTTACACCTACTAAATATCATTTCAATATCTATTAATCTGTTATTGACACAATACTATAATACTACACATAATAATATAATACTATAACACTACAAAACTATAAACTTAATATTATTCGATATAATTTTAATAATTTTGAATTTTAACATAACTTTATTGATAACATGACAATATATGTTACAGTGCGATATAATTATAAAATATCATACTTTGCCATTTCGACGCACGCTAGACACAAAATTAATTTACACTCTACTAAACATCGTAAATAATATTACACTTCCGGCATCGCGTTACACTGTGATTCGATACAACGCAACAACAAGTCAAGAGCCTAACCTAAACCCAACGAAAGAGAGCGTTTCATCGAACCCATTCACCGGTCCGCCGATTTTCGCGAATCATTCTTCCGCGCGCGCGCGCGCGCGCGAGAGGGGGTCGAAGGAACAAAAAAGAGAAGAAAAAAGAAAAGAAAAGAAAAGAAAAAAAAATTAGTACGTCGGAGTAATCGGCCACTTTGCCCGGTTGTTTTCAAGCTGCATGAAGATAGAGCATCTCATGAATGGTAATTGCCAAGCGTGCCGGCGCGCACGAGGTGTATCTTGATAAGCGGTTGGTTGGTGCGCGTTCGGAAAGTCGGCGAGGAGAGAGAATCCGCGGGCTTCGTTAGAGTTATTGCATTGTTCTGTTCAATTCCGCGGATAAAGCGACGGGCGCGGAGTGAGAGACGCGCGCACGGAGCCCTCTCGCGTTCGCGTGACCGTCGGTCTCGGCTGGCTAGGCCTCTTCTTCTTCTTCTTCTTCTTCTTCTTCTTCTTCTTCTTCTGTTTCTTCTTCTTCTTCGTCGTCCAGGCCGCCATTACGGGCGAACGCCACGGCCACCGTGCTTCCATTCCGTGCTTCCTCGCCGTTTTCCAACGATTTCTCGATTTCTCCTTCTGTATGTGTCTGTGTATGCGTGTTTGTGTGTTGTTCGTCGAAAGTTGAACTTTGTTGCCTGGGTCTTTGATTTTCGTCTCGGTTACCCTAGATCAGAGTTCGTTACCCCTGTTCGCGGCTAGTGAACGAGATTGGCAAATAAAACGAAAATTGATAAAAATAACACAGTTATTATAATCCGCTAAATTTGTTTGAAAATGATTGAAAAAGGCATTGGATTCTGGTTTAATTAAACGGGATTGGTTAGAAATAATTATAGGATTGGTTAGTGACGAGATCGATAATTATCAATAAATAAAGTTGAAAATTGACATAAATAGCACAATTATTATAATCCGCCAAGTTTGTTTGAAATTGATCGTAGAATTGAATGAAAAAGGCATTGGATTCTGGTTTAACCACTTGCGCTGGCAACTGATTGCGGACCATAACGAGCGACCAAACCGTATACAGTAATTCGTCGCTTCCTTTTGAACTCGTCGGTATGATATCACCGAATAGAAATTATTGAGAAGTAATAAATTTATTATTTGTTTTGCCTGCGTTATACTTAAATATACTTAAAATTGAGAAAATACAATTTTGCAATTTTGACAAAAAATTCTCGATGTGCGTGACACGTCATTCAAGCGCAAGAGGTTACGCTTACGGGATATACAATAAGTATCGATAAATAAAATGAAAATTGATATAAATAACACAATTATTCCGCCAACGATAAGTTTATTTGTATATTTGATCGTAGAATTGAATAAAAAGTATCATTCTGGTTTAACACGTGATGGAAATAATAATCGGCTATTTTCAAATCCAAGAATATAAGGATTTTTGAAAAGTATAATAAACATAAATATCAAACTAACTCAAGATTATCGTTAAAATTTAAATTATAAGTTTAAAGTATCGGTAATTTCTCGCGTGCCAGAAACGAGGATAACGCGAGCCTCTGATTCGAGCAAGAATTCGCAAATTCGTTGCGTGAAAAGGAGATAAGAAGAAAATCATCCGCCGCACGGAGGTTAATCTTTCGTCGGCGATCAACGAGGAACGAAACGGATTGATACATTTCCCAGCTGCCGAAGGATGTGCACGTGTATCGACGTGCAGTCGGTCGCGTGCGGCTGTGCGCGAGGACAGGTGGTGGAAAAAGACGGCGGTGGAATTGGAGAAAACGACAAAGTGTATCGAGACGCGAGCATTAGCTCCGACGATTACATATTTAAAATGCGGTTCCGGTGATCAGCTGCCGCGGCTCCGCCACTTTTCGACAATAATTCTCGTAGCCCGCGGCCCTCGCCACGCGAACCAGCCCCTTGTTAACGAAAACCAGCACAATTTTCTGCAAACGTGCTGATCTTTCCTCCTCGTGCGTGCTGCACTGCTTCAATGACCATCTTCGAATACTTTAAGTATTTTTTATTCAGCTGAAACAATACCGAGCTCTATGAGGTTTGGTGAGGTTTGGTAAGGTTTGAGAAAGAAGAGTGTAAAGGTTGTACAAGAAATGACATTTTTTTTTGACGATGACATTCAAGAAGGAAATTTATTAAGAAATAAATTAATGTAGCTTTTTTATTTCTTATTTAAGAAATAAATTTATGTAGCGTTGTTTGGTATTATAAGAGTTAGAGGTTCAATACTGTCGAAACTTTTTCAGACTTTTCAGCATAGTAAACTCCAAACAGAACAAATTTTCCATCTTTCGATTACTCTGAAATTCAAGAGGAATCTCTCTCCTTGGAAACCTTAAGAACAATTTTGTTCACGATTCTCGAGACTTGTGGCGATGAAGAAAAAAGAAAAAAAATAGAGCACAAAGGGCTCGAGAGGGTGGCCAGGAAGCGGATCGTCGATCGGTTGCGAACAAGAAAGGAACACGGGTGGTTTCGAGACGGTCATTAGCCTGTTAAATTGCGACGCGGTGGCGTGTGCGATTTCGCGGGGCTGTTAAAAAAAAAGAAGAAAGAAAAAACAGAAAAAAAGAAGAGAGAGAGAGAGAGAGAGAGAAAAAAATACGGCGATGTTTATCCGAACGAAACGGACCCTTCCGCGATCGTAGCGCGATAATGCGTTTACCATCGATTCTCCCGGAGATCGTTGTATGACACAGGAGTGATACATATCGTCGGTTGTCCGTTTGTCCACGGGAACCTCGTCGTTTTTTCGAATTCGTGTCGTTCCACGAGTTTACAAGCCTCCATCTTACCTCACACTGTCGCACTTGGAAGATGGTCCGAGATATCGTTGGTTAAAATATTCCGAGTGGTCCGGGTGGCTCGTTTTAAAAAGTGGCCGACACTGTTCTAGGAGTTGCACGGTGGACCGCCAACCTCTTTCGGAGCAGGATCGAAAAATTAATCGACAATCGAATTTTTCCAGTGGTCTTGAATTACAGTCACAATCACGTTTCAAAGCTTCGATTGTTGGTCATTTTCGTATATTAGTAGGTTACTTTTGACACGTTTCGAATATGGGAAAACGCAGAGAATTAAATTTTCTAAGAATCTGTTATTATGTAATATACTTATATTATGTTAATAATATACAGTAGATCCTTCCTTATGTGAAACACTATTTTTCGAATATATTACGTTACTAGACTAGCGAATGTCTGCTAGATAAGGTGAGCGGATAAATATTTTATGTTCTGATGATTGTAATATATTCGAAAAGCAAAGATTCGCATAAAGGAGGGTTTACTGTGTTACATTCGAAAGTATTAAATTACACGAAACAAGACATGATACAGAGCAAGAACATTTTAAACATTCATAAATGTCTTTTCGAGTGTCACGAATAACTGTCGTTATATTAAAATGGATACAAGTATTCATACAAATTGATATTTTTTAAATACCGTTAGAATATAGAAGAAGGTTTAGGTTAAAAGATAATATATAAGATTAATCTTGATTAACTTTTCTAATTTGTAATCGATAACTTTTAAATCATCGAGCGATTAATTTGTATTTTATTACAATCTGCTGTTTCTTCCCACTGCCATAACACATTTGACCATGACTCAATATATCACTCACAAGTAATGTAATCCTTTTTTTTAATTATTTTTTTTTAATTATTGTCACTGGATGTTTATTAAATTTGAAAAAACCGACATTATTTACAGATACTCCTAATATAACTCTTAATTCTACTCCCTGCATTGTTATTAAAAACTTGAAAATTGTCAAAGAATAATAGAATCCACAAACGAGAAAAATTAAGGAAGAGAAGAAAATTAGTATCGGATCAAGCTCTTTTTTATAAAACACACAGCAATTTTATTGGTGATGTAAAGGAAACACATCACCAGGTGTGACACTTTTATCGCTTCTTACTGAAATTTGCATTTTTCCAAGTAAACGGCAACTTTTTTATTTTAGACGACGAGTCGCCGAAATGAAGTTTAGGATTGACGTGTGCGGACGTCGAGCGCAGGCAGCTGGTTAAAAATCTCTCGTCCGCGAACGACGCTCGTGGCAACGCGACGGAGGAATCGGGACGAAAAGTGGCTGGCGTATCTTGGCGGGAAACGAATCGCGCGCGAGTGGCATCGGACCGGAGAGCAAGGCGTATCGACAGGGCTTTTTCTGCCTGGCGTCGCGTGGAGACGCCTTTCAGAGTGGAATCTCTGGCAGTCGACACGGTCGATTAGTCGATCGAGGCCAGGCACCGGGATTTCGTAAACGCGAGATAAAACCCCCTCTTCTCTCCCTCCCTCTCACCCCCTGTCGTCGCTCGCGTGTCGTTCGTCCAACGAACGAACAAACGAAACGTATATAACCGGCCGGTACCTATCCCGTTTCTCTCTCTCTCTGTCCACGTTCCCTCTTTTTCCCTGTTTCCCCGTGATTTTTGCACAATGCACGGCCAGCCGGCGAGGCTTTGTTTTAAAATTATCAACGCGTCGCACAATCGGCCGTCGCCTCGCGTCCCCGAACAAAGAGAACTTCATTCTTTTCTCTCTCTTTCTATCTGTCTATCTGTTTGTCTCGCTCTCGCTCTCTCTGTTCACGTTGTTTCACTGTGTCTGGACTCGGTCTCTCTGTCGTTTGATCTTCCCTCGTTGTCGCTCATCGCAGCGCGATTCACCGACAACTTCCAACCTCCACGCTTCTTCCTACATCCCCCTGGCTGCCTGTCAATGTTGATATCCCAGCGGATTCGTGTTTCTGCTGTGAGCTTGCTTCTTCTCTCTCTCTCTCTTTGTCTCTTCGACGAGTGGGAATATCTGGCGGTCTTTCGTAGAGAGAAAAAGAGAGAGACAAGGTTTAGGTGTGAAGATTTTGGATAAAGAAGCGAGGGTTAGAGCGAAGCTGCTGGACTATGTTTGAGGTCCATTTGTGGAGAGATTTGGGAGTAATTCGAGATAACCAGAATAGGTTCGTGTTTTGGAACGTAATTTGCTTTTTTCTTTTCGTCGAAGTTTAAATTTGCTATGAAAATTTTGGGCATGACGAAGAAAAGATCTCGGATTTTAAACGTCGGATGTTTAATTTTTAATTTCATTTCTCTTGAAAGATTTTTAGACGAAGAGAAGTCAAAATAAGAGATTTGGATTGGGTTTATAATTTCGAATGTTGGATATTTAATTTTCAATTTCTTTTCTCTCGAGAGAAAGACAGAGATTAGATTGAAATTGTTGGGTGGATTTTGGATAAACAGAATGGAAGAGTTGCATTGAGTTTATGATTTTAAATGTTAGATATTTAATTTTCAATTTCTTTTTCTCTCGAAAGAAAAGTAAAAGAGAGAAACTAAAATTTATATTGGGTATGTAGATCTTGGATTTAGATAAGTTGGAATTAGTTGCACTGGGTTTGTAGATGTTTAATTTTCAATTTTTTTCCTCTTAGAAAAAAGACAAAGAGAAAATGATAAAGATTGAGTATGAAGCTTTTGGATAAAAAGAAAAAGTTGGAATGAGGAAGTTGGACTAAGTTTGTGATTTTAGATGAAGGATATAGTTGAGATTTATAATAGATGTGTAACTTAATACATTAAAAAAATGTATAAAATTCACGTTGAAATTTAATATTTCTTCTCTTTCGTCGAAAAAGAGAAAAATTTTAAATATGCCAAGATTTTGGCTAAAGAGAAGTTAAAATGAGGTAGTTTCATTGGGTTTCTTGAAAGAAAGAGAGAAAGTTTAGATCAGGTATGAAGATTTTGGATAATAGGTTGGACAAAGAGAAGTTAAACCGACGGGATTAGATTGTGTTAATGATTTTAGATGTTGGACATTTAGATTGATGTATGTGCAGAGATTTGGGACTAATTTGACATTTGATATCAAACAGGTTTGTACTGAGATTTACTGTCTTTCATTGAAAGGAAAAAACACAGAGAGAAAAGAAACAAAGTTTAGGTTTGACATGAAGACTTTCTTTTTTTATTTTTTAAATGTTTTAGGTCATATCACCTATTAGCTGTTATCATTTACCAAAACAGTGACACACACTTGGTTACAAAGACTAATAGTCATCTTTCAGGAAATTTATTCTCGCACAAATCTTGCTCAATTCTTATTCTATTTTATTCCTTCATTCTGGTACTTGAGGTGAAATATATTCAATAGTAACATCGAGTTCAATAATAAGTACAACTCCTCTTTTTCTTAGAGGCCGTATCCAAAAGATGAACCGATCTTCCAACCTTTTGGGTGATTGAAACACGATGAAAAAGAAAATCTAATTTTGATGAGGAGAGTTCAAAGCTCGAAGCGCGAATGTAATCCGGCGCGGAAGAACATTTTTCTTTTTTCTGTCTGTTTTTTTTTTTTTATTTTCTCGAACGCGGGTTTTTCCAAGTGCGACCTATCAATCGGCCCGGGGAAACACGTTCTGCAGCGAAACAGTGCAAATCACAGCGGCGCGTACAGCGATGCATGTCATAATGAACGGCTGGCGACTTTTTGTTTCGGTCCCGTCGGCCGGAAATATCGGCCATTTTGAATTTTCAATTTTCAACGCTCTAGTAAGCCCCTTCGGCTCTCCCGGCTGCCTCCCCCATCGCCCATCCGCCCCCTGGCCTCCCTCTAGCCCGTGCGATCCATCGCAGACCGACGATTCGCCACCCGTTCGATTCGCTTTTTCTTTTTTTCTTTCTTTTTTTCTTTCTTTCGTCGATCCACCACACTCGCCACACTCGGAATTACGCGTATTTGGCATTTAAATGCTATCGCATTCGAGAACAGAAGACGCTTCTGACCTCAGATTGCGGACTTCTTTGTCTCGAGTATCTGAAATTCTTGGACAGTTGAATTCTCTATGTATATATGTAACTTGATACGTAAAATGTATAAAATTCAAAAATTTTAAATTTGCTATGAGGATTTTGGCTAAGGAGAAGTTGGAATGAGGTAGTTTCATTGGGTTTGCGATTTTTGGATTGGTATGTGGTATATATATATATTTTTGTCAACGTTGTTGTATATATTTTGATAATAATTTTGGAAGCTAGTGTTGATCAACTATTTATTGACACGAATTAGTTTAGATTACATTAAGACATGAAATGTGCAATCGTTGCACATTGTTGGATCTCAAGACCTCTCGGCTCAAACTTCTTTTATCTGAATGATAGAATACTTCAGCATGATTCTGCATTAGACTTTTCTCAACAGTATCGTGTATTGCATATTTTCGAAACAAGTTAAATAATATATTGTTGATATTTATTCAATACCAATCAATCTAAATGTAACCACCAATTATAATACGTTGTATGCAAGATTTGACTATCTAAAATTCCTCATTACATTCTACATTTTTCTCAACATTGTTGCATGTCGTTTGCATTATATGTAGTGAAAGTAGTTTTGAAAGTTAATAGTGACTAATTGATCAATGTTTTTCTTTCCATATCAAACAATAACCAACCTCAATGTGATCACGAGTTACACTACATAAAGTATGCAATTGATGCTTCAGATTCATCCAAAATTCGACATTCTTCTCAACTTGTTTCGAAGATGTACAAGTGTAACATATTGTTGTATATTTTGAAAATAATTTTGGAAACTGGTAATTGTCCCACTTATATTCATTCGCATCAAACGTTGGCATGTTCCACGCTACATTTAAGTTGTAGCATGTTTAAGTAACATGTTAATACTACATTCAAGTTCGACTTGAATACACGCATTTCTCTAAAAAGACACGAATCATTTGATCAGCATCGTTTAACAAAATTTTTATTTGCTGTTTTTACTCCTCGTCGATTTCGCGAGTTTGCATCCCAATATTTTCATCATCGTTTGTCTATTTGTCAGTGGGTGGAGCGGCAATTACTTGTGGCAAGCAAAGAGCCGAGCGCTTTTGGAATTTGTTTGAAAACAACGTCGAACGCTCTGCCGATCTTCTTCTTCTTCCCCTTGCGAGACTCGTATTAACTATCTTCCTCCCGCGGGGAATTCATTTCGTGGCTGGATGATTTTTATGGCCGATCACGGCGAGATAGCCGGTACACAGACCGGCTGCTAAATATTTCTCAGTCGGATGTCTTCGTTTCTCCCCAGAAAATTGCTGTTTTCATGCATTCCTAATTAACGCCGGCTTTCTTTCGAATCTATCCTGATTTACGGTTGCTCTACAAAAACTGGATATTACTGCACGTCACGCTCCCGTTTCTTTTTTTTTTTCCAACGAAATAAATTTCTTTATCTGCACGCTGTAAGCTCGCGAGTGCAATATTTGAACACATCTCTAATGAGACTTAATCATAAATATAGTACAAACTATCATCTTATTAACACTATCTTAAATTGTAATAATAGTAATAATTCTTCTGGTACCAACAAGTAGATGGAATAATAATAATTTTTCCAAAAGAATACCTAAGATATTGATGAAAACAATGTGCATAGTGTATTAATTTAATTACTCAATTCTCTTTATTTTTGATATTACTTGAAAGTTGTGCATTCATGTATTTTCATACTTTGAAAATATTTGTTATTTCGTCAATAGGCTCATTTATAATTATTATCAAGATGTTACATTTTGTACTCTGTACTTCTGTTTTATCATAATTAATTTGGTACTAATACTAATATTCGTATAGCATAATATTAATATATCGGAGTATTAATACTAATGAATATAATAATAAATATAACAAACAGATATAACAGACAGATATTGAAAATTTTAAGTATTGTATTAATATTCATCATTGTTATTATATTGAAAATGAATATAATACTAACATTGACGAATATAGAATTCATAATCAGTTGCTCGAACAACATATGTATTTATTAATATAATATAAATATAGTAAATATTATCAGTCATATAATTTCATAATTTAATTCACATAATTTAATCAAACAATTGGAGCTCATCGTGCTGTTTAAGTTGTGATGCCAATACTTTTGAATGGCCGTAATAAATAATATAAATATAAATACTATAGTTCAAATTGAACCTTCTACTCAATCTTTCGCTATCCGTGGCTTCTCGAATTTCGAATCAATTACGCGCGACCGCGGCTGTCATCGAGTCTCACGAGTCGTTGCCGGCTCGTCCAAATAATTTAATAATCACCAAAGATCCGTATCGTTGTAGATGACCGATCGACAGAGAAACGTTAGAAACACTCGTGTAATTTCGTTGGACCGTAATGGAAAAGTCAACTGTTCCTCCTTATCAACGCGTGTCTATCTATCGTGTCGACTCTAAAAATACTTAAAAACCAGGTTGAACGATCGATAACCCGGAGAAGAGAACACGACGCTGCACGTCCACGCGGAAGACAATCGGCACGACACGACCGTAAGATAAGTAACTGTTTCTCCTTGCCTCTCGTAGAAACTCTCAAAGTTTTTATCTTACGATCGTGTATCTAGTACTCGTAAGAATGAAAAAAATGAAAATTGCAAGTTTTCGGAATGAATCTTCCAGTTAAGATTAACTTATTGTAGAAAGTTACGGAAGATTGATAATTATTTATAAATGTGCTCAAAAATTAGATTTTACGAGTAACATACCTGTTTTTCAAATTAAATATTAAACAGTTTCATTAATATCGATCGTATTATTTTTTAAAACGTTGGAACATGCTGTAACTAACCTAACCTATTGCAACTTAACCACATATGTAGTACAATTATTAATAACATGATAGAATTAATAGTATAATATAAATATGATTAAATATAATATAAATTCAATTATGAAGTACCAGACAACGCCACTCCTACTCGAGGTTTACCCCACGCCCCCTCACGAATCACATGACCCAAATCAACCAATCGCTAATTTTCGTTGCATTAGCGTTGCACCTGAAGAGGCCCGATTTTCTGGGTTACCCCCGCTAAAATCACTTTCAGTGATAATAAATATTAATTATACAATATCGTATTATTTATTGCATTATTAATATATTTATGTATATTAATACATACAACAAAACAATAAATAATTAATACAATATTCTGTTTCACGATGCGAATAAAGACACAAAGATGCAAAATCTAGTCACGTCAGACAACTCGACACCTTAGACAACAGACTTTCCAGACTTTCGTCCTTCGAAATGACGTTGGAAACGAGCAACAGACAAGTACAACAGTTTCTTCCCTCCTCGTGCAAAGTCGAGGTTTGCCAAGATAGAAGTTCCCCTGATCGATAGATGGATCGACAGACGTTCATTAGAGGTCGGGTGACGAGGGCCCGGAGCAGGTGTAAGCACCCGGTACGCGCACCCAGTTGGGTGAACGACACCTGCGGAGGCGCTCCAGACCGGGAAATTATGGCGCGTAGTCGCGCGCGATATTTATTGCTCGGCCCACTATCGCGCGGAATCGTCGTAATTTATCCACCGTGTCCCCGCTCGTCCGTTGCCTCGCGTTAATTGTGGGATATCGAGCCGGTGGTGGCTTCACCTCTGCCGATGATAGAGCAATTTAACGATTCATTAGCGCTTTCCACGCCAAGATTCCGCGCGACTCTTCGTCGCACTCTCGCGTCTTTCGCTCGGTTAATCCACTTCTTCGTTTCTTTCCCTCTCGTTCTCTTGTTTTTTCGAGTCTCTGGAGAGATCGACGATTAGTCGAGAGTTAGTCGGACGGAACGACTTGTTGATAGTTTCTCCCGTTTCTTAATAGATACTCGAAAGATTACATCCGTTGGAAGCGTTAATCGACGAGCTTCTGCGTTTTATTATTTTTAGCATTCGTGTGTCTGAAATGCCTCCTCGTGATCGTTCAATTAGAAAATACCATTAATTCCGCGATCGTGAGATGGTCGATTCGATTGAGCAATGAGATTCTTTCTTGGAGTTGATTTTTCTTATTTTGAATATATGTAATTCTTCTCTGTAAAGTCAGATTCAATCCTGTCAGATTGGAACAGGTTAACGTTTGAAGTGAACCAACTATATATATATATATATGATATTGTATAATACTAATTGTATTTTAGTTAGTAATTGTTTCTAGTTAGTTTCTTTTCTTCCGTATCCTGAAACAGTTGTTTCGTTTTATTCGAATCGTCACCCAAAATACACACGCAATTATTTATAATGATCAATTTTCAATTGACAATTTGATATTCGACATGTATAATTAACAATTATTTATAATTATAATCACCATTATATTCATAATATCATGTATAATATATTTCAGTCTCAAGAATTGAACATAAACATCCTTTGCTTATACTCCTTCGACAAATGCTAACGATTCGATGACTGCTTATTGCATTTAATCGCCTTTTTGCGATATTTCTCACCGTTTCGATTTCAGTTCCTTCGTAAAGTAAGATTCATCCTTGTTCGAAGATTCTTCGCGAACGTCAGAGGAATGGCTAGAGTGACTGTGCGTCTGTTTCATTTGGCGCACGTCTCTAGACATTCTTGTTCGTTCAATCATTGCGGACGTTCGTTAGATTCCAGCTAACGGTTTATCTCGATCGCGAATACACGTCTCAATTGGCGGCGGTCGACGCTCATCCGTGTACGATGATTTATAATGCCGCTTCGTTGCGAACTGTTCGCCGACAGACGTTTCTTACCCTGAAAGAAATTTTCTAAAGAGCATTTAGAGTCTACACCAAATGAACGAATGCTCGTTCAACTTTGATCAAATTACGCACTGTTGGACTAACAATCTTGTTATAATAATATAATATATAGTATAGTGGAATGTTATTATAATTATATAACAACTTATTATTTAACACTATTAATTCATATGATTATAATACTATTATATTCGTAATGTTATGAATTCATATTACATTAAATATAATTAATTCATATCACATAATTATAATATATTCATACTATTAATTTATTCATTAACACTATTAATTACACCGCTGTTATTATTATTTAATATTTTTTATCGATATTCATCCCATTTAATATTCTTAGTATTCATAAATATTTATTGTAACATATTACATTACAAAATATTAATATTAACGCATATTGTATAGTAATATATGTATTAATACAGTCAAGTATTACAATAACTACAATTGCTACGTTTAAAGGAAGGGGAAAAAATCTTTCTATTATATGATTATGTCAAATTTCTGTATGCGAAGAAATGCATTCTACAATGATGTCAAAAATATAATCGACCAAAAATATATCATCAACTTGTAACATGCATATATAATATCAACGTCACAATAATACTTGTGATGCATAATATAAATATTATATAATATGTATTTAATACACATGTATTTGTATATTATTAGCATATAATAATATATTACATGCATAATATTGTTATAACATAACAATTATATTGCTCATGTTGGTCACCGATGACCACCATTGTCAGTCACTTTGAAAAGTACATCGTGAATATCAGCAAACAAGATAACGATGCTTTTTCAAATAAGCAAAATTTACCCAAACTTACCCGTAAAAAATTCGACAAACAGTTCAAAATGTCTCAGATCCCATCACTGTGCATACATCACGACTCTGAGGTTAACCAATCTGCGAGGCAACAAAACCTAACCTAAACCTTCCCCGTGCTGATTAACGACATCTTGCCTCGACACCCCTGAACGATCCTTGATGAAGAAAAGAAAAGAAAGAAAGAGAGAAGGAACCTGCGCGCGTCTAATTTCGTCGCCGCGGAAAATCTCGCGGTAAATTTCCCGCTGGTTAAATTGCCAGATATGAAAAAAAGAAATATCGCGACCTCGAGTTGGCGGACGATCGCTACTCGCGATTAATAAACGCCGTATATACTGTTATCGCGCTTAGAACGTATAATAGGTGCATACGTACGTACATGTACACGGTCGGTAACTGGCCGCCGCGTATCTGCCGGTATACTTAATACGAAATAATAAAAACCGGCCACGGCGAGACGTGTTCGGCCACGTCACCAGATAATCGTGAATTATCTACAGGCCAGCTGAAACACGCAGATAAAACATGTGACGTATACGTGCACTTAGCTACCCTTCGCCTGTGTGCACGCCTGCGTCTGTGTGCCTGTGATAGAGGCTCGCGTGCCACTCGCTTATGCACGCTCGGTTATCTAGATGCTTATCTGACCGGTTTATCGGTAATTTATCTGAACGGGCATTAGTTTTTGCCGGCCGATGGCGTGCACCCACCAGTCCTCCGCGAGGTTAGATTATTCATTATATGGAGCAATCCTTCGCCCTTCTTCTGCTATCCTTTTAGGTTATACTTACGTACGTATGTATGGCCGTTTGTTCGCAAGTCACCGGACATTCGCTTAGTTTGGACGAAACGATTATTGAAACACGTTATTGATTCAAATGTAGGTATATGTAAGTACATAAGTTTGAATAAGTGTACTGCTATGTGTATGTTATATATTAGATACTTGCTCCGTTTGAACGATGTGATTATCAAAACGTTGATTCAATTTTAGGTTATACGTGTGCATGTGTACATTTGCTTCATTTAATGGAAATGATTGGCAGAACGTTGATTCAGTTTTAAGTTGTCTACACTGCTGTATATGAGTTAGTTACTTGCCCCATTTGAATAATTATCGGGATATTGATTCAATTTTAGGTTACACTGTCGTGTACAAGTTACTTACCTTGTTTAATCTTGTTATGGATATTTACCTTGCTTGATCAAAGTGATTATTTGGAGCATAAGGTAAAGTGTTTTATTATATAATAATATTAATGGTATGTAATCTATAAATATTGAACATTAACCCTATCATTATCTATAAATATTGAATATTAATCCTATCGTCGGATTATAGGTGACAACAGTAATTTGTTATAATATAGCAGTTTAATTTCATTTTATATTCCACGTCAGTATTCTATCCAAGAATAGAGTGAATACGAATTCGTAAAAGATTCACAGAGGATTCAGTAGAAAATTCAATTAAACGAAGAGTTGCAAAATGGAATAACTTGCGATTAATAATGACTTGTAATTTTTTTAATTCTCAATTAATTAAGAGTTGCGAATTAAAAATACGAATTTAACCTTTCTTTAGGAAAGGAATTTCTAATTTTCTTTAAAAATTTAAAATTTTTTTAAAAGTTTCCTCCGCGATTTAAATCTCCAGCACATCGATCCAAGTTTATACTCGCGTCATCAAACGTGTCGTACGTTTCACTTAATCAGAAACGTCAGATTTCGATAACGAAGCTTTCCGAATAATTGTATATCATTTACGGGGTACGTTGGCACACGTAGCCAACCCCCGATTTCCCCCGGTCAACGGGGATGGGATATTCGTCTTCGGTGGCTCGGGTGGCGTGCATCGACTTAGCCCTTTCAGGGGCTAAATTATGCATAGCGCGCCGTAATTCCAACGTATGTACGTGTGCAAAAGCCTACACCTGCCCGGCAACGTCTGACATTTATTAATTACGTCGAAGGAATTGCTACTACCTCGAGGAACCATCGATCAGAATTTACTTTCGCAATTAATGGAAATCTGACAAATTTGAGGAAATCTCAAGTCTTCGAGAGTCTTCGGTGGTGTTTGGAATCAGAAAAAATGGAGATCTAGGGGAAAATCTGAAATCTCATCGAACGTGAGATATTTTGTATTTTATAATATTCTTATTAACCAAGACTTGTGTATATTCCCTAAATTCACTCTCCGAGCTATTTAAAATAAGATACGACAGTTTTAAAAACATTCACAAAAGTTTACGAAACATTTTGTAAGAAAATATTTTTCGCAAGATTCTAATCAACGAGCGCGTTCTTTGATCGAGCGAAAGTTAACGAGCGAGTTACATATGTACTTATATCAATTTTCTGGTTCGAGTAACTTGTAATTCCGATCCTTACCGTGCAGGGTTTATCAAGCGCACGTTTCACGGTTCACGGAGACGAAAGATCATCGGGCCGATTTGCTGCGCGCGTATCGACCTCGATTAGATGCCCCCTTCGGATAAACGGGGGGACGATTAATAATTAATTATTCCCGTTGGTTATCGCGCGATCGACGCGCGTCGTTATCGATGAAGTCGTCATTGGAAACTCGTTCCTCGATTTTCCTTTCCGCGAGCCAGATGATCGTCGATCGATCCTTATCTGTTATTAATTATTAACCGAGGAGAAAACGGCGGGGGATGATTGCTATAAAACGGGAACGATCGTCTCTCAACCATTTATAACACACTTACTTTATTATCCAACAATTTTTTGTGGTCAAAATTTAATTTTGATATTTTAAGAATAATAATTTTTCTGTGTAAAATGATAATCCTTTGAAGCTTCAAATATTGTACGTTGCATCGAGAAAAGAAACTTTATCCTACTTTTTTCATTTGTTTTTAATGCAGAATATCTTTGATTTCCTCGGAACTGAAATTTTAAACGAAGAATATATTGATTTAGTTTCACGCGTAGAATTACCATTCCTCTGGTTGCACGATAAAATTATATTATTTAATGTGGAGGTTTTCTTAATTTTATATTAACGCTATAACTACCTTGATTGATAAGACTGATCAAAGTTGCTGGTTTGAATTGAAATTTGAATAATTTGAAAAGCTCAATTCTGAGTTGAATCAAAATTACCAATTGGTAGTTTGAATGGCTAGTGTACTTTATTGCATCGTGAGTTTCATTCCCGTATTAATTTCCCTAATAAAAATTTTGCAACAAGTTTTATTAATCCTCAAGTATTTTATAATAATTTTCGAATAATTTAATATTCAAGTGCTTTGTATTTGATAATCCTAGCGTTAGAAATCAGAAAATTCGCGGCAAAAAGTTAGTTTTAGGTTAGGTAGGTTATGCGCGCGCATGCAAGAAAGAAAGAAAGAAAAAAGAGAAATTCGGTAAAGAGCAACACGAAAGCCAGCGGCTCGTCCTCGTAAAAGAAATATATCGAGGCCGGTGATCTAGCGCCGCCATGGAAGATAATTATTCACGTTTAGATAACGAACGGCCGGCGATGATATCGAGCGGAGGCGTCCATTAGCGGGGCTAAGCGTCGGGCCGAGCAAAGGTATATCTATTTATCATCAGATAACGTGTCGGGAATTATCTCGAAAACTCGCCTCGAACGGCTCGATATCGCTCGCGTGTCGCAGCAACACGCGTCCAACCCCGTTCCACTTCGTTCCAACTCCTTTTCGCTCGAAATTTCCTCTCGTTCCCTCGTTCGTTCCATCAGTTCTCTCGTTGCTTCGCGTTCCAGATCCACCCAACTCGTAGGTCCTTCCGCATCTGAGACACCTTCGAAAACACTTTTTTGCAGTCTGATAACTAAAATTGTGAAATTATAATAACAATGTAATATATATTTATGTATTCCGTACACGTGTCGTATATACGTTGATTAATATATTTCAATTATAATTATTTATAATGAAATTGACAGTCTGTTGACGGTTCAAGATTCTTTCATGCACGATAAAAAAATTACAGCAGTCGGATTGTAATAATTCGTATTATTTAACGAATTTAATGAATTTGTTTGACTATTACATAAATCTAAATTGTAAATTAAATTTGAAATGCATTAATAATTGGAATTTAAATTAAAATTTACATACGTTAATAAGTTGTAATAAGAAATTATAATTATAATATAATTAATATATATATATATATATGTATGTATTATATATGTATATATACAATATTTATTAGTAAATGTATATATATGTAATGTATGTAAATGTATCATAACACAGTATTATATTGCATCTACTAAATTATTTAGTGTAATTTAATGTTGTGATAAATTATTATACAGTCAATACAAGTAGAATCGCACAATTTCCAAATTAAATTTCCACTAAATAATTATATTATCATTGTAACAAGAAATTATAATATATCGTGACTATGATAATACAATATCAACCCAATTGTCAAATTATTATTATTATTCAACATTCAATATTATTACAGTAAATTATACAGTTTTCTCAACAGAGCATCCAACTGTGCTTTCGAGCAGAAACTGTGTGCAAAATGGCGCAGTTTTTTCAAATTAAATTCCCAAGTCCCTCTCACGGCGAGCCTTACTCGAAAACCTTGAACTCTCAAATAATGTGCTTCGTACATGTGCATGTAGGTACCTACTTTTACCTACTGTTCCTCCGATCGTCCCTCAGATTACCCGACAGCAGAATGAAGTAACGAACCGTCCGGTTAGAGGCACGCGGTATCGCGACCTATTAAAATACCAGCTATTAGAAATTAAATATTCAGAGGAGAGGTTCACGCGAGGGCGCGCAGGCGGGCTTGCGGCGGCCACGAAAATCGGCGAAAGAGGCGAAGTACGCGCGAGGGCCCGTGCTTGTCCGGTAATATACGTTCTCTCACGGAAAGCCGCTGCCACTTCCGGCGTGGCTAACCGATTATATATTCGCCGCGCAGAAGGACGAAGTCGGAGAGAATCGGCCGTTTAAACACGAGCCAGTAAGCTTCCACGAGGCTTGTCCAGTGGCCGGGATCACGCTAACCCCTCGTTAAGTCATAACTTACCCCCACCCCCGGGTCACCTCTGCACCGGCCTACCCTCCAGCGTTCTTATTTATAAGGCATCTCTCTCTCTCTCTTCCCCCCCCTTTTCTTCCCCAGCCCGAGTTCGGATTTGGGATGATTAAATATCAATGGAAAAATCGGCGATTAGAAATGTAGCGCGCATTGTGTACTTCTTTTTTTCTCGTGAATTTCTTGGGGGGAGAGATTTCAGGGAGAGGGTGAGTATAGATTTTTAGGCGTATTTAAATTTGGATCGATATACGTAGGTAGAAAAGTGGAAATTTGTTTCAGTTAGTATTCTGTGAATGCTATTGCAAAAAATATTTGTAACACGTACGTGATTTGTTTTAATAAGTTATATTAATAATATTAATATCGATAATATTATTAATAATACAGTCTCGATGGATGTTAAAAATCAACGAGTGATATTGAATTAAATTTTCATAACGAATGAATTTCTCAAATTTCTAATTACGTGTGTACTAAATAATTAATAATTTATTAAATGTATTATTATTTATTATTGTTATGTTTATTTCTTATTATTAATTATTATTGTTATTGTTTATTTATTATTATTATTTATTATTGTTATTGTTTATTTATTATTATTTATTATTATTGTTATTTGTTATTGTTATTGTTTATTTGTTATTATTATTATTTATTATTATTATTTATTATTGTTATTGTTATTGTTTATTTATTATTATTATTAATTATTGTTATTGTTTATTTATTGTTATTATTATTATGTTTATTACATAACGAATGTAATGATTTCTCAAATTTCTAATTACATATGTATTAAATATAATAATTAATAATCTATGAAACCTATTATTATTTATTATTGTTATTTTTATTGCGTGTTAAATCTATTTGAAAGAAAGTACCATTCTCACAAAGTTCGATAACTTTCAGAATCCTTTGCGCGTCAGGAATCAGACTGATCTCAACGTCGTTCAGGTCGATATCCTACGATATTTTCGAATATTCCTAGAAATTCGCGTGGAATTTCCAGTTTCAGGCATGGCCGGCCGTTCTGCTCGCTTATTCCAGGAACCGACCGCGCCGTGTTCCCTGCCGTTTCTTTTCTTCTTTTTCCTCCCCTCATCGCGAATCAACGCCGACGGCGAGCAAACGACTGTGACCGACCGCGTTCACGGGTTATTAAATTCCTACGAGTTTGAATATATACGCGCAAGATCCGCGAACCGCGGCCACGTTGCTCCGGGCCGTCTATGCAGAACCATTCGACGCGCGAAACACCATCGGACCGCCGGTCATTATACTACTACTTGCACCCCTTTGCGTTTCGAATAAAGTAGTAAAAAATAGCAGTTGAAGCAGTTGATGATCCATATATCTTGGATCAAATGTGAAGAGACTTGGGTTTGGAAATTTGAAAATTGCGCGTATTTATATACACGTTTTCAGTGCTTGAAAATAATTGGTGGTCAATTCTATCAATAGAATTCCATTGATGCGTGTTTGTGCCCGTATGCTTTCTGATAAGAATTTACAGTATACGTTGTTAGTTGCGTAGTAATTTATTACAATATTAAATATTAAATAATATACGTGTTTATGTTATATTATATTATAATTATAATAGAAAATTGTAATAAGGATGCAATGAATATTGTAACAAATTTATCATAATATTTATGTATATACATTATTTAATATTATATCGTAGTATATTGTGATAAATTTAATGTTATTAATATCATTATTATATATAATACAATATTATATATATGTGTGTTTAATAATATTGTATTATAATAAATTTGTATATATTGACTACATTATATAATATTGAACTGTTGTATTGATTGATTGAAAATTTTATTATAATTATAATTTTTTTGCTACAATTATATTGTAATATAATTAACAGAGAAATATATCTCGATGCTAATGCGAGGGATAATGTGACAACTTTTACTATAAAAAATAGATAAAGATATATGTATATATAAATCGAAGAAAATAGAATTACTCAAAATATCAGGTAATATTAGAGAAATTCTATCAAGTTTAACTCTTAGTACCATTGGATATTTGAAGCAGTAAAAGTGTAATTTTGGAATTCTTTTATTTGATTTGGTTCAATTTCATCTTACTAATCCCTTCGTCAGAAGAAATATAAGATACAAGTAAAATAAAATTAAATAGCTTTAATTTTTGCAACATAATATAAATTAAACACTATAGTCATCTATAATCCCACTTGAGGGTTAAATAACATACCAGGATCTACAAAATTACGACGAGAGTGATGTAATAATATGGCTGGTAAATGATAAAATAAACAGCATGAATAACGAAGAAATTATTGAAAGAATTAAAGCGTAAAATTAGATATAATTATCAGAGGAAAATTACTCCAATTTAATTAATTACTAAATAATTGAATAAATTTGAATTATTTGAAATCATTGGCAAAGAATTTGCAATTCAATAGTTCAATATTAACTTATAATAACGTAATAATAATGTGATTTGAAAAATATATAATTTGGCAATATTACGTGCAATTCAGAAGTGCAAAATTGCACAGAAAATTGTCCACCAAAGTTCTAATCTTTTTCTAATCATATTTCCAAGACTACGAATTTTTTTAAAAATCCGCAAATGGACAGCGATTTCAAATTTTACGATAATCACAATTTGAAAAACAACAACTACTCTACTTTTATATATATATATATATTTCATATATTTCTAAACGTTGTTCGAATCCTGTGTCCTTAAATTTTAGAACCTGCAATCAGATTATGTTAAAACATGATTAGTCATACGAGTTAATTTATAATTAGTTCGACGATACAACGAACATGTCACGAGTTACATCCCCGACACTTACATATTTTTTTTCGTTCGAATTGCGCGGAACAATGGCGGTTGATTCGGAGGGAAATTCCTCCCTTCCTGTCGGTCGCGCGCAATTTCTTGACAATTACAGACTGCAACAACAATCGGCCTTCCGTGGCCGCGGGCCACTGAATAATTCGACGCGTCCGCTTATCCTTTGCCGAGCCTCGTTGCAATTAACCGGACCAAGATCCATCTCGCGATAACGCGAAAGTCGCGCTAATTAATTAATTCCCGCCTCGGTGCAACGGTTACTCGACAATTTTCCCCGCCGGCCCTCCGGGGACGAATAACGTGGAAAGGAGAGTAACAGGCTGCGATAATTTCCTCGATCGATCCTTGTAAGTACGCGAACGCAATATTTCTTTTCTTTTTTCCTTTTTTTTCTATGCAGGAGGACACACGGAAATAGATTGAACTAATAATATTGATATTATAAATTGTGATATTGAAGAACAACGTCGCGTTAATACTAGACGACTAAAGTATTATGTAATATTTGTAGCAAAGAAATTGAAGTGCAAGATACAAGAAAAACGATAAAGAACGCAAGCATATTTCATTAAAAATTATTCGAGTACCTAAAAATATATAAAATTTCCACAGAAAATTATAGATTGAGTTCTACTGTTAAAGCAATATTTCTTTTTTAATATATTAAAATAAATTGGAAATGTAAAAAGAGACCAAACGTTATCAACTACGGCTTGATAATGTTGGCACTTGCACAAGCTAACAGACCCTGTGTATCAAAAATTGAAAATAAAGAGAAAGAAAGAAATCAGAAAGAAAAAACAAACAGAGAGACTTTGTAACACACAAGCTTTTATTTACACATTAAAAATTTACGAAAAAATCATGTTTCACGTGTGCAATAAAATATGCAGCAAAAATTACAACAAATTGATCATTTTGATGGCTCCATTGTCGAAAGCAAACTATTGTACAACTCAAAGTGACTAACAGATCAACGAATTCTGGGTCCATTCGGACCAAAAATACGATTGAATCAACAATTATCTGCTCTTTCATCTTCACTGACAACACCGTCGTCCTCTCTTTCCTCCTCGGATCCGTGCCCGGACCTCCGCTGTTCGAACATTCCGTTTGCGCAGCCGAATCGAACGATGGGAAGAGGGCGCCGGGGGTGGAAGAAAGAAAGAAGGGCGAAGGTGGCGGATCGGCCCGTGATTTTAACAAGAATTTCGCTCGAAGCTCGCAAAGAGACGAGCGAGACGAGCCGCGGGAAGGAGGACGGAAGCTGGGAAGATACCTCGGCTCGAGAACTCGAGGAGAACTTCCTCCCTCCTCCCCCTCCCCCTCTCCCTCTCCCTCCCACGCGGCCCCATCTCGGGGGTGGCTAACCCATCATTATCGACAATTTATCAATAGCCAATAATATTATATTAAAGCGGCGGGCCCGGCGTTGCCGCATCGGCGTGGAGACCGAAACTCGCGCGACGCCAACTCCCCCTCTTCAACCCCCCGGGCCCCTTTGCACGAGCCCCGCATCGGCACGCCAATGTAGTCGTGTATTTATGTTGCCTGGAATCATAATGTTTATGCTGGTGCACCGCCGGCAGGGGCGAGGCTTTAATCAGATCACCGGGGAGAAACGACTCTGGTATCACGTGAGAATTCTGATCCGTTGGTTACCACCGCTCGGCGAAAGTAGAAGTGCAGTTTGAGCTTCTTTTTTTTTTTTTATTTTCTTTTGCGAACGTGTCTTAATTTTCGTACGAAATTAATGCAAATATATTTGCATTTTTTTTAGCAGCAGGTGTTGAACTGGAGTAGAGTTTCGAAAAAAGTTAGAGTATAATTAAACATAAAAATAAAAATTAGAGTATATAAATTATTGATTATCGACAAGTCCGAACTGATAGGAAGAGAAAATTTTCGATCTAGTGGGAGGAAATTTCGGATAATATGCTTTTTGACATTTACATGGAGATCCGAGAGATATTTCGTCTTTAAAAGCGCGGGATGTCGCCCGCGTTGCGCGAGAGGTTGCGCGCGCAGCCGGCTCGCGATTTAAATTATGCGTATTTAAGTGGGCATTAACATTAAAACATATGGAACGACTGAAACGTAAAATTTTCATTATAATTTTCAAACATATTGTAGTAAGAAAAATAAAAGAACTTTACAATGTAATAAAATTACGCGGACTAAATTACGTGTATTTAAGTGGGTATTGAGATTAAAACATATGGAACTAGTAAACTAGTGAATTTTAATTTTCATTAAAAACATTGAGTAAACGTAAAGTAACAAAAGTAGGAGAGCTTTATAATACAATATATTTCTCAAGCATTTATTTTAATCATTTACAAATCTCTAGAAATACACTGTTTTGTACTATATAAAATTTCCGACAGAAATTATAAATTGATCATTTCGATCAGTTTATGATTTGGTAGTTTAGAAGACTCTTAGTTTATTTTAATAAGAAGAATGCTATATTGAACTATTTAACTTTTTTAGTGCATATTTAATTTTGTATTAATTACTAATTACTTTATACCTCGAATTACATTGTCGAAAATATGACGTACAATCCACAAACTGCTGAAAAATGTTGCACAAGTTAATATTATATGTGAATGATACAAATATTGTCCAATTTCCCCCTATACGTTATAATAATTTTATCTCAAATTTTATTTGAGACACGACAATTCGAAACACCGAATCGTTTCATTTTTATTTGTCAAATAGTACACTTTTTCGATCCACTATATATATAAAACGGCGTTACTTAATAATAGATACATTCCTTTTCTATTAAATATTTCCATCATACTACCAGACAATAATTTACGATACAAATGTTCCTTCGTCCTTGATTACTATATTCCTGTACATTGGTACACTTTCGCTCGAGCGAGTTGTTCTCAAAATCAAAATTTTCAATCGCTCGCGGAATCCTCGATCGGAAATTTCTCTGCCAGGGGTTGTAGTGCCGCATTGAAGTTACGCCAAGGGGGAAATTGGACGACGACAGCAGGGCAAAATGATATCTAATAGAAGGAAGGCGAAAGAAGCGGATGGTAGATAAGACGACGTGGCGCAAAAATGAGCCGGTTAACTCTCGTAGGCACGCTCCGACAGTATACCGGCCATTACGATATTTACAGGGGATGGTTAAAGAGCCCGGTAAAAACCGGCGAGAGGCTTCACTTTGCATATCGCGCGCCCGAAATCCTCGCCGAGGTTACGAAGCCTCTGTTTACGCAGACGGAGGATTCTTTTAATCTCGATAATTCCTCTCCCTTACAACCTCCGATATTAGAATTCCACCGATATTAACTGAATAACCGATTCTCATAGGTTTCGTAAGTAAATTTCGTTGTATGTAGCTAACGTTGTATTATTCGAACAATTTAATATTACATTAATAGCAGAGTATAATAATTGAATATTATATAAATAATTCAATAGTTGAGCATTACATTAACCTCTTGCGCTGGAATGACGTGCTACGCACGTTGAGAATTTTTTGTCTCAAAATTGCAATATTTTCTCAGTTTCAAGTATATTTAAGTATAATTCAGGCAAAACAAATAATAAATTTATTACTTTTCAATAATTTTTATCCAGTGATATCATACCGACGAGTTCAAAAAGAAAGCGACGAATTATTGTATACGGTTTGGTCACTCGTTATGGTCCGCAATCAGTTGCCAGCGCAAGCGGTTAATAATCGACCAATATGATTATATTAAAAATATAATATAAATTTAATAATGGTTATATTAAAAATCGAATATTAAATAACAATTGAATATTATTTTGAATAATGATTGAATATTATATCACTATTTAAATATTTGAGTAATGTTTATATATTAATATAAACAATTGAACATATTATATTAATAATAATAATCGAATATTAAATAATATTACAATGATCATAATATTACAGTGGTTCCAAACGATTTTACAACTATTTCTCGTTTAGAAAATGTTTATTAGAGGTCGATTTAATCCTCTGTATTCTGTTATATTAACATATTAATTATATAAATTGCTGTTAAATTATAAATTATTATATAGTGTTATAATATTATAAATTATACATATTACTTGAAAGTTATTTACATCGTAATAACGCTCGTCTGAGAAATCTCGATGAAAATGAAAATTGGGAATTTCGGACGGAGCCAGCGTTCACAGTGGTTATACGTGAGAGAGGAAAAATTTGAAGAGAACCAGTTGTTAGGTGTATTTCTATTTTCTCTGCGTAGATCGTAGGTTGTCCGTGAATTGGTGAAAAATTGAAAAGATAGAATCTGTGGGGGAGATGAACGGCCGCGGTTGTCCACGGGTGCCTTAATTTACAAGAGCGATCGCGATCGCGCCGATAGCCGCTCTTGTCTTGGGATATAATTTAGCGGTAGTCCGCTTCACCACAGACGATCTCTCTCCAATCAACCACTTAGCCCGACGATGTATTTACGAGGTGTTTCGTAATTTTCTCTAATTCCACGCGACTTCCCCTCTGGATCTCGGTCAGCACGCGCCTTCCGGATCGGCCGGCCGTACTTCCGTACGAGAAATCATCCCCCAAATCCACTCTGTCGAAAGTCACGAGAATGTGACGAATGACAGAAATCTTTGAATTTTTCACGTGATCGACTTACATCCCTTTGAAATTTCGTAACTTGACAACGATTAATTTATCATTTTGTTATTTTATATAGACATGTATTATTATAATATATTTCTTTATAAAAATAAATCGAATTGCTTTTTATTTTTGTATTTTTGAAAACATTATAATTGATACATTACAACAATATAACATTGTTTTATATGTATTTCTTTGTAATATATTTTCTATCAAAAAATTAAATTTCTGTAAAGAGAAAGACAAACAAATATATTATTCATTTTGATATTACAATATGTTGTAATAAATAATTATATAACGTTATTACGTTATTTTAATACATTTTCTGCATCCTTAAATTTTTCACAAATTTAAAAAAATCGATCGTCTGAATATTACCTAATTTCTTTAAATTACTTTCATAATGTTCGCTCTTCGGTAGCCCCAAGTCCTAGCGTTTTAATCGGTAAACCGCGATTTGTCTTCTTGTCTTACGATATCATCTAACCTACGATAGATCTTCGTTCGATGATCGCTACTCACGATAACCATCATCGAGATCCAACACCTAGATTTCTATCTCGTAAATGAAGTAGGACAAAGATCGAGGCTGATCGATCAATTTTTTAATAAATTATACGAGCAAAATATTCTTTGAAAAGTTTATTTGATAGCAACTATACTGGCCATCTTTATATAATAAAAATCGACGTAACGCGATAATAATTAATGTATTTTAATATTCAACTAGCGTAATATTCAACCATGATCGATTAACAATTAAACGTTAACTCATTGTGAAATTTTCAATATTTTATATGTTTTTAGTTAAATTGAATTACTAATTCAACGAAATTTAATTAATTTTAATTTTATTAAATATTAAAGTATTATATATTACTATACACGGTGTCTTATTATATTTATTAGCATTACGTATTTATTTTCAAGCAATTTTTTATTATAATTATTGCCAATTTTATTATAAATACTGCATTTATGGGAAATTTGGAATTGGAAAAAATAGAATGCATATAATACATGTGAAATATGGACTTGTTATAACATACAATACCTGGATACTATTTTCTCAATTTAACTATTTTTACGAAATAAACGTAAACGTAAAAGTCCGCAATTTAATCAGAATATTACGGTTATTTTAATTACTTGAAATTTCATAAAATTGTAAAATCTAAATGAACACAGAATGGCGGAAGAATGTCAAACAAATTCCACCAATATTATCCGTAATGTCAAAAAATTTGATAATATAAATTCATTGAAAAAAATTAGAGTTACAAAGAGAGTTATGTACCTACATTTACAAAATTACATACAAATTTAGATAATTTAACAGTCAAAAAATAAGTAATATAAAGTATAAAATTAATTACAAAGTTGATCAAAGTATATCATTTATTATAATATTGATTGATTAATTATATCAAGTTATAATGCATATTAATTACCAGTATAAAATGACAAGTACAATAATAATAAAATAAATGTTGCAAAATTAATTACAGTTAATAATAAAATACAAAAGTAACGTGGCATTCTCAAACAATCTCAAACAACAATCTTTTTCATTTCCACTTCTTCTCTACATCTGCGTATTAATTTAATAATGCGAAAATAACCATTCCATATATCGTGTTTGTACTGATCAAAAAATTTGTCCCCCTTATTAACTCTCAGCTGTGCCATTTGTTACAAATTTCGATCATAGACACCACCGGAACAATTCTCCAATTCCTATGGCTGTTGCTTGCAGAGGCCGACAAAAAACACAGGTCCCCGATCGCCGATATATCCGGATACATGGTCGGGCACCAGAGAAGGTAGACCGCGTGTCTGAAAGGATGCTAACTAGATGCTCGACTCCGAAAAGGGCTGGTCGGATCTTGCTTGGCTCGTTCCTTCCTTCCCCACCTTCTCTATCTCTTTCTTCTTCTCCTCCTCCTCCTCTTCCTCCTCCTCCTCCTCCTCCTCCTTCTTCTTCTTCTTCTTCTTCTTCTTCTTCTTCTTCTTCTTCTTCGGCCGGTTCCTCGTCCCCCTGCTGCTCTTCCTGTTCCTCTTTCACGGCGGATGGCCGGGCCCCTGCACCAGAGATTAAAAACTTAATGGGGGGGCGTGCTGTGGGGGCGTGCTACGTGCTACGTGGTGCCGGGATTTATGTCTGCACCACCGAGATATCGTTCCGCTCGAACGCCAATAGGCACTGTCTCGTTCCAAATCTCTAACCCCTTGCCACCCCCCTCCCTTAGACAGCTCGTGTAACTTTTCTGTAACTTTTCTGCCAGTCGAGTTTTCCGTTTTCCCGCGCCTCGCTCCGGTTTGGGCAAGTTGGCCAATTTGGAATTTTGGAATTTTGAGGGACTTCTCTTAAAGTCTGGAGTCTTTCTTCTGTCTCCTGTGTTATGTTTTGAGTTGAGTCAAGTTAAGTGCAAGTGAGTATTTTTTTCTGTTCTCTTACATTTTTTTTTTTCTATCTGTAAATTTGGGAAAGTTAGTCGTGGTTGATTTTGAATTTTCGACAGTACGAACGAAATATTGATAAATGGAAAAATTGTCTAGGAGAAATTCGAAATATTGAGGTTTCGTACGTCGAGACTGTTTGATCTGGTTTTCTTTAATTTGAGGAAGTTTGATCTTGAACTTTCAACAGAATAGTAAAATATACGATTACAGTAAAATTGATTTCCCAAATATTGTTAAGAAACTGAGTTTATTTGGAGGAAATTTTACACATTGAAGCTGTTTAGTCTGGTTTTCTTCTGGTTTGAGGAAGTCGAACGTGATTAATTTTGAATTTGCAATAGTAGAATGGTAGTAAAAATTGATTTCTTAGGTGAGTTCGTCCTTGAAAAATTCAGAATATTGCGAAATTTCGTTCGTTGAATGTGTATAGTCTGGTTATTAATTTGTTAACAAAGTATAATATTCTACAAATGATGTTTACTCATTAATATTATTATGTCACTCACTGACTAAATTTAAAAGAATATTGTGTTTATTAATATTTAATGTTAATGAATGCGTATATTATTTTACAATATATATGTATATTTAGTACTTTAAATATATATCTTCTTCATTATAATTAGTATGAAGTTAGTATTAATAATGTTTGGTATTTGTACCAAAATTGTACAAAGTATTAGATATTCATCAATATTAAATATCAATAAATATAAACTTCCTAGTAATCATACTTTTCATACTCTAATATTTCATTATAATCAGTCGCTATAATAGTGATAGAAAAGTAAATATTTTAATTAAGAAATATTATCAATGATTTTGAATATATATATATATATATATACATAGATTATCGTGCAAATTAATCCTGAAATAGGCATTGTTGTATCATAAACGATTGTGATAACTACACCATCACTTTACAATTAGTAATTGACATTGTTTGTCACATAAATCAATAACAAAATTCACATACAAAAAATCCAAATTTGTTCAAATAGAGAATTTGTTTGCCAGTTGCAGTCAGAGTTATGCTATACAAATACAATTATACGTACCAATAATATAACGTAACAAGTAACAATTAAAACTTCGGAAATATAAAATAAAGCAATTGAAGTTGTAAACGAGACGAACGAAATCGAACGAAAGTTCATCCAACCGAACGCTGGTGCATCGAACAGCGAAAGTTTCAACAGAATGAAAAACCGTGACGAGCCGATCGGATCGATCGGTTTATCCCGGGGATCGCGAGCAGCCCCACACGGTCTTCCGGGATTTTTCAGCGTCACGATTCGCCTCGTGATGCACGAAATCGATCCCTCTCTTGTCCTCGCAGCAACGAGATGGATACCTTGTTTTCAGCTTTCTTTCTTTTTTTTTTTTCTTTTTTATTATATATATAAAACCTAGACTCTGCTTCAACGTTCCAACCCATCCCATTCAATTTTCTCTGTTCCATTTTTCCCCTCCCGTTTTAATTGCCGATAATTTATATATACAGGGAAATATTAGATTCGTGCGAAACCGTATTAAACCGGGCCCCGGTTTTTGGGTGAAGAGAGCAAGGAGGGTTGGGAGGAGGGGGAGAAGAAAAGAAGGGGGAGGAAGAAACCGTCTCTCGAAGGCCTGTAATTATTGGCAAACATGAGCACCGCGGCCCACGAGATTAATTTTTACGCGAGATTGATGCCGCGGGATCGAAGGGTATCGACTGACGTGGTCGTGGGGTGGGTTCGCTCCTCTAACGAGATTCCATCCCTCCGTTCTTCGAAATCCTATCTTATCAGGCTAACCGCTTGCCCTCGTATCCTTTTTAAGAGAGTATGAAAGTCTGCGGACGATTTTGCAGAATTTTGCTTTTGTTTTTTAAACTTGCGTGCATT